>QVRM01000924.1:5000-43405 GCA_003439945.1 Dermanyssus gallinae
CCACAAACGACATTTAGAGCTAATTTGTGGCCTGCAAGCCCATCTAGAGCATATGGGTGAAATTCAGTTTTTGAATCGGTAACGGGAGTGTAGGTAACCCTCTTGAGTATAACTGACTTAAGCTCTAATACGAATATCGTAGCTCCTTTAATTATTAAAGCAGTTGTCAGGTGAATCGAACCCGGTCGCGTAGGCTCCAAAGGCTTAGACAAATAGATGCACGGCTTCGATTCTTGCCATTGCACATTTGTATTTATGGGGTCCGTGCTAGGAAGCAATGCGAAAGCGATTCCGGTGCATGTTCACTGAGAGTCAGCCCGAAAAAGGCAGTTTAGTTGTGTGGTGAAATCGTCTAGTATAGTTTTACCGTCCTAAACGCAACTAGGACAGCCAATCAGTCAAAACTGTGTTTTATTCTCGTGGTTTTTCTCTCTGTGTCTTGCGATGTCCCTAACAAACTCACGTTCATGGGATCCAAAGTCCCCCCCCCCCCACCTTCTTGTCAGCAATATAATAGATGTAGGCCATCAAAATGAACCGGTTCATTACATAGTGGCCACGAAAGGAGCTCACAATGAAAGCGTTTATCATAATAGTCGACATCAACTGAAATGAGTTAAGATCCATTAAGGTGTCGAGCTAACCTAAACACAGTAGTCAGCCTTTAATAAAAACAGGCTGTGTCGTCAGGAATACGGCACATGCTTTTGCTGCCCTGAGGCGCTGCGTTATTTTCTTTGCAGATTGCTTGCTTTTGTCTGCCTCGAGTCTATGCTAATTCACATTTAATTGAGAGAGCTGCGGCAAAATAGGATCCTGACAGTCGTTTGTTTTGCTCATGCCTATTCTGATGCGCTCTTTAATGGTTCACCGACGAGCGATTCTGATACTCGGCCAAATTGTTTTTTTAAGAGGTAGAGTAACGGACAGGGGTAAGGAAAGCGACTCTTCTAATTCCGAGACCTCTCATATATAGAAAGGATTGCTATTTTTCACCGGTTTGCCTCAATCTAAGTAAATATTTAAAAATTCGTTTAACATATCGTCGCGGATGTTTGCAATACTTAAGTGAACTTCTGTCATCGAAAGTTGTTTCTATGCCTTCCGAGGCAGAGGGCTGCGTATAGGTGCATACTTAACCCAGGATCACGCTATGCCGACAAGGGCGCTTCATATGGCTATGACTCCAAATTTCGAGGCGTTAAGCGGCAATGCTCATTATTCTTCAAGATCAATGTCTTTTATTATTGTATCGACAACGAAAATTGTCTTTGGGGATCTTTGTATTGTATCTTGAAACGTAGCAGGCAGAACGCCCGTAGGTTATTGCTGAGTTCCAAAACGAAACATTTTGCTTTTCTCTGCACTACTACGGCCATTAAAGGGAAATCGTCTTAATTAGAAGACGACACGTTCTTTTAGAGTTTTATGTTTTTGCATTTGTGAACGTTTCTCTCAATCCCCCGGAGCTTTCGTGAGGGGCATGGTCGTATTCACAGTTGACGCGGCTAGCTTAAACCAGATACTTCCACATCTGATGATGTCCCGGGCGACCGCCCTTTTTGCCTGTTGGGTCATCCTTTTAGTGACGCTCTGCCGGTGTCGGTACGGATTTATGAGACCGCCCGCATTGTAACGAAGGTAACGTCACTTTAATGGTCTTTTTCCTATTGAGTGGGAAAGCAAGACCCACTTCCGAAACTGGCATTGTGCCAAATCGTTTTTGTTATCCTATGTGACGATGGCGTATTTTTCTTATCTGATATTCTAGAAGACCTCCCTCGGTAAACCGACTAGTTAACTTTATTGATTCTGCCCTAGAATGTCGTTGCATTTGAATAGTAAAGTAATGCTAATACTATATATTTTACAACAGGTTTTTACCTGTTTGCGGTTCCAAAGGCGGATCTCCAGGCTTCCCTGTGCTGTGGTATGCGCATTAGGTCCAGGAATATTACTTCAAAGTTCCTTCACTTGTCTTGCCCACTTCGAAACACTGAAAATAGTGCTTTAGAGTGATGTGGACAATGGAGGATTCATTTTGCTGAGGCTGTCCCACAATCCGCCCCCCATAGGCCCTGGATAGTTATGAAGGCAGTCTCTCTAGAGACGTTCTTTGCGGCGGTTCTTACCGTCTTTTCGTGTCAGTTTAAAATGCGACTTCACCGATCACCCTCTTCAGCCAGATGACTTATGAGTCGTTCTAAACAGCTTCTGCTCCATCATTACCTATCGCGTTGTTCTTCATTGATGTCTCTAGCATTTCCGTCATCCTGGCTTCTTTGCACTAGCGTTATTTTGCAGTCATTGTCGTCATTAAATACGTCTGTAAAGGACTATCGTGTGACTCTCAGGTGCGCGTCTGATTTAGTACTCGTGCGGAAAGTGGCCTTTCTTGAAACTAAGCAAATGTTTATGATAATGATACGATTATAATAATGATGGTGATTATTATTATTACAATTACTATCTACTATAATTGTCTGTTGCCAGTTACAATGTGAGGTGATACAATCGTGAGGTATGAGCGTCTCTGCCAGGTTCATGATGCTCTGCTCGCTTGCGGTCAATTCATGATGTTTATGATAGAAGCCACTTTCCCCTAGAAACGGCCAAATACGTCATTTGTCTAGAAAAATGAAAAAAACATATTTATTATTATTATTATTATTATTATTATTATTATGTAACTTGACAATGATATGTCACGTATACGATGTCCTCGTTTAATATTAGTATCACCATGTCACTTTAGTTAAGAAGTACCTGACAGAGTGAGAAGTTTAAGTGGAGGAGGTGTGTTTAGTGGATATGGGTTTCGACTGAACAAGGTCCAGCTGTCGGGGCCGAGTCCCACACAGCGCAGGTAGTCCCCCATACTATGCCCGTCGCGCCAGTACGTAAAGGCATTCACGCTCCTCCACAAGAAAAAGTCAAGCAACAACACCTGACAGATGAATGGGGACCCCGATTCTAAACGAGATGGCTCTCCCAGCAATCAACGTTCTAAATAGTAGCACGTGCGGATTCACCTTTTAAAATATCAGACATATAGGCGCATGCGTTGGTAATGCCTCAAAAGGGAAACGTAAACGTGGTACTATTAAAACAGAGCTTAACACCTTTTTCTCAACGTTAGCTCTCTGGTAGAGCAACGCTTAAGCGCATGTTGTTAACGTTACTCTATTCTTTCTAAAAGCTCATATTTGGCAAGTTATGGGAGATAGTCGAGTTCACTGCTGTTCACTGCTTGATGTTGTTATATTTAGGTTACTTAAGGGTTTGAAAACTGGTAAGTATTCATAAGCAGTGACTTGAACAAGTATAAACAAAATAGTTCTAGAGCACTTACGAGAATGTAATTCATATGATTTCCCCTCCTGGCCTCGATGTACAATTCCGAACCGGGAAGGAGGGCTGGGGGAGCTGGTTTTTAGTGGGTATTACCCGCGGATAGGATAGGAGTCCAATACTCTCCACCGGTGTTGAGGCCCACACTACACGCCAACAACGTTGGCGGGTATGCGTAAATGCATTTTCCACCTCCATAACAAAAATGCATATAATTAATTAAAATAATATAATTAAAAAATTATAAGTAGTTACTGTCGTATATCTCTGATACTATTGTGTGGCAGCTGTTATGTCAATACTCTACTTTGATTCACTCTCTCCTATCAGGTAAGTACTTGGCCTATTTGCAAAACATTAACAATATTAGACCAAACTCGACTAGTTGAATGTTTATTATATTTTTATATAAGCGCTTCAATGTGACACTCTCTGTGTCCTCATAAGCATTTTTGTCCAACGCAAAGAAGACATATGTATGCGTTAATGTGTATATATATATATATATATATATATAGAGAGAGCGAGAGAGAGAGAAGAGTCAGAAACAATAACAGGGGGCAAATGATATTGAAATGTAGATGCGCTCTTGCCAACGATACCGTGGCAGTGGCTGGCGTAGTCGGTGGGTGCGGGGTAGGACGCGCCGCCCGGCCCAGCCATAATACAGGATCATTAGGATACCACAGATCGGCCCGGCTACAATACACAATCCCTCTACACTATCTAGGTGAAACGCGCCATCATCGATATCATCGATGGCTGAGTGATGGCATAGAACGTCAACAACGAAGTCTATGAAGCACCCACGTAGATGATGCGCGGGCTATTATTAATTGGCGAAAAGAGAGGGGGGGGTGAAGAAAATTCTGCACCCCCAGATGATAAGTGCGGAATCGGGGACGATCCGCCAGTCGACGACCGCTAGATGTATGCCTCATAAGAAGAACGAGAGAAAGGAAGGGGAAAACAGGGAGAGAGAGAGAGAGAGGTAAAGAAATACAGGGGACTAGAGAGAGAGATACACCCAAGCAGTGCCGAGTCAGACGGGGAAGCCGGCGTTTTGCCGTTGGTCGTATTTGATGCGACGTTGCGTTGAACGCCATACCCAATAGACGATAGTCGACGACGCTCTGACCTCACCGAGCCGAGAGAAAGAAAGAAAGAAAGAAGAGGTGGTAACCCAGCGCGCCGGCCAATGGGCTGGGCATCAAGGCCCAGCGTATAAAAGGGCTCCGCCCTGCGTCGACGATTAGCTCACGTACCTATTATATTTGGCAGTGGCTCCCGCTGGAGGGCTAGAAGCGGATGTAGCACGCTATCTCATTGGAGTTAGAGGAGGAAGCGACATTAAGGTATCAGAGGAAGGCGCCACCGAGTGAAAATATCCGGACAGATCTATTTACGTATCTGTTTGTTTATGGGTATGTTTGTTTATCGAGATTCTACTATTCCTTTCTCTCTTTCTCGCTGTGTTGTATCCCCCTCTGGCTATTTCTATGTCTGCTTGGCTCTCTTCGAGTGGCACTTGTATTGTCGACATCTTAAGCTTGTTTCGTCGGAGACCTCTCCCCCGCCGCCGTTTTCTCGATAGGGCCACCATAGGATTCATCATCGTCATCGGAATCACTGTTCTCATCATCGCCTGCGCTAACATTGGCGGCTCACGTTTGGCGTGGGTTGCACACTGTACCCCCTAGTTATTTCTTGCTCACTTGTTCGTGTTTTGTTCTCTCTGTCCTATTTATTGCTGTTCTTTTTCTTCTCGTACAACGTCGGGCAGACTGCGGGTAGTTCGCCGAATCGCTATAGCAGTCTGACGGCGTCTGTGAGCCAAGCCCATCTTTTGCGCATCGAGTATTTCACCTTGAGTTTGGGTTCTACCTATTGCAAATCTTCCGACATCTGTCTACCTCGGTAGAGCTTCTGTTCTAGGTTCGACATAGCCACAACTACCGTGCCAGCACTGGCAACAGTCACAGGTACTAACAATAATCGTGTCAATAGGCCACTTGCAGCCACCTAGGCTGCAATGCGTGGTGGCTTCAACACGCAGCCGTCAGCAGGATGAACAAATGAACAATGGACGCCCACAAACTGTGGCGATGACTACAGTACGGGGACGTTGAGAGGGGGTGATATGCATAGTCAAGCTGTCAGACGTACGGTGGCTAATGGTGACACTGATAACAGCATCTAATGTGATGAGTCTTTGGATACGCGGTCGTCACCGTCGCTGTTGTTCTTATTGCTGCTGTCTTTGCAGTAATTTGTTTGCGTCGCGTTGTTGTTGTTGTTGTTGTTGTTGCTGCTGCTGCTGTTGCTGTTGTTGTTGCTATTGCTGTTGTTGTTGTTGCTGTTGCTGTTGTTGTTGTTGCTGTTGCTGTTCTTGTTGCTGTTGTCTCGACGTCTTGGTCGTCGTTCATTATGGCAACGTCGACAACGGACAGAGCATCCAACCACATAACCAATCTATATACGAGTAAGCCGCATACAACATCCGGACGGCAAACATACCGATACGAAATGAGGATTTCTCGGCGATTTTTGTTGACCACTACCACCGTCGCCTATACTACATCTGCTACTGCGACGGTCCGTAAGCGTCCTAGGCGGTATCAGCAAAAGAGACTAAGTAGAAATGGAGGCGGTTACAGGGTAACCAGGCGAACTCAGGTGAGCTAGACATTGGGTAACTGGGCATTGCAACTTAGTTGCTAACTACGATCCACGTCTGACCTCCTCTGGGGCCTACTGCACGCAATCACCTTCTGTCTTGATGGTCTCGTCTCTCGATGCGTTTGTGCCGTGTTATGACGACAGTGTCATATATGTGTGTGTGTGTGTATGTGAATGTGCGTGGACGTATTTTTGTATGAACGTGTGGTGGCTTGTGTGGTGAATGGCTCCTCAGGGGAGGACGGTGTGCAAAAACCCGCTTACAATCGTGACATAGGCTCGTTTGCAGGCTTCACACAAAGCACAGTGGTTCGGCTTTGCTGATGGCTCAGCTTAGCTGCTGCTGCCAAGGGTAGTTACGCGTACCCTCGCGTCTCTACAGCGTATGTCGGCTGTTATCCGTTAAAAGTAGTCGCTGCCGCCCATTAACAATTGCTCTGAGGACAGGCCAAGTCAAGTTCCAGTTGTAGTTTGAGCTTGAGAAGACCCAGAATCTCTCGTCCGGCCAGTCGATCGAAATGAGAAACGAAATGATATAAGAGTGCTTGTTGTTACGCAACAATCACGACACACCTGTCGATATTTTAGCTAAATATGTTGATGCTATACTTATTATTTGCAGTTACTGATAATATCCGAGTTTGTTGTTGTTGTTTTACCTAGGTGTGCAATTCGTGTGTGTGCAGTGCAAACTATAGGTTTCTGCGCACGGTAAACCCTTAGCACATTATAACACTCATTATAAATGTCGCGTTTCCCTCACCACGTACAGCAAGTGACAGCATTCGCCTACGGGACTGAGTTTGTCGCCGGTCTCCTGTAATATACTTTTAGTATGCATTGCCAAGTTTTTTGGAAACAACTTTGTTTTATGCAGACCTATATCCCTGCTCATTTAAACTCCCCTTAGCAATGCAGTTTTGCTGTCTGAGTTTTTTAGGGCAGCTTAGTTGGTGTATGTAATATACCGTATCGTATAATATCCGATCGTCCTGGGAAGGCTCAGCGGCTTTATAAGACTATAAGGCTACGAAGAATATACTGTTAAGGTTACTGTTCTTTGTTATTGACAGTGCACAGACTAAGCCGCATCTGCAACTAGAGCCGCTATGTTAAGGTCAATGGTTTCGCTACAGGACTCTTAGCGAAACCATTGACCTTACTTCTTCCGCTAACGGAAAAATACTCGACCACCAAAGCGTCTATTTTTTTTGTGGTAACCATGCAGAACGAATTAGGATCTAGGGTGCTGACTTAAGATGAGGGCAAGCCCCGGTAATAATACCTTGTGCAGGTGGGAACACAGCGAGATCTCGGTGGGTTAGGAGGTCGCCTACAATCTTTGCTTATATTTATATCCGTATCTGTACGCGTTTAATGTACGTTCCTAAGGCATTGTTTAAGTAGCTTAGAATCCAGCATGACTATAATATAATTTAATCATAAATGGTTGTCATCTGTAGATTCGTCTGTTAAAGTGTGACCGCCCTAAACGCAACTGGGACAGCCCAAAAAATAGTGTTGCACTTCCGTGATGTTCTCCATGTGTCTTGCGATGTCTGAAAAATACACGCTCATGGGACCTAATATCTTCAGGGCACTTTTTAAAACAGCTCAATGGATGTAGGCCAACAGAATGAAGTAGTTTATTACGTGATGCGCATGAGAAGAGCTCACAAATGAAAGCGTTTATCACAATGGCGTACATCAGGCAAAATAAGTTAAGATCCATTAAGGTGCCGAGCTTAGTGAAACGCAGAAATTAAAGTCTGCTCCTAATGAAGGAAGGCTGTGTTGCCAGGAATACGGCACATTCTTTTGCAGTCATGAGCCGTGAGGCGCTGCGTTATTTTTATTGCAGATTGCTTGCTTTTGTCTGCGTCGATCTAATTCTAATCTACATTCAATTTAGAGAGCTGCGGCCAAATAGAGCCCTTGACAGTCGTGTTTTTTTGCTTAGGTACCTGCCTATTCTAATGCGCCCTGTTTTGTTTCACTGGCGAGCGATCCCGATACTCAGCCAAATTGATTTTTCAGAAAAAGGGTAACGGACAACGGCACAAAAAGTGACTCTTCTAATTCTGAGACCCCTCATATGTAGAAAAGCTTCGTTCTGAGACCCCTCATATGTAGAAAAAGAACTCGTTTAACAAGCACTTAGTGGTTTCAGCGAGGCGTTGAGTGAATTTGGAAGTCGGGGATGCTTCGCAGCACGTAAGTGAACTTCGGTCATCCAGAGTTGTCTTTATGCCTTCTAAGGTAAAGGGCTGCCTATAAGTGGATACTTAACCCGAGCTCGCGTTACGCTGATTTTGAGGGGGCGCTTTATAATTCCAAATTTCGATGCGTTGAACGTTAATGCCTATCGTTCTTCCAAGTATAGCACTGGAATGTCGTGAATACTGTCAGCCAGAGCACCAAGGCCGGCATCATCTACCAAACGTTAAACGGACTTCGCAGAGACTCGACACTACTCCGCAATGCTAGGTGCAAAACAAGGCTGGCCCTAGTAAACCACCCTGTTAATGTCGGATTGCGGCTGTGTTAATATACTTGCATTTCAAGTTCGGACTAAAATATCTACGTGCACTTCCAGGCCAAGGTTTTGTGGAAGCTCGGGAATCTTCATTTCCATTTCTTCGACCTGTACGTATGCATTTTATTATTGCAACGACAGCAAAGATCGTACTTGGCTGTATTGGCATTGTATTTTAAAACATAACAGGCAGAACAACCGCAGAGTATCGCTGAGCATGTTGGCCATTAAAATGCTCAGTTCACTTGACAGGGTTTCACCGATCGATCGACATCAGCGTCCAATGCTGCTCTTCTCTGCACTACTCCGGGCATTATTATTATTATTATTATTATTATTATTATTATTATTATTATTATTATTATTATTATTATTATTATTATTATTATTATTATTATTATTATTATTATTATTATTATTATTATTATTATTATTATTATTATACGATCACTGGATTCCAAAACGCCGTCGTTCTTCTGACTCTAACCCTGACTCTAAACGAGATGGCTTTCCCAGCCATCGACGTTCTGAATAGTACCAGGTGCGGATTTACCTTGTAACATATCAGATATATCATCAAATGCGTTAGTGATGCCATCAACAGCGAAGCATATGCTTTATGTATTATAAAATATTTTTCCAGCCAGCTTAAACATTTTGCCTAAACGCAAACTTCTGGTTGAGCAACGTTTTAGCGCACGTTGTTAACGCTAAGATCCAATCCTTCCTCTCCAAAAATGCATATTTGGCAAGTTGTATGAGTTCAAATCAAGTTTTGTTCACTACTTGACTTTGGGTGGATCTAGGTTGCTTAGTGGCTTAAAAATTGCTTATTTAGAATAAGTTAAGCAAATATAGATAAGATAGTTCAAGAGCACCTAAAAAGATATGCACGCGTGCTTGTGCATTATTTTCATAGTCTATCTTATCCAAGTTAAGTTAGCACAACAGCAAGTCATGTTGGGGAAACGGTCCCAATTGTTTTCAAGTAATACCTGCCATACGCATAAAATTATTATCCCACACAACGCGTTTGAAGTCAAATATAACACAGAATGATTGCTCAGTGTACCAAAACTACGGTGGTCAGAAGCGTATATCAATGCTAGATTATTTTGCGGGTAAACATTATTTGAACTGATCGTACATGCGTAGATCTGCCGCGGGGAAGACCCAGCGTCACCCCTGCACTCAAATCAAAAACTTTCATAAAACAAATGTAATTTTGTAGTTTTAAATATGTAGAGTAGAAGTAGGCTCAAGCTTGTCATGTCATTACTGTTATGTGACAGCTGTTATGCCAATACTCTATTTCGAATGGCTCTCTCCCATGGTAAGGACTCGGTCGATATGCTAATTATTATAAAGTCGCATAATTTATTATTTTTATATGCAATAAAATCCTTTCCGTGTCTCTGTAATTTTTTTGTGCAACGCAACGTAGGCATATATATATAGATAGATTTTTTTGTATAAGCGCACCATATGCGATAAGATACGTTCTGAGTCTCTATGAGAAACTTTGGTGCACAGCAAAGTAGGCGTATGTACAAGGTGTTACAGGGCTATTTCGAGAGCGATATAAGAAATTGTAGAGCTTGTTGAAGCAAATATTCTTTCGAATGGAACATGGTCTCTGAGAAGTCTTGTTTAGAAGTGAGAGTAATATTACTAAGACCTGTGACACTGGTGTTGTTCCCAACATAGGAGCACAAAATGTGCAATTGCGATACAACCAGTTCTATAGAAAATAAAGTTCTAAGTATATCAGTCGTGTTCGTGAGAAAATTCTGCTTTCTCAAATGAACATATAACACCGGCCAGAAGATGCTACACGGCCGTTTATAAGATAATTTGCAAATAATAAAGTTCTTTCATTAGCTTTCACGTCTAATATCTCAAAATTATAACCCTACGGCCATTCACATCGCTTTAAACCAATACATTCAGGTCATTTATGCATGCATCAGGTCATTTATGCGTGCATTCAATCTTGACATGCCCGCCGAAAAATCTTAATTACTCTGCAATCAGTGGCTCGCATAGGTTTGGGACCAAACCTTGCTTGCTTGCGTATGTTTGATACTAAAATGATCGTCATAAAATGCGCATTTGCCTTGTGTTATGTGAGCGCTGTGAGCGGTCGTAAAGTTATAATTTTGAAGTATTGAGCGTAACGGCTAATAAAAAAACAGCATTTTTGCGAATTTTCTTTTAAACGATCATGTCGCACCTACTGGCTGGCATTACATGTCATAAGACTGGTTGTCTCACAATGGCACACTTAATGTTAATTCCTATGTTGGGGAACAACACCAGTGTCACAAATTGTTGTAATTTCACTCACACTTCGAAACAAGGCTTCTCAAAGACCATGCTCTATTGGCAAACAAATATTTGCTTTAACGAGTTCTACACTTCCTTATATCGCTCTCGAAATAGACTTGTATCATGTTGTATATATATATATATATATATATATATATATATATATACTTCATTTAGAAGAGTCAGAAACGCAACAGCAGCAAAGCAACAGGGGGCAAATAATATTGACATGTAAATGCCGGAGATACCGCGGCAGTGGAGCTGGAGTGGCGGGTGGGTGGTTGCCGCGCTCCACGCTGTCCAGCCCGGCCTGGCCACAATACAGGATCAATTCGCACGGCCCTTCTACACGATCTAGGTGGAAGCGCCAGCATCGATAGGTGTCCGACTGGAAGGGGTGTTGGCAGAGAACGACAACGACGAAGCCCATAAAGCGCCTACTTAGATGAAACGCAGGCTATTATTATTATTTGACGACAGGGAGGGATGAAGTGCAGTTCTGCACCGCCACCCCCCCCCAGTCTGAGGTTCTGCACCCCAGTTGGTAAATGCGGAATCAGCCAGTTGTGTGTCGACGACCGCCAGATGTGTGCCCCAAAGGACGAGAGAGAGAGAGAGAGAAAGAGAGAAATAGGGTAGAGAGAAAAACATCGGAGCGGTGCCGAGTCACACAGAGAAACCAGAGCGTTCGCCGTCTTTGATGCTTCGACGTTACGTCAAACGCTACCCTCCCCCCCCCCCCCCTATGATAGGCGATAGACCACATACGACGACGCATCGATGGGCGGGGGAGAAAGCACGACAGAGAGAGAGGGAGGAATGAAGAAGAGGTGGTAACCCAGCGCGCCTGCCAATCGGCTTGGCATCAAGGCAGGGCGTATTAGAGGGCCCCGCCCTGCCTCATTGTCGTCGTTGGAGCTTTGGACCCCGACGGTTAGGATCGAACAAACGGAAAGTCGGGAAAGATCAGCCAACGTCATTGAGGAGTACCAAAAGCAGAAGAAGGACAGGAAAAAGAAGAAAACAGTATAAAAAGAAGAAGAGGAGATAACGACGACAAACGACAAGTGACGAACTCGAGGAGCAAGTTCCAACGAGTTAACGGCGACACTGCCAAACCAAGGTACGCAGGAGCTAAGGGCATCACGACCAGCTGCACCACCAACACACAGACGCGGGCAATGAAAGCAGCAGCAGCAGCCCCGCTCGTCCTCCATACATTTTGCACTCAGCCCCCCACGCAGCCCCCCACCCAGCCTGACATCTACCTGTCTATCTCTTCACCCCATGGCTCTCGAAACCCCTCCTGAATCTTGAAACCCCTCCTGAATCTCGAAACCCCTCCTGAATCTCGAAACCCCTCCTGAATCTCGAAACTCCAATGTCCGCCCTGCTCAGTTCTGAATGATGATCATGATGGGCGTGTTCGATCTTCTTTGGCTGCCTCAATTTAGATTTGTGGAGATATATACCCAGCGAGCGCGCGCAGGATAGATAGCAAAATAGAACGCGCGGCGTGCCGGCGGCCGTATGCTAGCGCTGGCGACGACGGTACAGTCGATAGAAGCGGGCCAAAAATGTTTGGTTTAATGCAAAACAATTTATCCGCTTGCAAATACCGAGATAACAGATTGTTGAATGCGTACCAAAACAGATTGATACACAGCTTGCCCTCTGCTATGCGACGCTAAAGTTTTACTCGTTGCATATGTGAGACAAAGATTCGAAAACGAATCCATACGACCCATTTGCAAGCCACTTTAAATCTGCCAAGTTTCACGGAATACCCACACAAGCATAGAGCAATTAAAAAACAAATGCCGAAGAAAATAGCAAGGAAGATCCAAGCAACAACGTACTGCCGTCGCTCTTACGACTAATTTACTCGATAACGTCGCTCACTGTCAACTTGGTGTTTCCTAAAAATTCGCACCTGGTGTTTGCGCACAGTTTAGATATCATAATTTGTGCGAATAGTTGCTATTTTACACTCTGTTAATATGTTTTTTGTCTAAATTTCATATTTACAGCAAGATTGAGAGAAGACCCTGGCTATATATGCAAATGATATTGTATCAAAATTGAAGCAAATTCGATCTAATGTGTTATTCATTTTCCTGCTGTCAATGCCAACAATGATCAATATTTATTTTTTACTCTTTAGAGTATTATGGCTTCTATTAGCATTACTTATTCCTCCTATCAATACGATTATGTCACTGTACATCCCGAAATAACATTTCTTTTTTATTGGTCACTTACCGTGTTAAGGGGTATAGAGATTTAAATATATAGTTATATATATACGGGACCTTCAGCTTTCGAGTGTGTCAAAGTTGTATTTTTGGAACACCCTGTATATATATATATATATATATATATATATATATATATATATATATATATATATATGTATAATTGTATATATATATATATATATATATAGGGTGTTCCGAGAACTACGTTCCAAGCGATTAGAGCAAATATGTTTGCAATGAAATGTAGTCTCGGGGAAGCCTTGTTTATAAGTGAGAGTGAAATTACTAAAGTTTCTGAAGCTGGTGTTATTGCCCTACATAGGAGCACAACATTTGAGGTGCGCGACATCGAGTCCTCCTATAGAAGAACTAAACACATCGTCGAGCCCTACCATCTGCAAACCTTCTTAGCTTTTACGTTCAATACGTTAAAATTATAACCTTACGATCAACGACAGGCTCAAAAGTACTTCAGTGGCATTCGTTCACAAATGCGTATTCCATGACGCTCATTTTGATACCAAATCTTCCAGCGGATGTTATCCTGGCGACTAGCTCGTCACGTAGTTCGACCGGAGTCCCGTAGACGAGAGCCTTTAAGTGACCCCAAGTGAAAAAAGCGATACTTGTTAAATGATTGGGCAACCTCGGTTGCCAACCGACTCTCGAAGGTCTCTTTAGGTAATTGCGTACGGTGGCAGTGGGATGCGGTGGCGTTCCGTCATGCTGTAACCACATGCTCTGGCGAACACCTTCTGGAATGCCTTCCTTGAATGGAAAAGCATATCATACATTACTGAGTGAAACATTACCAGGACTGTCCTAGGTAATGTTTCACTCAGTAATGTATGATATGCTTTTCCATTCAACCTCTCAGGAGGTGTATTCGTGGATCTATAAGGCAGCTGCTCACCATGCCAGCCAGCTACATTCACAGAGAAACGACTCTGGCATTCCGTGCTCGTGGGTACCATAAGCAGGTCACTCGCTGCCCATCAATGAGTGCTGTGCCTAATAAGCGCCGCTTTGTGTAGAGTAAATTTCATAACCGAGAAAGATACAACGGCAGCAAACTCCGCAATGACTTTTACTTGCCGCAGAAACCAGCTACAGGTGGGCCCACCTGTAGCTCGTAATCCGGGGTACGGTAGTGGTACTCGCACCAATGTTTCGGGCCGCTTCCGTCGTGCTTACACGAACAGGCAGAAAGAGATCGGCTACTGCCTGAAAAATTATAGCGCACTTTCGTGGCCGTGCTTTTACTGTCCTCGCTCTTCTAGCGCCGTAAAGACGGCCAGCTTCTATTCTACAGTAACAGTAACAATTTCAACTTTTCAACAAATTGTCAATGCGACAAGAGATTCATGCCTAACACATTCACATTTGCATCTGCGGTGAACGCAAACAGCAGACAGCTGCCGGTCAATCGTTCCTCTTTCTGAAAAGTAGTTCGGTCGAATGTCACCTCGATGTGGCCTTCGAGGATAGGGTGGAGCGGTAGAATGAGCGGAGTGACCTCGTCACATATATGTAAGCGTTGAAATCTCTGCGAACGCTACCGATTCTGCCAAATGGTTCGCGGAAGCACCACTAAACAGTTACTGCCAGATATATATTACAACGTTGTGTGTGCTTCCTTAACTATGAAGAAAAATTCATCCGTTGGAGTAGCCCGTGTATGCATGCACTCAACGACTCTCGACATGCTTGGCGAAAAACCTTAATTACTCCGCAACCACGAAGCGTATCGCCATATATTTGATCGTGGTTGAGATCGTCATGAAACGCGAATTTGCCCGTCCTTGTGTTACTATTAAACCTTGCGATTGGTCGTAGGGTTATGCTTTTGAGATATTGAGCGTGAAAGCTAATAATAAACTTTAAATTTTGAGAAATTCTCTTCTAAACGACCATGTCGCATCTTCTAGCTGGCGTTGTATGCCCTTTAGAGAAAGCAGTCATTTTCCCGAAAAAAACGCGACGGTGTATTTAGTTTATCTATAGGACTGGTTATCTCTTTAGTAATTGCACTCTCACGTTGAAACAACACTTCTCCGAGGCCATCTCCACTGAAAACAAATATTTGCTTTAACGAGTTCTACGATTGTCTATATCATTTGGACTGTATTTTCAGAACACCGTGAATACATCTATAGTGTCTAATCACTAATATATGTTTTATTTGATTTAGTAGTATTGTCGGATACGTTTGTTAGACCTACGTACAATAGCGCTAAAAGCTTTAGCTATATATGTCGTTGTTAGTTTAGTGGTAAGCTTTAATAGACAATAATCATGTTGGAGTATAAGCAGCAACAACAACAGTCACATCCGAGGCAACAACAGTTGCCTTTTCCTGAGAGAGGAGATCTCAACGGCGTAGAGGGCTGTTGACTCCACCACCACAAAATAATATTATCTATCGAGTTCAACCAGCCTAAATACTGTAGCCATTCGTGGGGCTTCGCAAAAGTATGTGCAAATTAGATGCTCCCTCGCGAGTTGCGAGATAGTTTAAGAAAGCGTATACATATATATATATATATATATATATATATATATATATATATATATATATATATATATATATATATATATATATATATATAGGCGTGTCGAAAAGTTTCGATACATACCTATAAAAACGAATATTTATGTAATCGCCTGAAGTGTTTTGTTCTCGTCAAAATATATTCCACCCGCTGCGATGCGTGGATGCCACCTTATTTCCTATTCTTAGAAACACGTTTAAACGCGTGTTTCGGAATCGAGTGGAGTTGCTCCTGCGAATTTTTCTTTATCTCCCCTATAGTATCGAAACGCTGTCCCTTCAATTTTGAATCCGTCGGCACGGACAAAGTCGCACAGTGCCAGGTCCGACAAATTGGGAGCTTTCAAAAATATAGAAATTGCATTTTTCGTCAAACAATCCGAAATCAGTAACGATGTGCGCGCCGGTGCGTCCTCATGATGGAAGATTCAGGAGTTGTTTGCTCAACGTTCAGGCCTCTTGCGTCAGATGAACTCGTGCAATATTCTTATAGTTTCTCGGTAGTGTTCTCTATCGACCATCGACCGTAGAACTAGGGTGCAAATGTTCATGGAAGAAGATTCCCTTCTAGTCGAAAAACACAATCGAAAAAACCTTAGTGTTAGATCTTTTCTGTCCGAATTGTTTCGATCTGCTCTTTCCGTGGAAGTTGCCACCGCCACGATTGGGCATTGGCCCAGATAGCCATGACTCGTCTCCTCCCGTGATCATTCTCCGAAGCGATCCACGATCTTCTGCAACTGCCTGAAACTTCAATTCAGACTTTCCCGACGGACGTTCGTTTGCTGGAAATTCAACGTTACTGGAACGAACTTCGCTGCCAGCTTTCTGACACATAAAATATCAATCAAGACTCATGCTGTCGACGGCATTTAGTCCACGGTTAACTGATCCATAACATATGCCCAATTTCTCCGCTATCTCGCTGATGGTAATCGACCATTTTCAGTCAACGTTTTTTTTATATTATTGACGTCGAAAGCCTTCCTAAACGGAGATACTCTTCGGTCTCTTCATAATAGAATCGCTCGCTGCAAAGATCACGCAGCTTCGTTGTAATGCTTCCATCAACAAAAAAAGCACTCGCGCCTCTCTGTAACTAGGTGCCGGTACTCCGTAACACAAAACGCTTGCTATGCTCCAGTTAGTTCGACAATGGCAGCTTACCAGAGGAGAATGTCAGGTTATCACTATGTGAATAATTCCGTCCAGCTGTTTTTGCAGCAAGCGAAATCAATTACGTCGAACACTACATAAAAAAGAGAGCTTATTCACAACGTCGATTTGGCAAGCAAACGCTCGGAGACCGTAGCTGAGAGAATGCTACAGAATTGACGACTAGGCAGAGATTAATTACTGAATTAGTAGGCAGAGCGAGAGATTGGGTCAGAGATTTCGCTGTCAACCCAGATTGCACAGATGCGTTCGCCAAGCTGTTGCTGCCGGCGTCGTGTCGCTCACCGTAAGCTGTACAACATCCTGCGTCCTGAATAGCAATGGCTCATGCCAAGCAGTGGAAAACGAAGGCAGCTAGGATTTGTCCCGAAGTGAGCGACGATGGAGACAAGACTTCAGCGGCAGCTCTGCTTAACCAAGAATACTGGTGTGCCCGTGTGGTCGAATTCGGAGAAATACGTTTCATTGGAAGACGAAGTCAGTTCGTGCAATGCGCCTATATGTGCGCCCAGCGCCGCCTGCCATTAGTTCGCCCTATGCCTGCGAAACCGTTTCAGAACTGTGTGAGGATTCCTCTGCAATAATGTTAAACACCCTGAGTGGCGGCAAGGAACATTCCACAACCAAAGCGTTTTTTTGTCGTACGCGGCAATGTTTGCCCTGCTGAATATGTTTACCTTTTTCGCGCGCAGCTGTGAGACAGGAACATTTACAGTGCTAAATATTGCGACAACCGATGTGCTGTTACAAACTTGTTTACTATGTTTCAACTATCAATGTTTTTTTTCTTTTTTACTAAGTGTTCGTTGTTGATGCTTCACAAAAAAGCTACTGGGTAAAATTTCTAATTAGAAATTATTATATATAGGTATTTGCGCGATTCAAATATTTATGTTCATGTTCACGTTACACGTGGTGCTGGTACAATGGTGTGGCTATATCAACGTATAGTTCAGAAGTGGACGACGTGGTCTCGGGGACTAGTGCGCTAGTCATGGTTGTCATCTACCGGGGGGTACCGCCGGTGTGATCCCTGTTGCTGATCAAATTTTCTTGAGCGATTGCTTATTAGGAATAGATGATAAACTATACCGCTGAGAGTTTGCGGCCATGCTGCCACAAGGACTGTTGGGGAACCCTAGATATCTCAACATGTCCGGTCCTCGGTGCATTGAAGATATCCTCACGGTGAGTTCCAAGCCTGTAGGGGACGGAGGATGGTCTAGACTTAAAAACAACTTCCTTAAAAAATTAATTCTAGTACGTATAGTTTAAGACGTCGTTGTGTTTAGGGTTTGCCATTCGAAGCCACGCGGCTAAAATCGGCACGCACGCGTTGGTATAAGTCCACCAATGGTTCGACAGCTTATCATCTGAGCGCAGTGAGGCCCAAGCCGGTCAATAGAAACTCAGAGAGGCGTTTTCGTGTTCATTCTACCATCTCGGCTGTCACCCAGAACGCTCGCAAGTGGCCGCTTGTCCCGCTAACCATTATCCTGGAATAAAATCTACATATATATATATATATATATATATACACATACATTAGCCTACATTGCGCGGGACTCTGCGTCTTGCCGCTCTACGTTGCAACAATGGAACGTATACAAAATATATTTGTTAGCCTTGCAAATTTCGCAATCATTTGCCTACTAAAGGTGCATTCTTGTGTACAGAGAGGTCCACATGCAAACACAGACTGCTTGTAAAAAATCAGAATACCGCTTTGGCGTACGTGGAGCGTTGATTCGGATGTCGCGCTGAAAGCTTATCTTGTTTGGTAGATAAATTGCAATTTAATATAAGTCACATAGTGGCTCTTCCGTACAAGCTTTATTATCTGTACGAAAACAAAAGAGCGCAACATTATTTACATGGAATAAAATGTACGTTGACGTAGTGCATTTTCTCGTTCTTGATAAGATAAACCGCAGCAGTTTGAAGTAAATTTATCTGCAGAATTTACTTTCTGTACAGGTCGAACTAAGGATGCTAGCAGAAAACATAATCTGAATGGTAGACTATAGGTTATATATGTGTACTGTGTATGTACGCAATATATGGAATGATAAATCTATATTTATGCCATGTTCTCACCCGTTTTGCCATCCGTGGGTTCCACCACAAACTGTGTCATCGAACTGGGTTCCATTGGCATGGAATCCTCCTTGTGATGAGTGTCTTCATATTATATAGAATAATAATCACTCTAAAAGCCATAATAGTAGTAATGGAGAGATAGTCATAAACCATCTTTTCTATTAAGATATCTGTGGCCCTAGCAGATAATGTGTTTTTTGTTGTCAAAGGCCGTTGTAGTTTTAATCGTAAGCCACGAAAGCCAGTCGTGAAGTGACCGACTCTAACTGGTTACCCATGAACGCATTGCTTTCAACACAGTCTACCGCAGACCTACCCTACACCTAAAATTTTGATAAACTGGCACAAAACTACTTTTGTCATGATTTGAGATCTAAAATGATAAATATTTCTAATTTGTTTTTGGGATACGCTGCCTCCCCGGGTTTTCAAGGAAATGAGATTTACCACAACTGACATCAACCCTGATGTGTCAGTTCCCTTAATTGCAAGGCAGCTCGTAGTAATAAATCTGCCTTGGCAATGAAGGCAGGTTTTTCGTCAGTCCTTATATAGTGTGAAATTTGTAAAATTTCGTTTATTTGCGGAATATGTATTCTCCATTTGTATTAGATTGGATTCGATCAATGCATAGGCGGCAACGCATTTAAGAGCAAACTAAGAGCTTCTGGCCGAATTCGATCTCCTCGTCTTCTGTATTCTCGCTGCAAGAAGCTTAAGCATTCCGGATTCCACTACGTAAACCCCTTAAAAATGGTACGATTCTTGTTGCTTTCGCCGCATGTAAGGCGGCCAGTAATCATCCTTGGAGGATTGCTTCGCCATGCGTAGCAGAGCGGTCATTGCTTGGCAGGCAGGACCAACTAATAAAGCTAATGTAAAGCTTTATTCCCAAGAACAAAACGTAGTTTTAGTTGCTCCGCGTTTTTAGTGCCAAGTGCACGGCACTGTTGTTACTACCAACCGCAAAAAGATAAATAAAGAAGTCCTTCAAATTTATAATTTCTCATACGACATCTTTTTGTTACGCTGTATTAACGTTAACTCCTATTTCGTAGCCGTCAAGATCTCGAGGTAAGCTGCGTCGCGCAGATTGTTTGGCCGCAGTTGGTGTTATCTTTGCATTGCTGTTATTAACGCGCAAAATTGCGCTTAGGATTTTTTAGGGTAACAACGTTTTATGGTAACAACGTTTCCGACTTACAGCATACGACGCGGTGACGATTCTCTGTTGATGCATGTGTTGAGCTCTTTCTCTTTAGATCAAGCGCCTTTTTATCTAACAAATATTGGAGGGTCTTGTGCTTTGCACACAAGGAAGAAGTTACCTGATGATTTGCTTGCACCGAAAATTGCAACTCATTTGCAAACCAACCTCAATGATGAAAGCAATCAGACTGTGATAATACATAACGATGCTCAGGCACGTGACACAACGTACAATGGTGGTTAATTATTTTACGCCGGAAAAGGAGGAAAACGGTAAGCAACTCAGTTGTAAAGCAGTAAGTATTCTAGATGCTTGCTATCTTACAGCCAGCATTTTGGGCATTAGATGTCAGCAAATATGGTAGATTTGCTGACATCTAAACATATTTTGAGAACGGACTTCATCCGGGCTACGTGGAATAACGCATATTGAAAACATTTATAATTTAAAATCTACAAGTATTTAAGGTAATATTAAAAGTAAAATCATTAGTATTTCCGTCATTCAAATATAAACTATTTTTGAATGTCTAGGTTTCACAATTTTCTGTTAGCGCGTGTAATTTTTAAACATTTGCATTGTTTCGTCACTTCAGGGTCGTACGATGTGTCTATCGACTTGAAATTATAAAATATATAAAAATAGCATGAACACACACTCACTTTAAGAAAGCCCGGCACCTAATATTTTTGCCCTGCTCGTCCTAGCGGATAGGGGTCCTCATAATACCCGTGACAAAGACTAAGATGATCTAAGGTCGACATGCTGGTGAAAATCAGACGGCACCGTTAACTGGCTGAAACTTGTTAGCCGAATAATGTTAGCTGTTATTTATATTTATTTCAATCCGAATTTATGAATGAATGCCCATTTTCTACCTGTATATCGTTCGCTTCTTGCTTTTTATCTTAATTTATCATGTTTGTGCTGCATGTCTTAGTGTCTCGACCATAATGCCTTACAACAGGCAGCGCAAAGTTTCTTTTAACACAGACAATTTCTAAATATCCACACTCTACAACACTTCGTTTTAATTATTAATTATTTTAAAACAAATTTTTCATTATGTTCGTCGATGATCTATTTTACGATGCTGCGGCAGACTGGAGAAAAGCGGAAACAACACTGGTAATGATAACAATGAGCTTAAGATAGTAGCACTCTTGCTCGCCAAACTTTTTCAAAGGAATGCATAGATTCCCGAAAAGTGTAGGAAACGGAAATTGAATTCCTTGTCAATAACATCGGTGAGCTCGCATAAATATGCAGGAAGCCTGAGAATTGGGTCACGGGCACCCTTTACGAAGCAAAACCACAGTCACCTAATTTCCGCTATTTACGCGGAATTATATGTATATATATATATATATATATATATATATATATATATATATATATATATATATAATTTATGTTTAGCAAAATATACATTTGTGACGTAAGAGCATGTGCACAGTCTGCTTGAGGCATAATTCAAGGCATTAGGTTTTGACCTAAGCTGCTCCACCAATATATATATATATATATATTATGCATGCAATTCATACAGGTCCCGGCTAAGATATTCTTGCCGTACTTCACAATCCTAGCAATCCTGCAGAGGAATACAGTATTACTGGACAACGGAGCGGTCGAACGTATGTCCGTGGAAGAGACCACCCAATTAGAATCCGTAGTAGTCTTAGCCCACTGTTATCTTCGAGGCTAGTGGGCGATCTTCCAAAAACTATAAGGCAACGGCCTGTAAATGCATGGGGTTCTTGTAGAGACCACAATATGTCTCGCATTATGCTTCATAAATGGGCATGAAGTGGTATTCGCACTTAGGCTAAATTATGCCTAAATACCTTTTTATGATCTCTTATGAAGTTGGTGGGCGTTCCTATTGACGGCTTGATTATAGTTTATAAACCTTTATTTCAATCAGTACTCTAGTACGGCATTTTTATCTGAGTTGGCAATTACGAGCTGCTGGATACGAGAGAGAAAACGTCGCTTCGTACCTTTAGTGTAGAAGAAAATGAGAATTTATATTGCCAATGTAGACGCTTTTTATTGTTTTAAGCGAGAAACTTAAGCGCTATTTATATATAATCGTGTTCGCGAGATTACTCGGCCCGTTTAACTGGGTAAGGCCGTGCCATAGCGATAGGGATTCTCTGAAGCGTCGGAGTCAGGATGGACACCTACATGTATACTTTATTACATTCCATTATATATATATATATATATATATATATATACATTGCTAGTTGCACTTATCAAAGGTAAACAAGAACACATTCTATACAACGACAAACAACACGATAACATTGTGATGTTTATTTTCGAAATCTCCGAGCATTCGCAGGAGGTGGAGCATGAGATCGATCGAGGAACAGCGAGATAGCGCCGCACAGGCGGGGCTGCCGTTACGGCTTGAGCCGCCAACTCGGGTTGAGCTGAAGTAACGTTGAGCGGGCACATCGTGGTGCCTCGTGGTGGTGTTGAGGGCAATTATCTAATAATAATAATAATAATAACAATAATAAGGGGGCCAACGCAGAAACCGAAGAACAGGGATTTGATCGATCCTGTGGCCGTTCGCTCTGCGCTCCCTGTTCTTCTCGCAGCGATCTGTCGACGGCAGCCTAGGAACGAGGCTGCCACATCAACGTTACCATTGATGTTGTACATGCCCTAAATATGCATGCCCGCATAAGCTCAGAGGATGATCGAGTTGAGAAATGGCGGCATAGGCGACGGCCATGACGGTGGCGTCGTTGTTGTCGTCGTCGTTGAGGATGACGTCTTCGTCGACTTCACCTTCGGAACACTGCCACGGCCAGCGGCCGAAGATGCTTCGTGGACGATGGCCGCTGATGTGATGGGGCCAACGTCGCTGGCCGAGTTTGCCAGGGGGGTTTTGACAATAGCCTCGCAACGAATTGTCAGCCGGCCCTTAGCGAAATGGCTCGATTTGACTGTAAACATCGAACAGAAACGAAAGTGAAACGTCCGAACAACAACAACAGCAAAAACAGCAACAACAATAAGATATATTTGTATGCAAATTTGTGTATATATATATATATATATATATATATATGCATATATATATATATATATATGCATATATATATATATATATATATATATATTTATGGATGATGGATGCGTAGGTAACATATATATGTTGCCGGCCTAAGTGCCCCTGATATAAAAGGGCGACCTGTGCATTTAGGTATGCATGCCAAACGCATAATAAATCAATCAATCAATATATTTATTTGTGAGCATATTTATACAGAAAACTTAAACAACCATCGTATAGATCAGTTACATATTTTATCACTAATTGTTCTGACAGTCAAATGCGCGTCAGAGATCTAGACGTGGACGCCAGCGATGGGGATATAGACGTCAGCGTGCATGATGTGGTCTAAGTTGACCAACTTGATTAACTGCCTCTCCGAATACCAAGACTGTTAAAGCATGCTGCAGTGATCATTATTGCTGATATGATGACGTGGTGCATTTGCGTGCGCCTCACGACGCGGTGGAAAAACATAGGTGCACATGGGGTTCGAGCCCCACTGTTGCACATTTGTACTTGTGGAGTCCGTCTTACGAAGCAATGCGAACGCAGCCCCGTGGGCCCGTTTAATGTTGGCTGAGGGTCAGTGTTCTTGCTGTCGTCAATATTACTTCTAAGTTGGTACTTTCGTTTTCCTTCTAATTAGGCGTTTGGTTTTACCTAAGGTTCACCTGATTACATGTATACACTGAACCCGCATTTTGCCACCCCATCCATTTGCTCAGCATTGCTCAGCCCCCACCATTTGCTCAGCAGTAACATCCCTAAAAGATACAAAAGGTTTTCTTGTTGGCACACAGACACATTTTCTTCGTTGGTCGCTTCAACAAAAACTAGATGCCCTGGCCAGCATAGCACATTATCTCCGCTCCGCACAGTATTGGAAGGCAGCGGGACCACCAAGGATCAACCAACCAACCAAAGTACAAAGTGCGTCGCAGTTGTCGTTTACAGGCGCTGCAACGCTGAGAATATTGCTGGCAGCAACGACAGCAGCTGCCTTGCACAGACGGTGGGTGCCGGTTTTGCCCTCGGCTTCGAGGCGTTTGAAAGGCCAGTTTGCCGCAGAGGCTGCGCTTTTTTTAAAACTCGGGTTAGTTTGAAGGGAAGCATTCAGGCATACACGCTTCACTTCCAGACAGACACGTCAACTAGGACTGTTGCGTTGCTCATCGACACGCGACGCCCGCGCAGTGAAGGCAGCATAAAAATACCAACGACGACAACCGAATTCTCCGACTACTCGCCCACGAGGGAAACATTTGCGGCCTGTTTCACGGGTAAGGCCGGACATGAATGGTAAAGGCAAATCGGACTGCACTCCGCGACTTGTGTGCGATCTGCATACGACGGCCTGTATTGACGAAGCTCGGCGCCTCCGCTAGCTAAACCGATGTTCGCGATCCAACCAACTTTAGCTAATCTTATTGGAATGTTGGATCGACGTCAGCAGAGAGAATATATGCGAAACCTAATAAAGATCAATCAACAGAATCAACATAGACGGTTACTTTGTACCCTCAAAGGTACAACATTTTCGTATTCGCAGGAAGTTCTAAAGAGAGAGAGAGAGCGAGACATAAAATTGTAAATAAATGCGCCAATAAATGTAACATATGGGCCCAGCAAGCTACTGTTGCTGCAATATGGGCAAAGTGCAATTCTAAACGTAAGATAAGTGCCGCTGTCTTATAGTAAACTGTTAGGAATTATATCAACATGAGTTCAACCATTCGACAGACGGTTTTTAATTGGGGATTCATTATCGCAGTTGTAATAGTCAATCATCATCATCTTATTTATTTCACTCATATTGAGTATGCATATAACATAGATAATTATACAGATTATACAATTATATAGTCAGCTGCTCGCGGCATGTTATTCGAAAGAGGCAGTGCAGCGATCTCTTCGCAAGGGCCAGGCAGGCAGACGCATGAAACTTGGTACACGCCTGAGAGCACAGTCGACAGATGCACTCCGTGTACTCCTCGTGGAAGCTCGTATTCGAACAGCCCAGGTGATGATAGCCATGAACTATGTATCTGGTATAGACATGGCGATTGTCACATGCAAGACCAGACCAGAGGTGAGAGGCACTGAAAATATCCAGGTCTCCAACCTCTCGTCGGGCTTCTTCAACTTTATTTTCCCATTCTGAGATAAAGCTCTCGAATGGTACTGTACGCGGCGTCTTCAATCTCAATCGAATTATCCCAACAACCGGTGCACAGCCAGACATATGGTACACAAGGCAGTTGTAGTAGTACGTTTCGTACACTTAAACAGCACTGCCTCATTTTACCGGCCGAACGGTCCCAATAAAGTCGTGGCGCTTGTTCAAAAACAAATATGTCTACTTTGTTTGTCGCTATAAAACAATAGCTACCAAACGCAGATAGCTCACCGCCCTACCATATTGAAAGAAGACCCGACCAACAATACACTGCGCATCGCAGTTGTTGTTTACAGCAACAAATACTACAACGAAACATATATTTAGCAGTTTAGCGCACTGTTTATTAGTTGGGTGAGTTAGAGCTGAAGCAATATCTAAAATATCGTACGCATCTTTAAGCTGCTATCTGACAACAGTGTACTTAAGCAAAAGGTGGAAAATGTGTTGACATCCTAGGCTGTCCGTTTAATTGCCAACATTAGTCAATAGGACGGCTGACATATATCCGGCAACACAACAAGTGAAATGAAGACATTTGCGGTCACACCTGTACTCAAATAGTTCTTCAAGCCGACCATCGACGTTCTGAGGAAACCATTTTCTCGAGGTCGTCTGGTAGATAGTGATGGCTGTAAAGATTTTTTGCAGGACCTGGTGTGTCGCACTCTGTTCGTCGGTCGCTAGCGACCCTGTCGTTTCGAGGCGGCTAACGACCACTGATGCGTTATGTTCGCGCGTACGAACATTTTCAATCGAAAAGCGCTGCGATGATTCCAAGCGGCAGCTAGGTGAAAAGTGTGTATTTTTCATTCACGCGTTTGCTCCGTGGCGAGATACCACAAGCAAGCAGCTATCGGCAAGAAGCGGGTTTCGACGCCGTCGGAAACATATCTCCACGCAGCTCACTGACAGCAATGACACGGAGTCCACTTTGTCACGGAGTTGGCGACGTTAGAGTTGGCGACGATGTACGACGACCAGAAATTGGAAACGTCCACTACGGCGAACAGACAGCGCGCTCCTTCGTACTCGAGCGCTCTCCAAGAGGGCCGTAGTAGAGGGAGGGAGGGAGGGAGAGGTAGACTGGCTTACACACCGTAGCAACAACAGCAGTACAACGCCGAGGTGTAACGAGGTGCTTCGGCCCAAACTGCGGAAAGCGCTTTGGGCCGTCCACTCATCTATCCAGCAGTGGAACGTCGGCTAGTTGCTGACGTCGTCTGGACTAGGGGGTGCCCATTGGCCGAAACCACACACAGACACACACAAACTCTCTAAGCTGAAGTCGGAAGGAGACGACCGTGACAGGCGAAAACGGGCGATAGGGTAGAACCTCCAGAAACTACCAAATGGAAGGCATAATGATGATGGGGGGCGGGGGGTGATGATGCTGCAGCTGATGACGACCTCAACAATGACGAAGCGAAAACGATGACAACAACAACGACGGGCAAGGATGACAAAGACGCCAATACCGCGCGCAGATCGACCCCCGGCAGGCAGACTCGCGGTCGGGTTGGTTACGAAAATGGGCTGACGTCTATTACCGCCACGACTACCACCCCCACGGTCGCCCCCACGGCCACCCCACCCCACGACCACCACCATCCCCACGACCACCCCCACAACCATCATCATCACCAAGGGGTAGAGGTGTTATTCGCGGTCGAGACAGACGAGCGGCTTCAAACGAACCAACTAGCACCTAGTTGGCTACGACAACGACCACTGTAGCGTGTCGCCAATGACAGCGCCACTTGAGATGAAGGACAGTTGTTGTTTGTCGAGCAGGCAAACTGTGTGTGCCAAGGAGCACGGCCAGAACGTGGGCTCCAACTTGACGACTCCAGTCGACTGTTAAATGACGAGAAACTTCCTATGGACGTCGCCTGGCCTGGCCTGGGACACGGTTTACGCTGGCTCTGATTCCCCTTGCCTAACCACTCCTGCCCTCTTCTATTTTCTCGTTCCTTCGTTTGGGCCGGCCACAACGTTGCTTGAGGCCGAGTGGCGACGAACACATACGGAGGTACCGACCAACCATCCGAGCAACCCATACACACACACAGTCACCCTTAAAGTAAGCCACCACGACCGTTCCAACTACGCTTGTCTATTTGTCACCTAGATAGGTTACGTTCAGGGAGCTTTGAGTTTAAAGCCGCGGTCTATTGCGTCGTCGTCGCCGTCGTCATCTCACCTGAATGAGGTACGGTACGAAGGGCAAAAATCCTTAAATGAGGCCCACTTTTGAAAAGAGCCAAAAACCTACACCGTAGAGGGTCACGCCTGGCTACTCCGTTGAGTAGGCGACTTAGAGAAGTTAGACAAGACGCAAGTGGATACGTCCACGAACTTCTACTACAACAAATCATATATCTCTTTCTCTCTCTCTCTCTCTCTCTCTATATATATATATATATATATATATATATATATATATATATATATATTGTAAATCAAACTCTTAAGCACTCTAAATAACTCAGTAACATGGCCAAAATTATTGGCCTTGGTTGTCGTTGTCATAGCACTGCACTAGAAAAATGTTTGTTTTTAAAAGGCAATGTCTCACAAACTTTCTCTTTCTTGAGGCTTTAAAAGGTTTAATACTGTGTAACGTAGCATCACGCAATTGCCCAGTTTGGGTAAAATGCGGTTAGCTAAAACAGCTCCTGTAATCGAGGCGCTTGCGAGAAGGATGCGCAGATATTTATTACAATAGCAACAACGAAAATAAAGAGGTAAACAATGTATATAAATAAGAACAAATATTAAAAATAAAGAAATCTAAGAACATGATATTTGTTATTGACGATTATACCGAACGACCAGCTTTTGCCCCCGAGAGATGGAAAGAAGCGACACAAAAAAGTCGTACAATCATTTGTCGAACCACTTGGCACGGATAACACAATTATATATGTATAAAACCAGTTGTTTCTGAGTTAGAGAGTGTGTATGTGAATTTTGTGAAGAGTGTGACATAGGACGCTACCACATACTCGAATGCACCTAAATTGAGCGCCTTACCTCACGAGTGAATTTTTGCAGTGTCCTTAATCGTCGTATTTTACTTAACCTTAGTTTCTCTTTCTCTCTCCCTATATATATATATATATATATATATATATATAGACATTTGTTTATATTGTCTGCGCATAGTCTTCAGTACATTGTTATCATATTTTTGTTATTTATAGCGCCACTTTTGCTTATCTACCGGATCATTTTTCATAACACCATATTCTACAGCAAGAATTTTTAAACGTAGATTTGTCCGTGATATTTACACAAGTAGTCTTACACAACTTTACATAAATATTTATATTGTATATAAAGTTGTGTAGGACTACTTGTGTAAATATCACGGACAAATCTACGTGTGAATATTTTTGCTGTAGAATATGGTGGTATATATATATATATATATATATATATATATTTATATATTTATATATGTATATATATACATATATATATATATATTTATATATGTATATATACATATATATATATATATATATATGTATATATATATATATCTATATATATATATATAATATATGTATTTATATATGTATATATATATATATATCTATATATATATATATATTTACACATGTAGTGTATATCCGCTAGGCTTTGAGCCACTTGTGCTGCCGATGAAGAAATGTCGGAAACATTGCTCGTTAATTAGTGTATAACATTGCCTTGGCTCACTGCCGATCGGCTAAATCCGATACTCTCGTCTTGACCCGCCGGGAGGTCATTAGAGCAATCATGCTGCTAAACATGCCTTCGCTGGGCTTATTAGACCTCGCGGACTTCTTTTTCAATGAGTCTCTCTCATAGCAGTAATTGGTAATACTTCCTCTCAGCAACCGTCGTATCCTAGCAACGCAAAGGAATTCTTCCGAATTTTTCCGCCGATTCCTCTCTTCCTATAGAGCTTTTTTGTGTAGCTATTTTGCATGGTATGTAGTCAATGGCTGCGTGACAAGAAGCGCCGATACGATGCGTCTCATTGGGATCACCATCGTAACGTAGGCGTGAACAAATCACATAGGCCGATGTTAGGTCTATTTTTGTACAAAAATGACTCTGAGTATACTACAGCAGATGTTTTAGTTACGGACAACCAAGGTACATTTATTATTACTAACCTAATTACTAATGTAACTACAGGCATGTAAGTGCACAGCAAACAATCACCCGGGAAAAAAACCCACGCTAAACGCGGCCTGAATTGAATGGTATTATTACTTTTTGCAGCCTGCTTATTGTACCTACAATGATTCAGTGACTAGGCTATTGTATCAGCGCCAGCGGCGTCAACGTTGCAAGCTGTAATTTCATAAATACAGGAGCGCACGGAGGTACATTGTTCAGCATTACGTTTTTTTGCATTTTTAAATATGTGTATGATATTAAATTGATCATCTTCACCAACGGTCATCAGAGTGTTGGCCGTTGCCTATACGTGGCTAGCCGTGTGTACGTAAAATACACCTATGTTTGGGTACCGTATACGCTCACCGGCTATGCCATGATGAACTGCTGAAACGCCTGCGTTTTTGTTCCTTGAGAAGGATAGAAAAGTTATTGTCTAAGAAACTTGAGAATCAGTGACGAGCAATTGATTATCGACAACATAACTCGCGCACGAGCATCTAACACGTCAACGCAAGACACGGGGCGCCACACCGTTGCGAAGGCAGACCTTCACGCTAGAAAGGCAATAATGTACGTTTAGCTGTAGAGCAGGAAAACAAAAAAAAGTTAAAAAAGGCGCCTTTATCTGTTCGAGGCACCTTAAGGATCTACTAATCGGGTTTTACGGAACATTTTGCGCCAATTTTAAATAAAACTTGCAGCAGTAATTTACTTTATTAGAGGCGAAGGAGCCCCCTATACTTTAACTATTTACGACTTTTACTATTTGAACGAGGGTTAATATTTGGTTTATCCCGCAATCCATTTTCATCGCCTGGCACTATGGATGGGGATATTCAACCGTGAAAATAATAGGTATGAAATGCCTGTTCCAGAAGTTTGGCGAGCTACAGTTGCAACATTTCAAAGCGCCAAGATCGACCGCAAATTAGCCCCAAGATTACAGATTGTAAGTCGTCGGTAAGATAGTCACTCGCGTTTTTTGTAATCAAAATACTAGTGATATGTTCTAAAACATGTGTATGGGAACTGGATTTCTCATGAATTTAAGTTTGAACATTGAAAAATATTGTTCCAAGGCCAACGAGAAGGACTTAACAATTACCAGAAGTGACGCCTGTAGAATATTGCCTAGGACCAAACTATCGCGTTTTATGGATCGCAACTAACTTTATCTGTAAAGTAATAGATTGCTTAGAAATTTCAACGTATTTCGACGTTTTGACAGAATCAATTAATTATTTATATGGTGATAGAAGGAACGCGGTTTGATCTGTTTTCTCACCATAAACAAGATAAACTGATAAAAGGAATAGAACAAGGTAGGTAGGTTAAAGGCACACAAACATTATGAACTTATTTTTCACGCTCAAGCGAATGTGGACATGATTTACTACGTTTTAGGAATGTATGGTATTCGTGGTAACTTAGATAAGGAAAAAGTGAGATCGAACGCAACTGTTACATACTATCTCTTAAGAAACTCTTTACATATATATATATATATATATATATATATATATTAATCAATGCTTCATGCAGTCTAATACACACATGTAGGTTCCTAATAAGGTTGTGGTTGCTCTATAACGTGCAGAAATAAAGAGCTCTGTGGGTTGGTTTACTAGTTTAGGTAGACTGGTCGCACATAATGATTACAGTGTAATGATCACACCATCGTTAGTCTTACTAACAACAGAGTAACTAAGCAGGAAAAAGCTCGCTCAACTCAACATCGATGACACAACAGTAATCAGCAGCGGGAGGGAAGAGGGAAGAGTGGGGGGGGGGGGGGGGCGCGTACCTCGAAACCGAATGCCGAGCGCTGTCCGCACGATACCGGCGCTCGTCTGCTCTTCGAGAAAGTGCAGCAGAGCCTGCGGTGGTACGGGATGTTCATTGATCAGCCAGCGTAGAGCGACGCCGTCGGGCCCGCTAAACACACAGGTGGCGTTCAGCGTATCGCCCACGTGGTAATGGGATCGACTTCCGTAGATGATGGGTCCAGTCTCCGTCTCGGCCGACGATTCGCTTGGCCCAACGACTTTGTCGCCATCGCCACCGCCACGACGCACTGTTGTCACCGATCACCAATCACCGTGCAAATCATCCGTTATTAATGAACGCCCGCTGCCAACACGCTGCTGCCTCGCTTGCTCGATATAGCAGTCGCAGCAGCAACAGCAGCAGAAGCTGCTGTTGCTGCTGCGACTGCTGCGATTGTCGGTTAGAGTAATCATACAATGATTGAAGAAAAAATCACCACACTAAAACATCATCTACTCCTGCTATACGTACCTGTCTGTGTTGGGGGACATGCATGTGTGTAAATGTATATATATATATATATATATATATATATATCCAGCAAAATGGCTTAGTGGCAAAGCTTTTGCCTTGCATTCGGGAGGACTGGGTTCGAGACCCAGACCGGGCCACTCTTAAATTGGTTTGCATGGTTTCCAATTTAGACAAGGTAAATTCCGGAGTGGATTAAAATTAGCCATGACATGCAAAAACCGTACACATGCAATTGCCTTACGGGAAATCTTAAAAAAAAATATTTATATATATTTTTTTTGAGATGGCGTGGTGCCCTCTCAATTTTGCAAGTCGAATTGTGACATCAACATTTTAGAAGCGATAGAGAAGTTTGCCGCAAAACGATAGAATAAATAGAGGGGATCGAGCTTGATAGAAATATACATGGATAGCGCTAATATCTTAGTCCCATATGATGGGAAGCGTTGTGGTGTACGCAATTCACGCGGTTTTAGACGCTCAACGTATAGTAGATCCGCAAGAACATGGTATCACCACCAAAAGGTGCATGCAGTTATTACACAGTAAGTGGAAGTTGCTCATGGCTGAGCCTCGCTATGAAATCTGGATAGGTAACCCATCGCGTCATCTAGTTTGATTTCTCGCGTACATTTAATCACGTGCGTTGATCGCGGAATTTTACTAGCAAAAATGGAAGGTCTTGGCATTGGCCTCCACGTCGTAAACTGGTGTCGTTCATATTTAGTTGACCAACATTTTTGTGCCACGATTAGAACCAGCTGTTCTCAACAAGCGCCGAGCTGGTTCGAGGTATCGCAAGGCCAGGCTCACTTTTCTACACTATATTTGTACTTGGCTTCCAGCTGTGTTCGGATGCGTGGTCCGCGTCCGCGACTTATAAGACGTATGCTGATGATCTCAAGATAGGAGGTTCACAATGAGAACGACAGAGCAGAGCTCCAAAAGCTATATCAATTACGTAGCCGACTGGTGCGACGTAAGCAGGATAACAAAGTCTGCTTTTAAATGCACGGCTTTAAAACGAACGAAACGTGATACTGCGGTAATGTCTTAATAATCAAGCCATGCCCGAGTCGTTCAATACAAAGACCTATGTATCAGGTTCGATCCTGACTTTAAATTTCGGACGCACTTAGTTGACAAAAAACCCTACCTACCTGCGTCACGCGTATGGATTTTTATTGCGCGAGTTGTTACTGTACGTGATGTCAAGTTTTATTCCTAACTATATTACACTCTTATTGCGCCAACGGTGACGAATTATGCCCACATTTGTATGCCTCTCTGCATTATGGATGCTTTATTACTTCAGCGAGTGCAGGACGGCTTTATTGGGCGGATTGTTAGTCGCAACGCAATGCCAGGTTGCACTTCCAACCCTCTTTAAGATTAAACAAAATTTTTGATTCATATATTCATCAATTTTAAAAGAGCATATACGACATGACGAATGTGTTTGTGGGGTAGAATAATTGATTGAATTGTAGAATTAAAGATTATCCCTCCGACAAGGTATATGAGTAATGTAAAGTGTAGTGCTCTAAAGCAAGGCAAAGTTAGACACTGTAGATTAAGTAATTGCTTGACTTTTATATATGTATATATATACATAAGATATATACATATATACGAGGGCGGATTCGCAAGTTATACTACTTTGAATTAAACAAATTACCTAAAATTATAAAGGTCTTCCAGCTTAGAAGCGCCATTAATCAGCTACACGCAGGCCATATTTCGTTCCATTTAGTGGTGGTGTTTATTGTTTGACTTTGATTCAAAGAAGCGAAGAAAACAAAGTTCGGCGACTTTTGGAGGAGCCGAAAATAGAGGAGCAACACGCTGCTCTGTGTTAAAAACCAAATCTATGTTTTATTGTGGTGGCACTGTAACGAACTGCTTATGGTGAATAAGTGAAACGAGATCGAAGATGATTCCCATTCGGAAAGGCTTTCGACGTCAATAACAGAAGGCAACGTTTAAAAAGGTCGTGATATTGTACTCAACAATTGCCGAATTATTATTAGGGAGATAGCCGAGAAATGGAGATATCTTATAGATCAATTGTAATAGTCTTGACCGAAATGTTACGACTCAGAAGACTGGCAGTGAAGTTCGTTCTAAAAATGTTGAATTTCCAGAAAATAAACGCCCATCGGGAAATGTACAATATGAAGGTCCAGGTGATAGCACAACACCCTGAATTGCTTTAAATAATGATTACAGAAGACGAGTCATAGGTATATGGTTACGACATCGAGACCAAAGCCCAATCCTTTCAGTGGTGCTTCCAAAGGGGAGTCATTCAATAAATTCAGACAGAGCAGATCCCACACCAAGGTTCTTCTGACTGCTTTTTGCGACTAAGGAAGAATCATCTTCTTCAATTCTTGCCAGCTTAGTCTATGGTCAATTAGGAATACTACCGTAAAACTTAAAGAAGACTTAGCGAGTACGTCCAACGCAAAAGACCTAAATTCTGGGCATCAACTCTTGGCTCACCACGACAACGCACCGCCGCACACATCGTTACCAATTTCGGAAGATTTAAGTAAAATCATTGTTACAGTTATATTTTTCCGCATTTTCCCTATTCACCGGAGTTGGCCCCATGCGATAATTCCTGTTCCATAACATAAACGCAACTTAGTTCCAAAAGACGCGCTAAAAATATATTTCAAAAAGAATGTGCGTGGGATAGAAGGTGACACAGGTATAATGGATCAGACGGTAGTTATTTCGAAGGGAACAAAAACACTGATAAAATATAGTTTTTTAAATAAATTTGTGTCAGAACTTTTTGATTTGCCCTTCTTAATATATATATATATATATACGTCGCGCAAAACAATCCAATCTTCCCCTTTTTAGTTCAGGAAGGACGTTAAATCTCCAATCATTACAAAGCTCCGGCTCTCTTTTACGGAACGAGTAGACGATACTACTCAATCGAGAGAGTAAACGCATGAGCAGCATTTCTCTAGGTAAAAGGGGTCGTCGAATCGCTCCAAGTGGTGGTGAAATAGTCGTGTGGACATCTGCGCAGTGAACATCTATCTATTTACTTTGGATCTCGCGGTCGGCCGTTTGTTTGTCTTTTGCGCGGCTGAACACGCCCGTAATGCTTACCCACCTGCACTAAACAATGAAGATGTCTGGAGGTCCTAAATGCAGGTGTTACCTTATAAACGACAGTCTATAAGAGTCACCGCTTCTGCCCACTCGCATTGGAAACAACCGACCAGCCAACCAACATGGACCCATCAATACTTGTGACCTGTTCTCAATCAGACATTATGAGTTTTTCCTGCTCGTATTTCTCGTGCTGCTGATGCTGCTGCCGCAGCTGCAGCTGCTGATAGAAGCCAGAGCGCATTTGAGGCACATCGATCAATAGAAGTTCCGCGACTGCAGATCAAATATTTGCTATCGCGTAGACATAGCATTAAGGGTTAAGGCATTAGTCAGCGGGAAACATTAATATCTGCCATAATTGCTTATTCTTTGTGGCACTCCTACCCCCCCCCCCCCTGTTTTTTTCGCTCCTTTACCTATCTCTATCTTTGTCCGGCACGCTTGACGGCCACCACCTAGTTAGATCGTCGTCAAAGTACTCTGTCAAGTCTAGTTGAGTAGAAGATGGTCCACTCGACGTTCGCGCACCACAGAGAGCCCATTCACGTCATCAAGTGTAGAAGTACGGCCAACTCCTATCTCGTATTTTTCTAACCTTCCCCCCTCTCTCTCTTTTGTGTTTATTTCCCTCTTTTTCTTTCCTATGTGTATGGTTGTTTAGCTTTCACCCTTTATTCCTAACCTTCTCTTGAGCTATCTATTTTTCTTGAATTTTCTCTGTTCCTCTCTCTCTCTCTCATTCTAGATGTGCCTCACATATATGTGCCTCGTGTTTGAGGAGTTATCGATCTGCATACGAATTGCATGAGCCCGCCGTGTCATTTCCTCATCAAGACGACGGCCTTGAAGGCTACGAGGCTGACAGCTGCTGCCTGTGCTTGCATGCAGACGAACGACCGTGCTCAAAAGAACACCGCGAAGAATCAAATAGTCGTGTCCACAGAGTTCGCTGCTGGTGCTACAACTGCGGCTGCTTGAGATTAATTAAGCCACTACGGCACGACCGGACATGATGTTACCGTGTGTATATAGTTTTGTTTTTGTTTTATATCTATATATAGAATAGATGCTTTTATTAGTGAGTAGAGAAACAGAGTGGGTGGGGGGAGGGAAGTAGGTAGGGACAAAGAAAAAGGATGATAATGAAAGGGCAAGGGAATGTAAATGATTCGGTGTAAACCTGCATTGACAATCGTGCGCTGATTTGCAGGATATCGCTAGCGTCATGCACGCTTAATGACAGAGCAAATCACTTAATTAATCATTAGTTTTGTACCTGAATGTACCTGCTGATATAAATTATTGCTTTAATTTGAATTTTAAAAAAAACATTGCGGAGAACGGAAAGGAAGGAAATGGCTATGCACAGTTTATTCTAGGGTGAATGTCAGCACGTATGGCTATATCCATGTATTTTGATGCATATAGTGTGTGTATATCTATATATATACATATATGTAAACATATATGGCTTGCCCTTTGCACAGAGAATGCACTGAAGAGCCTACAATAGGAGCTGCAAAGCCCAAGCAAGCCCACGAAACCGCTTCCCACGCCAAAAGTGAAAAAAGTACCGAAGAATGCGCCGATCATGCCAGGGCAAAACGTCAACTCAACGCAAATCCTAGCAGGTAATACTACGTAAGTTTAGAACGGGCTGCTAATAAAACAAACAGAACTCAAAATAGACTAGGAGGAGCAGGACAATGAGATTCCTCTAGATCAACTGCTCATGGCCTCTTTAGGGCATCTGAGGCCGCCCTAAACGATGACGCGCACTTGACTAAAGCCCCAAAATCGAGCGTTAGTAAAAAAACGGCAATGGCTGTTGGACGACAAAAACGACACGGCAATCTGGGTCATAAACCGATAAGTGGATGGTTGTGATGAAAACACACGGAAAACTACGAGGATGGCAGGTGACATAGATTGAGCTGGCTAGTGGTACTTTTATTTTCAGCTGCTATGCGACCGAACCACAAAAGAGGAGTATAGAACCCTCCAGTACATTTCTGGCTGAGACCTGGAGGCGCCATGGAAACATGATATATCATTTAACTCAAGTGTTCAAAGGTCGCGGCTGTTTTTAGAAGCAGCGCATCACGGTTTAAAAAAATACGGTTTTATCTGACTGTCTAATTTGGAACAGTGGAGTGTATGCAATTGCAGTGCACGCGGTGTTCGGATAAGAAAACGTAATTGGAGCAAAACAGAAACTAGCTAGAAAGATCGAACGGGAACAGTTTTCCACGGAAAACATGATTAAGGTAATACTTGGATCTGAGAACATGTGAATGCATGTAAGCCGATTTTTTCCGACAGATAATGACATAGTTCAGCCAGTTTGCCCTTGGCCCTAATTTAAACTTTCACTCTCCCGACCAGGAAAGAGGAGGGCAACTAGCATGCACCGAGGGCATTGTCAGATGTGGTATTCCGGATATGCCTGGGCTATAAAGGCCAAGATGAGCTTTCTGCTCTTAAATAAAAAAAAAACATACATATATATATATAGATATATATATATATATATATATATATAAAACATACATATATATATATATATATAATTTAATGTTATGGTCACAGGGAAATGTGTGTGTTAAGGGACCTTAATGAGTATTTTACGATAGATTTATGTTAGTCGTGGTGATTCATTTGAAATGCGCACTCGCTCAAGTTCTATCGATCGGGTTTGGCTCTCCGTAGCGCTAGAAGTAGTCATGCTAAATGTAATAATCATGATAGTAAGCTTATTTATGATGGATAAAGACCTCACTAATAATTAATAGATACCTATCTAATGATATGTACATTCCTCACCTGTATGATAAACAAAGGCCTGACTGATAGTAAACGAATATTGACAAAGTAGCTAAAATAGCAACAATAAAAAAGCGACATGGGAAGCGACAGCCCTGCTGTACCTAGTGTGTTCGTCTACGAACCAGTGTGTCCCGTCCCTGCAGCTTGGTGCTGCTGCTGCGTCCGACGCCGTAGGAGCGTTGCTCTGCGTTCGGCTGATCGTTGGTAGACGTCGAGAACTTTGGCCCGACAGGCAACCGTGAACTCAAGCAGCGGTCTCGTCCACGATAACGTCGACGTGTTGAACTCAAGCCGCGAGAACACCGTACTCAGGCCGTTGTGTTCTTCTGCATGCTCCGTCACTACGGCGCTGGCCGGAGGCTTCAACCGAGATCGAAAAGGGCGGTTGCGGATACGATGTTAGCATGGTAATTGTCGGTGTTGTTGTTGTATCGTTGCATGACGAATCAGCCATCAAGCAGTACAATGAGAAATAGCCATCGTCCATATTTGTACGTTTCAAGACCTACCGCGACGTTTC
>QVRM01000925.1:0-63670 GCA_003439945.1 Dermanyssus gallinae
TATATATATATATAATATAATATATATATATAAAGGCGTCGTGTGCGGGCGACCACGCCAGCAGATTCGCCAGATCCTCAGGCGTCGGACGCTCAACGAGAGAGAAGAAAGCCTATATATTATAATATATATACAACTTTGCGTAGAGGCGGCACTGCCGTGTGTGCAAACGTATTGTAAATGATTAATAAATCATCTCAATTTTATATATATATATATATATAGCATGTGGTGGTGTGTGCGTGAACGAATGCCGACGTTTTTTTTTTCGATCGAGCATCCGGATAAGTGCTTTAAAAACTAGATTTTGGAAAAACCTAGTTTTTGGGCTAACTAGTGTGCAAAAGGCACTACTGCGTTCAAGAATACACAGATACACTACGCGACAAAGTAGTTGGAAAACTCAGTAAACTAGACTAAAACTTCCGGAATCGACCCAGTACCTATAGGCGTAGTGGGTGTAACCTCAATATACCCAGAGGGTGAGGCTCAACTCGTTAAAAGGGCTACGGTTCGTGAGGATTACTAACATCGCCATACAGTCACGCTTCCTGTACGTAGGTGTTTTCCAGTTGTAAACTAGTGTTAATTCAACGCTGAATACCAGGTGGATAAAACAGCTGTCTAGCTTATGAGCGCGGCCATCTTGGTTTGGATGCATAGCAGAGTATACGGAACGTGCGGTACGTAGATACACACAGACGCGCGAAATTTGAATATCTGCAGGCGACGGACCAGTAATCGAAGCAAAGTCGAGAAAAAAGTTAAAGGAGTAATCCGCAGAAATAGACTAGCGGAGATTTAAAAAAAGGAAATACGGCAACCACGGCAAGTACAATTCTTCAGGCAACCACTGCTCCCTCGAGGAGTCAATTTTGACGATTTTCACTGGTGGAGACGGCGGACGGCGGGTTAAGTTAGTTCGGAGTCAGCGGTTGTGGGGACTGATCAGAAAGAAGGAAGCCTTAGAGGTAACTTCCAGGCAAGTTGTTCCTAGAGCTGAAATTTCACGGGACCCTCTTTTCTCAATGCCGCCAGATAGAAGCAGAGTTGCGCACGAAATTAAAGCTCCCCGCGACTTACTGTGCCCCGCACTGAGAATCCTCGAATGACCAAGAGAGGGGGATTACAGTGCCTTGTTACGCTACCACGGGCAGAAGACAGTTAGACTCTGTCCCACAACCGGTTACCCCTAGGAATTTCAAATTTCAAGCCAGAGGAGTGGATCTCATTACACACATGCTTTAACTGCCAGAAAGTAGGACACTTTGCCAGAGAGAGGGTGTACTGACGACAAAGAGTCAGACCACGTGTGCAACAAGTGCCGTGAACTCGGCCACACATTTAAGGACTGAAAAAGACCGCCTTCACTGCTATGTTTGTGACGTTGATCGCCATACTGCCAGTTCCCTGGATCGTAATAAGTTGCTTGGGAAAAATCGGCACAAACCAAAATTCAGGCTGAAATGGAAGAGGACATGTGTCGCAGGAGGAAACAACAACGCAAAGAAAAGAAGCTAGAAAAGAGACGCGGAGAGGCTCATCACTCCGGGTTCCAGCCACACCGCCAACGGCTTGACTGCGGCAACTAGTGCAAATTCCATCCCAGCTCCCCCAAATTTCATCCCTTATGAATCAGTGTAGCGCACACCCGTTTAACTTGATACAGGTCAATTGCAATCGAAGTCGACCTGCTCTTATGTTAGTAGAAGTAATAACGAGCGGGCAGGAGACGACGCCTCACCTTATTAGCGAGCTAAACAAAAAACTAGTGCAGGATGGAAGCAATGGATAGCGGATGCTCGCGCAGATACCTGCATAGTCCGAAATTGCATCATAGAAGAAATCGGGCATGGGACAGGTGGCTATTCATGGAAACTTGTGGCAGACATAAATACCCTTGCTACATAAGCCCAAACATTGAACTAGAGACCTTTGAGGAATTTCTAGACGAGCTAGCAATAACAATTGAGAAAGCCCCTACACCGGATAGGGTGCTCCTAGCAGGAGACTTCCATGTCGCGTCAGAGGTGTAGGACTTCTCGCGTGCAGATAGAAGAGGTTTACTTCTGATGGACTGGATAGCGTCAAAAAACATGGTTGTCTTATATGATGGAGTAGATACGACGTTTCATAGAGCAGGTCAGGAGTCAAGCGTGGACTTGACGATCAGCGAGAGAGGACTAGAGAGATGCAGCGAGATAATAACTGTATTGGTCACCGATTGGAGAGTACTTACTGAGAAGGATAATCTGAGTGAGCATCACTGTATCGAGTATATAATTACAAGACACCAGACAAATACCTCCCTTCCCTCGGCAGCGGTCCGCCATCAAGAAGTGGGGTTATTTTACACTTATTACAATTTATTTCACTTAAATTGAGTATAAAATACATTTCAATAGTGGGGTTATTAAAGACGCAATACGAAATGTCTTCGAGATAAACGGGCTCCCAATGACGCAATAGAGTTAGAGAGGGCTTTAAGGGAAGGCTTGCTGAAAGGCCTGTAGGTCCACAACACATCCTAAAAGAAGAAAGCCGGTGCTGGGAAAACTAGTGGAACAGGGATATTGAGGAAACCCGAAAAAAGTATCTAAGAGCAAGGAGGGCCATGAAGAGAGCTAAAGGAAATGCGGAAATACTCCCCCATCTGGTAATGGAGTACTGAAACTAACTTAAATAAAAAATTATCGACAGCAAAAGGAATTGGTGGAGATAATTCCTCGCGACTCTTTACGATGACCCGTGGGGAAAGTGGTACAAGATGGTTCGAGGCAAGCTGCAAATGAGAGCTCCGAAAACCATTCTGAAATATCCAGAGAGAACGAGTCTACTGATGAGGTTGTTTTTCCAGCATGCAATTTTCCTAGAGGAGTTTACGACAATAACCATTTAGATGGAAAATAAGCAATTTGTGCAATCTGAGGTTTCTGTTGTAGAAGTACTACAAGCAGCTAGGAGAATTAAACAAGGTAAAGCGCCAGGACCTGACGGCATTCCTCCAATGTCTGAAAGCTCTGTTCAAGGAGTTCCCTGAGGTTGTGGCAAATACGACGAAGTGAGCTTATAAGAAGAAAAGATACACAAAGCATGGAAAACAGCGGAGGTAGTTCTTGTGCCTAAAGGGAATGGCGGTTATAGGCCCATCTGCCTGATTAGTTCGTTAGCAAAGGGCGTAGAGGCCATTGTAACAGAGAGGCTCAGAGGTCTTCGTCAAAGAAAACGGCCTGTTGTCCGATGCACAATACGGATTTCGAATCAGATCTGTTTTAACGGCTGTTAACAGAGTGGTGACCAAGGCAAGAACGTTGCACAGCTCCAGGCCTAACACCCACAAGTTATACCATGCAGTGCTGCTAGACGTGAAAATGCTTTTAACAAGCTGCCTTAGACGTTTATTTTGGATACACTGGTTAAGAGGAAGGTCCCATAATACCTGGTAAGGCTAACCTCTGACTACTTCAATGATCGTGTCATCACTTCTGAGGGCAAGGGATGCCTATGACGGCGGGTGTCCCACAGGGTTCTATCCTCGGACCACTACGACGATGTGCTCCGACCACGTAACCTCCCTGTTGGAGTTGAGCTTTTAGCATACGGGAGTGTATACGGAGCAAGGCATTGGTTCAGGGGGTGGTTGTGTCATAGTGTTGGCCCAGTTTTCTACAACCTCGGTGGCCTGCATGTTGTGGTGGCGTGTTTACCGTCCAGCACCTCATGAGCGCATTTAGATCGGTTTTGGCTAAAAGAGTGGTTGCATTGTCTTGACGTCGTTGTGCCTTTTAGATACTCGCGCTTCAGCGGAAGGTGCTTCTCTAAAGGCACGACGTCGAACAGTGTGTGTAAAATGTTTGTTTAAAAAGTCGTTCAAGGCGATAGTGTGGTCCTCACCTGAGCAAATTATATTTGACACAAGAGTAAGGTCTGTTGAAATTATGTTGCGTTTGAGAAATGTGTTGTGAGATATTGGGTTCCATCTATCCTTAGAGGGGGGGGGCAAAATGTTCTCATTATATTCGTCCGGATGGGCATGACGACGGTGTAAATTAAGACCTGATTTAGAATTAAAAGACAAAAGGGGGGTTAAAACCATTATTAGAAGCAGCCAGTGTTTTTCTGTGTAACTCAAAATCAAATCATTAGTCTGTGATCGGTTAGGAGTTTAAGAGGTGGCACGAACTTTTCGTTGATTGTGAGTCTAATCTAATGTGGCTCGCGAGGCCCGCACCAGGTTTGCATACTTGTGCGCAAGTCTGGCAGCTGAGTCTTCCGGCGGTGTTGTTGCCGTCACGTAATGCCATTGTTGGGTTAGTCCACAGCAGTGGTAGGATTTTTATTTAATTTTCGTATCTGAACGATGGCGCGATTTTACGCAGATGTTGTTAAAATCGCTAAAATGAAGCGGTCTTTAGACCATCATTCTGTTTATCTCTACCCAGAGGGCACTATAAAATATAATTAGGGCAGCTATGTTTTACTAAAACAACTTATATAGGTGGACTCATCTTACCTAAATCGAAGAACCGGCACAATCACTTCCACTTAAAAACGCTATAATGAACATAAGATAGGCCTTTGCAATGGTGAACGCACTGCTAACCTATCTAACACGGCGAATTATAACAATTTTGCATCTTTTAAATGCAAAAGGAACTGTTTGACGTTGTTGGATCTCACAGTTCGGTCACACTGGTGGCCCCGATGGTCTGTGACAAAACTCCCGTTAAAGAACCAGCTATAACTTGCGATCTAGGCAATTTTAAGCGGGAGCTCGCACCAGTGCGACCGTCCGGCTCAACGGCTAAGTAGAAAGTAGAGACTATATATAAATAAAGATCTTGCGAAAACAAGACTTCTTTGCGAGCGCTTGGGAACCTCCATTGAGACCGCTACACAAGAGACCGATTACTGGTCTCAACAACTACACAACACGTTCGATAGGGCACATTTTAAAAAAGCACACGAAACGCCCTTTGTACATTACTGGATTAAGGGTATGCCCTACCTATCTGGTAAGGAGTATTTAAACCTACTAAAGCTCAGGATCAACGCACTACCAACGCGTGCCAAATTCGCCAGGCGACGCCCGGGCTACATCAAACGTTGTAGGCACGGGTGTCATGCGCCTGAGACGTTGGCTCATGTCGCTCAGATGTGCGATATAACACACAAACAAACCATAAAGAGACATGACGACGTCTGTGATCGCGTGGCGCGTCTTCTCCGCGAAAGGGGTCATGAGGTGGTTCGTGAGCGAGTATTCCCTCGACCGGGCGCACCGGGTCTAAAGCCCGACCTCGTAATAACAACACCTACCGAGGTCTGGGTTTTAGATGCCGAGGTTTGCGGCCCGAACCGGGACCTGGCAAAAGCACGGCAAGACAAGATCGCCAAATATGACGTCGAGTTCCTAAGAGCGGCGCTCCCCTACCCGCAAAAACCTCGCAGATTCGGATCCATCACTATCTCTATGAGTGGTGTATGGGACTCCGAATCTGCGAGGACGCTCTTGGGCTCGGCGTCACGAAGAGGAATCTTATGGATCTCACCGTTTTAACTTTGCAAGGAACCTTGAGGATATATCGCTCGCACCGGATCCATAAGAGCGGGGGCTACCATCAAGCAAGGACACGGACAACTGATTCTTAACTTCACGTGACACCTTTTTACCACCATTTTTATTAAGGCGAGCACTGCCGAGTGTGCAAACGTATTGTAAATGATTAATAAATCATCACAATATTTTCTATATATATATATATATATCAGTGTTTGTTTACGATCTCACCGGTGCAGACGTGTTCATGTGTGGCTCTTGGAAAATATCTCTAAATTTAGAATCTAGTGTAGAAATCCATAGACATTTGCGAGCTTAGCAACCTTTAAGAGCAGAGGAGTCGACTAGCGTGAAACTATGCTGCTAATTCGGTGCGCATTATCTATACGTGCAGTGTATTCCTGAACAGCCATTGTCACCATCATCATTATCATCACCTCTTAACTCCATAATCACTTGCCAGCACTCTGTTGCCATTACGACCCTTTGTTATCATCAGCACTCCACAGTCAGCATCACCACCTTCATCGCCATCATCGTCAATTTCATCTCAATCTTAACCTTTCTCTTTTTCATCTTCATCCTCACCTTCAACATCCTAGTCACCATTATCATCGCTGTGCTTAGCCTTTTTCATTAGTTACTTCATTTAGCATCATCATCATTGAAGCAGCTTCACCATCATCATCGAAACACCTTCAGCATCATCTCCATCATCATCGGAAGACCTTTAGCATTATCTTCATCATTCACCTCAGTTAACAATCACCCACAGTTACCACCAGCAACCTCCATCACTAACTTCATCATTGGCGTCGCAACGGCCTCAAACCCCGTTACGGTAATCAATATTATATTTACGAACGCTATTTGCAGTCCGGCTCGCGTCCGCCTGTAAACAAGCAATACCTTGTTTGTAAACAATTGCGGCGCAGCAGCTGGTCATGCAACGGACGCCGGCGAAACGGCAAGAGAAGGAGCCACCCGAAGCACGCACGTCGCTGCACGTAGATCGCGCAGTGGCAGCGGATGAACGCATTGTTGGATCAATCAGTGATGCGGGCGGTTCAGCTTGTCATTCAAAAACGAGTTGTGGAAAGCGGGCCGCGTTAAGCCCGGTGGAAGACGCCCGCAGCAAAGGTATCCGTGTATCGCAATCTGAATGCTCCCCAGCGAGCACGGGGGATGCCAGCGATACAAAAGAGCAAAGCAATGGCGCAGCAAACGCTACGGTTGAGGTTTCCGTCGACAAACCGATGCCATCAGTAGACCAGGAAGACACAATTTTAATGGGGAAGAATTAAGTCGCGGTGCAGGGAACGCCCATTGAGGAGGGGGACGACGTTGGATGGAGTACGGTAAGAGCTGGCGGTAAAACTATTGTCGCTCCATGCAGTAGTCCCGCAGAAGCGGTTGTGCCAAAAGCCACTGCTAAGGCCAGACCGGAAGCTATAATTTTTTCGGCGGAGAAAAAATTACTGGAGATAAACTTTAACGCCGTGTGCGATACGCTTGCCGGCCACATAAAGGGGAAAGTAGAGAAACCACGGTTTACTCGAAATGGCCAACTCGTTATTGTGGCGGAGGACGAGGAGGACAAGGCTGTGCTGCTTAGTTTGCAGTCCCTCGCTGGAGTGCCGGTCTCATCAAGGTTAAGCGGCTTCCCTTCGTCAGTAAAAGGGAAAATTACTGGAGTTCATCCGTCGCTGAATGACGCGACAATCTCCAGCGCATTCAGGCCCTACGGGGTGACGGATGCCGTCAGAGTACGGTCTAAGAATATTAGAACGGGCATTGTCATGCCAACTGACAGCGTAATTTCGGGCTGCAACTTTCCAGTGGAGGTGCGCCTGGGCCTAAAAACCCACGTAGTTCTCTTGTACCGCGACCCGCAACAATGCTACTAGTGCTACAGCTTCGATCATATCAGACCCGATTGCCCATTGCCATCTCCGCGCTGCCGTCGCTGTGGATCCACTAAACATATCCGGAAAGACTGCACTAATCCTGCGCGCTGCTGCCTCTGCAAGGGTAATCATGAAGCCGGCTACAGTTGTTGTCCACATCGGCTGAATCGCATGGAGTTTCTTAAACGGTCTGCAAAGAGAACTATCCAGCCGCAGGCTGAGGTCGCGCCCGTGAAGTTGTGCGCCCCCGTTGCAGATATTCAACCCGCCGCAACCTTCAGCAAGCGCAGTTTTGCTGCCGTTGTACAAAATGGTTTCAAGGTTAAGACGCATGCGGTCAATGTAGCTTCAGGAACGGTTCTCGGCATCAAGGCTGCGCCTTGCGCTTCGGCTGCTCCGTTTGTGGATAAGGTGGATCTGCTAATAGAGTAAATCGTAAAAAATATTATTCCTCGTTTAGTGGAAACGATCGTGGAAAAAATCGTGGTGCTGTTGTCGAATCTGCCCTGTCGTCACTCCTCCCAGGCCTAGTCACCACTAGAGCAAACGTTTCGGGGGTTACTCCCCAAGCTAAAAGTTCGCTCGTAGGTAAAGACCTTCGCTGCGGGATTGAGGAGGCGATAAGAGCAGCGCTTTCTTCGGTGGCCGTGCAGTCACAGCATGGCACTGAGAAATAGACACAAAACGGCGATGGTTTGCCTAGAAATAGGCAGTCGACCTCTCCACAGGATCCGAAATGTTAAATAGCCAAGCCGATATCCGCCGTTGGTTCCCTCCGGCACAGGCACAGTCGGCTGCGCCTGCCGCTCACTCAACTTTAAACAACCCGCATCTAGCAAACCAATCCGCTCTGCAGCGTGCGCCTACCGGTTCAGACTTGGCCCGTCTCATGTTGAAGGTGGCGCAGATAAAGGCGAGTGTCAAGATGTTATCCTGCATCCCAGGCAGCTTACGGAATAGTGTTTCTGTTAAGCTGGCGAAAACCATTGACGGTGTCTGTCATTCGGGGACCCGGGAATGTTAGGAAAGGCTACTCACCTTTTCAACGACCGTGTTCAGTATCCCGGCAAAAAAGGAGAAAGGCCGAACACTCACTTTTGTAGTCCGCGAGAACTTGCTTCGCTTTCAGAGGGGTGCTTCTATATCGGATAACCCTTACACGACTAGAAGACATACCAGGACAAACCCCGCTGCAGACTCTGACCGTCGTTAGAGCAATAAGCGCACAGGCAAAGCTCTCTCAAGGCGACGTGTCAGCAGCCGCAAGAACGCTGCTCTCAACTGATACGATCGCCCCTCTTGATTCACAAACTCGCCGTAGTTTGCTGGAGAAACACCCCCAACACCCGTCGAACTCGTCGTTTCCGCCGGCACCGACGCCGACGCCATCAGTATCGGAAATCGTTGTTACGCCGACCGAGATCGGTAACGCAGTCAGGAGATTCCCTAACAGCTCTTCCGGCGGCCTACGACCTCGCCATTTGAAAGATCTCATTGGTACCCACGAGGACGACAGCAATCCTCTTCTGCAGGCCCTTGTGCGATTTGTCACCCTAGCAGTTACCGGTCGTTTGCCTGAGTTTATACTTCCGATTTTTACGGTGCGAATCTCATTGCCTTACGCAAGAAGGACGGCGGAATTAGGCCGATCGCCGTCGGCTTCACATTACGGCGGCTGGTGGGAAAGATCCTGATCAAGAAATCCTTGCAAGAAATCCAAGTATTTTGGAGCTCGTGGCCCCGATGCAGCTTGGCTGCGGGATTAGGGGTGGAGCAGAAGCAGCGGTACACGCTACAAGGGGTTTCCTCGAGACCCGCTGTGACCAGAAGGGGGGTTTTAGTTAAACTTGACTTTCAAAACGCATTTAACTCAATGCGTCGCGACCATCTGCTGAACGCTGTGAAGTCCCAAAGTACCGGGGCTTTTTTCAGCCATTTATCAGATGTACCTATTTACCACAAATCTTCTCTGGCAGGCAGAAACCATACAATCATGTTGTGGCGTGCAGCAGGGGGACCCTTGCGGTCCAGCACTTTTCTGCATTGGAATCTCCGATCTCCAGGCCAGACTAGTGTCGGAGTTGCGGCCGTGGTATCTCGACGACGCCACCTTAGCCGGCGACAGCTTGACGGTTATTGAGGATATCAAAAGCGTCAGAGCATTTGAGGCTATATCAGGCTTACGCTTAAACGACGATAAGTATGAGGTAATCTGGCTTTCTCAAGATACGCGCACGAAGTCTTCAACGTTCGTAAGGAAGCAGCTTCCAAACTTCAGAGAGGTCACCGACAGTTTAGAACTACTGGGTGCGCCACTTACGGAAGCGGCGGTAGAGAGTGCCCTCACGAAAAAGCTCGCAGACACTAAACGATGGTGCCGCCGACTTAAAGCCGTAGACGCGCACCTAGCATTGTATCTATTAAGACACAGTCTTTCAACGCCTCGCTTAATGTACCAACTTCGATGTTCGCCAGCGCTGGGGGCATAGGTGTACGCAGATCGGTCGATATTGCCCTATCCTGCTACCTGGGCTCGTTGTCCGAAGTTAAGAAGCTTGTAGTCGCCATCGGGGCCCCTTCGACTGAAAGCTGGATTGCCGACTCAACGCAGGCAGCACTCGCTAACTTTCGCGACCAGTGGGATTCAGGCCGGAGCACATAGCACAAGAATCTCTGGATCGATTCGTGGTATCTCGGCTCCAACGCGACCTAGAAAATCAGGTTCCCGACAGCTCAGGGAAGGCCCGTTTAAAAGCGTGCTTTGATTAAATCAGTGGCAAGTGGCTTCAAGCCCTCCCCTCGCCGCAGCTGGGAACAATGCTGGACAACAACACACTCCGCATCGTTTCCGGCTTACGGCTTGGGGAGGTCGTTTGCGTACCCCACCCATGCAGTCTATGCAGAGCACCGGTAAGTTATACGGGTGAACACGCCTTGTGTCGCTATAGCACTGGGCGCCACTCACGTCATTTCGCCATCAACGACGTTATCTTCCGTGCTCTTCACTCGGCCCACATTCTGGCAGTGAAGGAGCCTGTCGGTCTAAGTCAGAATAGTCAGCTGAGGCGAGACGGAAAAACCGGAGTCTATGAAGTTTATTAAGGAACGGGGCCGGAAAGTCATCGCTGCAACTCAGGACCCCCGAGCTAGCGAATACCTGTTGCAGCGCATATCGATCGAGGTTCAACGTGGCAACGCCGCGGCCGTGGAAGGGTCTCTTCCGTCAGCCGCAGGGCTTCCGGAGATCCCGTAGAAACTGCTTTTATTCCCCATAATTGTATGCTTATGCCAACAAATCATGAAGTGTTCTGCTCACAATATGTATATATATATATATATAAATATATATATATTTTCTAGTGCAATAGTAGTCTGCTAACATATCGACAACAGCGCGGTCACCGTGATGCAGGGTATACAGTCAGCCGTACCCGGTGGCATGATGCCTTCAGCTGAGTCTTGAAACACACGTGCGCGGCTTCAAGCCGTTTCAAGGCGGCTTTAAGGTGTTTATAAAGCAAAACAAAAAGCAGTTTCGTGGACAGTAAATTTTGTCTAAGGGTTAGCCTAAAAAAGGTATACAGTCAACTTGTCCTCACTCTACAGTAAGTCGATAACAGAAACCTTTATTATCATATACAGTGCTGTATAAGTACAAGGAATCAAGATCTCATATGTATTTATGACAAGTATGCGTACTCACGACGAAAATACAGTATTACTCGCCATACTTAAATAGAACAGTTTTAAGTGTGCTTCATTACTGTTTGTAAATTACTTACTTGTGCCCTCTAGTTTATTGCATCGAGCATCGTAAAATTCAAGTGCACTGAAAATTAAATTATATTAATATGTTAATTATATTCACATCTAGCTATTTTCGAAGCCATACAAGATAAATGCGTGTGATGCACTACACCTGCCGGCATCTTACGCTGACTGATCTATCGGAACCAACAAGATAGCAACAGTAGTTAAATAATAAGAATCTGATTAGTGTAAAACATGCATTCTGTCAACAGCAATAATGGTACAATTCGGCAAACACAAATACAACTAATTCCCAACACTTTGGAAAAAACGCAGCTTTTAAAATACTCAACTTGTTGTCCTCGATGTTGTATATTTGGTTGACTCTTGCAGTATCAGTATACACCTGGTGAGTTTCCCACTCGACACCGTTCCGTTTCGAAAAGTATGCATACTTTCCGCGTTCCGGAAAACCAAATCGCCTATTTGCGATATCATTTTTGGTCAAAAATTTGTCGTGGAAACTGCACCCATTCCATAGAAAGAAAACCGTTTTACAGCAAATGTTAATATAAACATTTATTTTATTAATAATATTAATATTATTATATTATTATGATATTTATTAGTAAATTATTATATTAATTTTATATTATTTTTAAATTATTGCATTACATTACGTAGGTACTGCGGAAAGCAGGTGAATGTGGGTACAGCAGGGAGACCCTTGCGGCTCTGTTCTCTTCAACCTGACAATTTTACAACTGCTTTCGTCTCTGGAATTTAAGCCGTGGTTCTTAGGCGATGGAACGATTGGCGGTACTCTTAATTCTGCGCATGGTGATGTGGAAAAGTTAATCTATTTTGGCGTCACCTCTTCGCTGCAACTTAACGCGTCAAAATGTAAGCTGCTCATTCCATCATCCGACAACGAATTCCGCGACGAGTGCTTGCGCCGGGCACGGGGCTTGGTTCCTAAGATCAAGTTATGTACCGATGAAACTATTGAGTTTCTTTGAGCTCTCCTCACAATGGCCTTGCCAAACTCGCCCTCAACATCTGCCCGGAGAGACATCCTACAATAATTGGACGAGAAGCTACGACAATGCGTAAAACAGGTGTTAAATCCGAGCAAGATGGCTTAGTGGCAAAAGCCTTTGCATTGCATTCGGGAGGACTGGGTTCGAGACCTAGATCGGTTTCCAATTTAGACAAGGTAAATGCCGGAGTGGATTAAAATTGGCCATTACATGAATAAAACCGTACACGGGCAATTGCCTTACGGAAAATGAAAAACAAAATTGAATTTGGATGGATTATGTTGATACCAGGCTTCCCTTTCTACTTCAGCCGGAGGTCTATATTTTTTAGGGGGTGGAAAAAGCATTTACACATACCCGCCTATATAATGGCGGGTGGCGTGGGGCTAAACGCACCGGCAGAGAGTACATGACTCACTCGGAACCCTCTCCTGTTTCGGAATTGTGAACCATTACCTCAAGACCAGAAGGGGGTGCTCATGCTTTAACCCTCTCCGTAGTCTGTAGGTGTGTGCCAAGCAGGTAAGTCCTGATAAGTTAAATCAGGGAGGCTTCGTGCAATGAATCGCCCCGGTGATTATTTTCCAGCCGGATCTTTTCGCGCATGAGCCCATCCAGATATTTTAGGCCAATACCCCAATTAGTCATCAAATCGGCCATGTGCGTGACTATCACCTGCGCGGTAAATTCCTGTAAAGTTAACGGTGAGTTATCGCGGTACGCAGCGTCCACGCATACGTACATGCGTCAAGGGTATGCGCGGTATCATCAGTGTCTGTCGCTGCTTTCCGGATCTTCATCATGTAAGCCTGGAACTGGCCATGTCCGCTCAGCGCCTGGGCAGTGTAATATGTCATTGGTCCCTGTGCCGTATACCACCCACGCCCGTGGTCATGTACCTAGGCGGGATCCTGGATAGAGCTCTCACAGGAACAGCTCATGTGCGCTATGCAGCTAAAAAAACAGCCAAAGCCTCAGCAGAGTTACGGAAATCCTCCCACGGACCAAAGGAGCAACCGACTCTCGGCGCCGACTTTTAGCGTCAGTGGTAGACAGCATCATGTTATACGCCGCATCCTTATGGAACGCACGACTACAAGAGCTACAACACGTCGCCTCCTCAACAAGACCTAAAGACCTATGGCGCTTAGGTCATCAAGAAACCCTGTAACCAACGGACTGACGGAGGACACACTAGTCAGCAGAACCGACACCTTAAGCAATGGGGAGCAATTCAGCTGGGCTATCCTGGATATTGGACAAGATCAATACTTCCTGATCTTAAAAAATGGTACAGCCTCAAACACTGCTCGCTAACCTACCCACTCGCGCAACTGCTAGCAGGCCATGGTGCCTGTTTTCAGCAGTACCTACACCGCATTGGTAAAACTGACTCCTCTGAATGCCGCATGGGCAACTTGCGGGAGCCGGATGATGTAAGGCACTGCTATGAGCGGTGTTTCTGTTTCGACACTGAGCGAGAGCTATTGTCCCGGAACCTAGGACTGCAGAACCCCCTGACATGCCAGGCCCCTGTAGAGGCGCTCCTTAAAGATTACGAATCCTGGATTCTGGTAAGAAAATTCGCACAAGGTATCCCTGAGGCGAAAATAACCGCCGCACAAAACCGAGCAGCCTAAATGGCAAGAAGAGCAATCAGGTAAAGTAATCTCGAGAAAAGAGTACAGCGGCCACCCCCCGTCAAGGGGCAAAGGGGACGACTGGGTTTTAGTGGGTGCGAGTCCCACACTACCTTGGCTTTAACAACGACGCTTGGTGTGCATAACGCATTTTACCAGTAGCCTCTATAGAAACCTCTATAGAAAAAAATACCACTTGCGCAAGTTTGTGATGAGGGAGCGGGTCCACGTACCTCTCATGTCTCCGGCAAGCAAGTGGGTCCACAATTCCGTCCAAGCGGCAAGTGTTGCCTCTCGAGACTCAGTCCACGATGTCCCCCGTTTAATCTCAGCCTGCTCCTCTCTTCCGCCAGCAGGTCCCATAGAAGCAGGCATGTCCGACAAACAGGACGTCCGTGTAGAACGTCCGGTACGCCCGGCTAACCCGAATTGCCATACCCTGTTGGGATTAGCCGCGCCTCCCTCCCGTGGTAGTATATGGGCCAGCTTGGCCAAGACTCTTGCCACCTTTTGCGTAATCTGCCTGATGTGTGGTAGGCCAGTTAGATCTGTGACAAAGGTTACCCTTAGGTACTTGGCGTAGCGGGACAGCGTGAAAGCGTTCAGCTCCGGGGACATAGGCCCTGTCCGCCTGCGGCCGGTTAGGAAAAGGGCCTCGGTTTTTGTGGTGCTAACTCCAGGTGATGTTCAGTCATCCACCTGCTTGTTTGATCAAGATCAATGTTCGCCCTAGACTCTAAGATATTCCCTGTGCGAGCGGTGACCACCACTGCAAGATCATCCCTGTAGGCGATTGTCTTCACCCCGTCCGGCAAGTCATCAAGCCGCAAGACACCATCGTATGCCACATTCCATAGAAGTGGGCCAAGTACTGAGCCCTGGGGCACCCCCGCCGTAATTAAATGGGTTTCCTTTTGCGTGAAGAGTGTGCGCTCTTTTAGGCATGACGATAGAATGCGTCGCAGGTACAGGAAAACCCCTTCTGCCGAGCGCACATACTATTGTCGACCAGTTAGAGTTGTTGAACGCATTGCGGATCTCCAGCAATATCAATAGCACGTAAATCCGCGACCAGAGTGGCCGACGCGAGCTTCCTGTATAACTCGGTCCACGGCACCAAGCAAGTGTGGAGCGGCTCCTGCGGAATTCCTGTTGGTTGTTTGAGAGGCATCTTTCGCCTCGCTGTTCGTTCAAGCGCTGAACGAGCACGTTTTCGACTAATTTGCTTACAGCGTCGAGTAAGCATGTGGGGTGCGCCGACGAGCCGGTTGAGGCGTTTGGCTTTAGTATCAGTACTAGGTGGGCACGTTTCCACTAAGTGGGAAAGCGACCCTCTAGGAACAAGCGTGACACTAAATCTGTCAGAGGCTCGGGGTAAGATCGTGCCAGCAGTCGCACCACGTCCGGTAGGACCCCGTCCGGGCCCGGGGCTTTACCTGGTCTAACCGCTCCGCAGTTTCTATTATGTTCTCTGTTGTAACTTCCGGGATCTGCTTAGGGTCGACGGGAATGCTGGTATGAGCGCGGGCCGGTTCTTGCCGAAAATGCTTGAGAACTTAAAGAAAGTCTGAAGAGCATTTTTGTTGATATATCGATCTGCCACGTGTGCCTCCGCCTATCGGGACAACGCGTGATCTGCGAGCTAATTCAAACGTTAAATAGCGGTGGTCGCTTAGAGTCCTTTCGATCTCCTGGACGTCCCAGTCTTGTATTTGTCGTAGGCCCCACCTGAAGCCTTCAACATTACCCCAATCGGTGAGGGAGAGCGTCACATCTTGACCTGTCCACCAGATGGCCACATTGCTTTGCGCATCAGTGTACAAGTTACGTGTAGAACAAGAGATGTACACGTTTTTTGCTGATATGAGGCAAAGGCTCACCTGGTGCTGTGAGGTGTATGCGCCCAGTAGGTCGGGGACGCCAAACTGTGCGCAAACGACTATCCGAGTAAGAGCGGCGGAGGGCAAGACCTTTGCGGAAGCACTCAAGGTAATTTGGCCACAGGCGGTGGGCACGGCGGTACCGGGCGTGTCCGTCCGCGGCGTGAGCAAAAACCCGCAGGAGATCTCATCATACGGCTGGAGCAAAATGAGCCAGGCGCTGGCAGAAAGATGGCGGAAGCCATCACGAACACCAAAGGGCACCAAGCAGACTATGAGGACGAACCGGCGCAACAAAACACAGCATTATGGGGCGTCGACCCCCTCACAAGTGACGAGGTCATTGAACGGGACATACGAAGCGCCCTTGGACTGCCAACGACAGCAACGCTCCGCATCTCCAAGCCTAGGCCCAGACGAGCGTCGAGGCGGTACGTGCGAGTGAGTAGCGCACTTTCGATTGCACGTCTCCCCCGCAACCTCCGAGCAATAAACATCGGTAAGCATGCCTGCAGCCCAGACGCATGGGTCCGGCTGCTGACCTGCTCCGCCGCGAGGATCCTACGCCAAAATTGTCGCCGCCCTCGATCCAACACCGCTAGAACACGAGACTCCCCTTTTAGGGTTGTCGAAGTAATGTCAATGCAGTCTTGGACCTTGGCGGGGTGGGGAGGGTATCGCAGGTTTTAGTGGGTGCGAGCCCCACAATAACTGCTGGTAGCTGCCAGTTGTGCGTGTGCATTATGCATTTCCAAGACCTTCCCAAAAAAATGTCGTAGACCACCCGGCACCAATTGAAATTCACCTGGACAACAAGACACAGCATTATGGGGCGTCGACCCCCTCACAAGTGACGAGGTCATTGAACGGCACATACGAAGCGCCCTTGGAATGCCAACGACAGCAACGCTTCGCATCTCCGAGCCAGGGCCAGACGAGCGTCGAGGCGGTACGTGCGAGTGAGTAGCGCACTTTCGATTGCACGTCTCCCCCGCAACCTCCGAGCAATAAACATCGGTAAGCATGCCTGCAGCCCAGACGCATGGGTCCGGCTGCTGACCTGCTCCCGGTGCCAACGCCCGGATCACGAGGTGGACACCTGCACGACGGCGGAGCCTACCGCACGCACCTGCCATTGATGCGGACGCCCCGACCATCTGGTCGGCGACTGCAAGGCGCCACAGCCAAGATGTTTCGTCTGCGACAAGGATGGTCACCGGGCCGACAGTATGTCGTGCCCCGCATACAGAGAGCAAGTGGACGCAGTAAAACAGGCCCGAAGGTCTCCCCAGCCAGCACACTCTTTAGAAGCATGAGCGACGCAGAGCGAACCGCCTAATAACCCAGCCAGAGTCAACAGGTGTCGATGATGTACTGGGAGACATGGTTCGGCGCCGGAATATAGGCCTATTAACATAACTGAACGTCTTGCGTACCAGAAGTGCAACCAGGAATGCCAATGAGGAAGCGGACGCTGCCACATGGTGGACAGACCAGGTAACAGGCCAACCAGTGGCGGGACAAGGTCATGGGCCATGCTTCGCCTGGGTAGACGTACACGGTGTGGCGGTGCTATTACTCGCCAAACAAGAGCATATCTGACTTCTCATATCTAGATAGCCTAGGGCAATCCCTGCAGAGTCACCTGGGACGAAGAGTCATCGTTACGGGGAACATTAACACTGCATTGCATGGAACAGTAAGACAACGACAGAAAGAGGCCGCCTCCTGGAGAATTGGGACTCACAGATGGGTTTGAGGGTCGCAAACAGGGAAAAGACCCCGACGTTTGGCCGAGGAACCCAAGCCTCTTAGTTAGACCTCACTCTTGCCAGTGATAGTATCCTCCCCCTCGTTTCCGAGTGAACGGTACTCAAGGAGGAAAAATCGCTAAACAATCATTGTTACATTTTGCTTGCCTCCCCTGAACAAACAGGGGTGGCCCTAAACCCCCGTCGGATGTGGCAAATGCGCCGCCTGGATAAGACGAAACGGGTCACTACAATGGATCATCACGTCTCCCGATGGAGACCTGATAGCCCCAACGCGGCTCAAGTGGAAGAATTTCTTACGGCGGCCTGTGAGGCGGCGGGACCTTACTCCCGCTGGTCAAAACGAAGAACCCCCAACTACTGATGGTCCGAAGAGGTAGAAAAAACGCGGAAGGAGTGCATAAGAGCAAATCGGACATTTACGCGCGTCCACTTTTGGCTATCCTGCCGCCGGCGAACGGGGGCCACAGAGCTCGAGGTTGCCGCACCGAAGGCTAGGGCACTGGCCCTGCAGAATATCTACAGGGAGAAGCGCCGAGCCTTCAAAACCCGTATTGCACGGGCCAAAAACACCGCGTTGAAGGAACTGGTGGAGGCCGTCGAGGTGGACTCCTGGGGCCAACCATACAAGGTGGTTCATGGGTAAGCTTTAGCGCTTACTTTTACTCATCCCGCCCGACCAGATTGCAACGACGGTCACGACGCTTTTCCCACGTCAAGCTCAGCGCCCACGAGACGACATCGCAGTGGCGCCCGAAGACATACCACCGGTCACGCCCGAAGAGGTGACCGCTGCGCGGGAGAGACTGGCAATCTGAAAGGCACCAGGCCGTCACGGAATTCCACCGGAGGTGGTAAAGCTATTCGCCGACAGATATCCAGAGGAAGTGGCCACACTCGTCATCCGGCTGCTAATCAAGGGGCACTACCCAAGCGGAATATAGCGCAACTAATGCTAATCCCTAAAAAGATAGTGGAAAGTATTTTAGTAGCACGTCTAAACACGAAAATCGAGGCAAAACAGGCCTTGTCGGAACATCAATACGGTTTCTGACGGGGCCGCTCACCGCTCGACGTACTGCAACGGGTTTTACATCATGCCAGACAATGCAACGGGTTTTACATCATGCCAGACAATGCAACGGGTTTTACATCATGCCAGACAAGAAGCCACGAAGTCTTTAAAAACCAGGTCATACGTATTTTTAATACTGAGACGTTCGTAACGCTTCTAACACAGCCAACTGAGGGTCATCATGACTGCGCTGAAACGACGGGAAATATCCCCGTACCTCCGCCGCATAATAGCATCTTACCTGGAAGACAGACCTATTAGAGCGGGAGACAGCGAGTATGAACTAAGCTCGGTTGTCCCGCAGGGATCCGTAATTGGCCCGGAACATCGCATATGATGAAGTCTTGCGAATGGAGGGTCTGCCTGACGGAGTGGAAACCATAGCATACGCCGATTGCCTGGCGCTGCTGGTGACAGTCAGACTGAAAGCTCAACTACAGGAGCTGGCAAATATTGCTCCGGACAAAGTGGACGTGTAGATGCGTGAGCATCACCTCCAGCTGGCGCCACAAAAAACGGAGGCACTTTACCTCACCGTGAAAAAGCGCAAAAAGGGACTCAATCTGACTTTCTCGGGCCAACCCATAGCATAGCAATCAAGAAGGAGGCCAAGTACCTGGGGGTCATCCTGGACACCCGACTTAGAGGTGCGGCGCATATCGCCCACGTTGCCCGCAAGGCTCGCAAAGCGCAGAAGATTCTGCGCGGCCCCAGCCTCCGTCTGAAAGACGGAGACGGCTTCTGGCGACCATAGCGGAGTCGACGGCGATGTACGCGGCCTCCGTCTGGGCAGACCTTGTTCTCCGGACGGCGCGGAACCGGGGCGCACTCAGAGCCGCGCAGAGGGGAATGGCCATAAGAGTCAGCAGGGCCCATCGCACGGTGTCTACGGATGCTCTGATAGTACTGGCCCGCCAGCTACCTTGGGATATCCTGGCCAGAGAAAGAAGTGAACACTAGGCAGTCGAGAGAAAGAGCCGAGGGAGGGAGAAGAGAGGGAGCAGAAAGCCCCTCCGGAGATCTCGACGCATCTCCCCAGGACGAGCAAGCATTGGCTAGGCGCATAGAGCGCTAGAACACGAGACTCCCCTTTTAGGGTTGTCGAAGTAATGTCAATGCAGTCTTGGGCCTTGGCGGGGTGGGGAGGGTATCGCAGGTGGTTTAGTGGGTGCGAGCCCCACAATAACTGCTGGTAGCTGCCAGTAGTGCTTGTGCATTATGCATTTCCAAGACCTTCCCAAAAAAATGTCGTAGACCACCCGGCACCGATTGAAATTCACCTGGAGAAACCTGATCATAGCTTTTTCTGGGGGGCTTCAACCTGGGGGGCGTTGCCCACTTTTTGCCAAACCTCCGTCGCCGCGAGGATCCTACGCCAAAATTGTCGCCGCCCTCGATCCAACACCGCTAGAACACGAGACTCCCCTTTTAGGGTTGTCGAAGTAATGTCAATGCAGTCTTGGACCTTGGCGGGGTGGGGAGGGTATCGCAGGTTTTAGTGGGTGCGAGCCCCACAATAACTGCTGGTAGCTGCCAGTTGTGCGTGTGCATTATGCATTTCCAAGACCTTCCCAAAAAAATGTCGTAGACCACCCGGCACCAATTGAAATTCACCTGGACAACAAGACACAGCATTATGGGGCGTCGATCCCCTCACAAGTGACGAGGTCATTGAACGGCACATACGAAGCGCCCTTGGAATGCCAACGACAGCAACGCTTCGCATCTCCGAGCCAGGGCCAGACGAGCGTCGAGGTGGTACGTGCGAGTGAGTAGCACACCCTTGATTGCATGTCTCCCCCGCAACCTCCGAGCGATAAACATCGGTGAGCGGGCCTGCAGGCCAGACGCATGGATCCGGCTGCTGACCTGCTTCCGGTGCCAACGCCCAGATCACAAGGTGGACACCTGCACGACATGCGGAGCCTGCCGCACGCATCTGCCCTCGATGCGGACGCCCCCGACCATCTAGTCGGCGACTGCAAGGCGCCACAGCCAAGATGTTTCGTCTGCGACAAGGATGGTCACCGGGCCGACAGTATGTCGTGCCCCGCATACAGAGAGCAAGCAAGACAGGCCCAAAGGTCTCCCCAGCCAGCACACCCTTCAGTAGCACGAGCGACGCAGAGCGAACCGCCTAATAACCCCTTCTCCACTGCGGAACCCACTACGGGGCCCGGAACCGGAAAAAAGCCGGGAACAACACAGGCAACTAGCTGAAGAGTGAGAGAAGCCGGAAACCTACCGTTATACCCGCAGAGGACGACGGCCCTGACTGGACGGTGGCAGTCGGGAACCAGAAAGCCCAATAATGATCAAAATTGTCCAGATAAACCTCAACAGGTATCGGTGATGTACTGGAAGACATGGTTCGGCGCCGGAATATATGCCTATGTCTATTAACGGAACTGAACGTCTCGCGTACCAGAAATGCAACCTGGAATGCTGACGAGGAAGCGAGCGCCGCCACATGGTGGACAGACCAGGTGGCGGGACAAGGTCATGGGCCATGCTTTGCCTGGGTAGACGTACACGGTGTGGCGGTGCTATACTCGTGCTATTACTTGCCAAACAAGAGCATATCGGCGTTCTCCTCATATCTAGATAGCCTAGGGCAATCCCTGCAGAGTCACCCGGGACGAAGAGTCATCGTTATGGGGACCTTAACGCTGCAAGCATTACATGGAACAGTAAGACAACGACAGAAAGAGCCTCCTGGTCGCAAACAGGGGAAGGACCCCTACGTTTGGCCAAGGAATCTAAGCCTCTTATCTAGACCTCACTCTTGCCAGTGATAGTACCCTCCCCCTCGTTTTCGAGTGAACGGTACTCAAGGCTACATTTTTTTTGCTTGCCTCCCCTGAACGCACATGGGGTGGCCCCGAATCCCTGTCGCACATGGCCGATGAAGACCTGATGGCCCCGACGCGGAAGATAGCACAACTAGTGCTAATCCCTCTAAACAAGGGGCGGCAACGGGCTCGACACCACACAGATCCATATGCCTGCTAAACACCGCAGGCAAGCTAGTGGAACATATTTGAGTAGCACGTCTAAACGCGAAAATCGAGGCAAAACAGGCCTTGTCGGAACATCAATACGGTTTCCGACGGGGCCGCTCACCGCTCCACGTATTGCAACGGGTTTTACATCACGCCAGGCAAGAAGCCACGAAGTCTTTAATAACCAGGTCATACGTACTTTTAATATTCTAAGACGTTCGTAACGCTTTTAACACAGCCAACTAGGGGTCATCATGACTGCGCTGAAACGACGGGGAATCCCCCTATCTCCGCCGCATAATAGCATGTTACCTGGAAGACAGGACTCTTAGAGCGGGAGACAGCAAGTGTGAACTAAGCTCGGGCGTCCCGCAGGAATCCGTAATTGGCCCGGTTCTCTGAAACATCGCATACGATGGAGTCTTGCGAATGGAGGGTCTGCCTGACGGAGTGGAAACCATAGCATACGCCGACGACCCGGCACTGCTGGTGACAGCTAGACTGGAAGCTCAACTACAGGAGTTGGCAAATATTGCTTTGCGCGCAGAAGATTCTGCGCGACCCCAGCCTTCGTCTGAGAGACGGAGACGGCTTCTGGCGACCGTGGCGGAGTCGATGGCGATGTACGCGGCACCCGTCTGGGCAGACCTTGCTCTCCGGACGGCGCGGAACCGGAGGGCACTCAGAGCCGCGCAGTGGGGAATGGCCATAAGAGTCAGCAAGGCCTGTCGCACGGTGTCTACGGATGTTCTGATAGTACTGGTCCACCAGCTACCTTGGGATATCCTGGCCAGAGAGAGAAGCGAGCACCGTCTCTATGGGAACTGAGACCTTGCGCGGGCACAACCAGAAGACACTGCAGCTGTGGAACGATGAATGGCGAAACCCTCGGGGCGACGCCGGCGGTCAATGGACCCGCCGACTTATACCGGATCTGCGCCGGTGGTATGACAAGCAGCTAGGGGAGCTGTCGTACACCACGACGCAGGTGCTCACAGGACACGGCCAGTTCCAGACATATATGATGCGCATCGGCAAGGTTGACATATGCGTTCGCTGCTCCTTCGGGGACGCGGACGACGTTGAACACGCGATCGTACTCTGCGCGCCCCTTGCGGGAGCACGTGCCTCTGTGACGCCCGTGCTGAGATGAAAGACTGCAGTACGTGGTGGACTTCATGATACCTCGACACCATCATGAGGAAAAAGCTGAACCAAGAGACGGCGAGACGAGCCCGTTAAGACCAGGCCCCTTTAAGGGGCGGTCGAGAGGAGGAGCCGAGGGAGGGAGAAGAGAGGGAGCAGGTAGGCCCTCCGGAAGATCTCGACGCGTCTCCCTAGGACACGCAAGCTAGGCGCATAGGGCGCTAGAACACGAGACTCCCCTTTTAGGGTTGTCGAAGTAATGCCAATGCAATCCCGGGGAGGATAACGGTTTTAGTGGGTGAGAGTCTCACACTAGCTGCTGGTAGCTGCCAGTAGCGCTTGTGCGTTATGCATTTTGAAGATTTTCCAAAAATGTCGTGGACCGCCCGGCACCGATTGAGGTTCGCCTGGAGAAACTGGATCATAACTTTTCTGGGGGGCTTCAACCTGGGGGGCGTTGCCCACCCTTTGCCAGCCCTCCGTCGCTGCGAGGATCCTATGGCAAAATTGTCGCCGCCCTCGATCCAACACCGGGTCAGCAAGTCTGGATGCTTCTGGTAGGGCGTCAGGTCTGCGCCGTGACACCCGATTTTGACTCTCCAGGTGGAATAGGCTCCTTCTCCTCGCGTGATTCTTGTAGCTGTGTGCGGTATGACGGGCAGACCATATTGGGCCCGAGACCTCGCCCACAATACAGTGTGTCGTCTCGGCCTTACACGCAGCCGCTGCATGGCCTGTGATCCGCATAGACGACAGAGGCGGGCGACCGCTTCAGGTGCCATGAAGGTAGCAGCCCTGTTGCCGGGTCTCTGGCAGTTGAAGCACGTGGGTAGTTTTTCCCAGACCTTGGGCCTGCACCTGCTGCCCGCGATCAGAGTGGATCGCTCAGCCTGAAGCCACCGGGCTGTAGGGAGCGTCACCTTCAGCAGCGTATACCCGCGGGTCGTAGTGCGGCGATTGTCAATTAGGCAGAGCAGCGAAAAAGTCAGAAGTATCGCGAGTTGGAGGCAACTTTTTTAGTACAGCCAGTTGCGACAAAAACAATGAGGGCTATGGGCGAATCTACAGAAGCTTTCTTACAGAAGTTTGGAAAAGAGCGGCAAGCGAGAAGGCTGAGAAAAAGGAGAATTTGTGCTGCAGAGAATATCCATAAGTGCAACGTGTAGCTTCAAAGTGTCTCAGTGACAACAAGAGCCATGAGTCAAGCCTGACCTAATCCGCCAAATAATATTGTTGCTGGAAATTTCGCCCATACCCGTCAACATCAAGGTTTGAATCTGCAAAAATCATACGCGAATCAATCACAAGAAGCAATTATCTGGGACAAAAACAAAATTATTTTATGACACTCTTAAAAATGCAACGTAATAGGAGTTTTGTGATTCAGGCTTAGACCTTGGCAAAGACTATTTCGAAATGATGCTTCTTTGTGTGAATAACAGTCGACCGTAGAAGGTTATTAAATAGGCTAAATTAACGTACAAACAACGAAACCTAAACGAACTGTTCAGGTGCAACATCATCCGTGCAAGCGCTTCCATTCAACATACATTTACTATATGTCCTACGGTTCTAACCACTAACGATTTTTACTTGGAACGAGCAAGTTACCCACGCTTTATTAGTTATGTCTCAACCGAAGAGCAAATCTTAAAGCAGCGTACTCAATTAGCGATAATAAAACAATAACTAGTAAATAGTCTACTTGTGTTGGATAGGTTATCACCCGATCGGGAAACATCACATTTTTTTTAATTTCCCGGTAAAGCCGGTGTACCTTCTGCGTATGATGGATAAGGAAACTAAGCTTGTTATTAACATGCGTATAGTTGCGTATTTGAGTAACTAGACGTTTTGACACGTAGCCCGCTTGGCACATTGCTGTTTATTGTGGTTTTATGGTAATCAGTTAGTGATGAAACTATCGCTGTGGCTGCACTAACCATTACCTGTAATAACGTATCCCTTAGTCATACAAAAAAATGCTGTCCACGTCTCAACATAGTAACTTCTGGTCAAAAACCAGTTGTAACGATAATACTCAGTCAAGCTCACTACTACTGAGATTATTTATCATATGCTTGTATATTCTAGCAGAGATGGCACTCCTAAGGAAAGTAAACGAAGCAATGTGGCGTGCGAATAACATTTACACAATTATCATGCTATAATATAACATATTGCTAAAACAGAAATATGCAGTCACTTTCTCAGTGCATATATACTTTAAAAATGTATTTTAAACTAGTGAGCAAAATCTAGTACTAAACCTATTTTTTTGTACAACGGTGGAATAATAACTTACCCGGTGAAAAATTACTTTTTTACGGTGGTACGCACAAATATTGTCTTTTTACTATATGGGTGAAATCGCCCAAGTGTTGAGCCATCAGGATTGAAATAACACATAATGGCGAAGTTTATAGTCATTAACTTGTCGCTTAGGCTGCCGTTTGACAAACTTGGTTGGAAGAAAAACGTTTCGAGGTGGTCAAACTGAAGAGAACCATTCCTGAATTTCACATTCTTCTTTTCTTTCCTGACCCTGCATGCATCCAAGACAAAAGGATAATCACTTTTAATTTAAAAAAAAGTATCAGTTTAAGGGTTACACTGCGTTATCACCTTTTATTTCATCATGTTATCACCTTTTATTTCATCATTGTTTCTTAAAGTTTAAAGCCCTAGACAAATATATTTTATATATAAAATTATATTTATTAAAATGACATTTAAGTGTTACAGCGAGATGTAATTAACTATCAACACTAGGGCTTGTGGGGAGCGCTACCAGTCGAGCTTATCATCGAGGCAGCCCCTCATTGTGCCCATTATTGCTGCCGCATTGCCGCGTTGAACTGCCAGCGATAGTCGCTGAAGTAGAAACTCAATATATTTTATAGTAGCATAGGGTTAAAGCAGAAACCGCTTGAGCTTAAGTGTTAGGTTGTGCAATAAGTTCCTAGCGTTTTGATTAAAATTTTATTTAAACAAAATTTATAATTACATTAAACAATGTGTAAATAATGTATTGCCCGTTACTTTTTCGACCTCCTCCCACCTCTCGACCAAGTGTGGATTCCCTTCCGCCAATAATCGCTCGGTCTGAGGTCAAATATGTTGTTAAGCCAGTTTTTGAGGTACACTTCGTCGTCGAAGATTGCCCTCCATTCAAGCTCGTGAAGTGCGCTTTTGACGACTTGTGCAACATGAGGCCTGCCGTTGTCGTAAAACAGTATAATTTGGCCTTGTCAATCTGGTATTTTTAGTCAAATAGCCAAGATTACGCGGTGCAGTTGAGCAATCTAGATCTCCCTATTGACCGGCGTTCTCTTGAGCGTTTCCCGATTCCCCATACTTTCCCAGTCCCACCAAACGCAGGTCATAGTCTTATTTGGGTAGAGATCCTGTTTGATTGTCGGCTTCGACATATCTCCAGGAGCCATTTACCTTTTGCTCCGTATTGATATAAGGCACCATTTCTTATCTACCGTGACGACTTGGTGCAGAATTGTTTCTATCGACACCAATGCTTGTTGTAATAATAGACGTCTGCAGCACACGGCTTCTTTCAACTCAGATATTTTTTCCAAATGACGCAACGACCTACTCAGGTTCTGATAGCCACGGTTAATTCCAAAGCATTTAGTACAAGGTTGACATAAGAAGGGCTAACGGTGACACCTGTGTTATGTGCGACCCTGGGACGGCAGACGATTTGTCCAAATAGAAATAGCATTCCGGTTGAAGTTTTGGGGTTAAACACTGTTCTACGTTGCGAGTCGCTTTTGGAAGCAAGGTTCAACGGGATTGGCAATTAGCACGACAGAAATCTAATTTTTCCTTGTAAATACCTTGTGAGCCACCTAGTGAGCAAATAAACTAAATTTGCATTGCCCATTCAACCGCCCGCCAAGCAAACAATTCAAAACAAAATCTTTAAGAACTCTAAAGTGGCCACGGCGATTTGGAGCGATATATAGCTGGCACTCTAGGTTATTTGAGTGTTCATCAAAAAAGTGTCTTTGCCAAACCACAATGTATTAGTTGAAATTTACACATGAGGTAATGTTAGAAAAAAGCAGCGTAGCATTAATGCCTATACAACTTTGGTACTACGGAAGCTATAATCAAGATCATGCGCAATGTGTATATCCAGGTCACGTGAATAAGAGAGAGTCCGTAAAACTTTGACAATAACTTTCGAGCCGAGGTAAAATACTTCATATGCTTCATTACCTACGTATTTGGAGGGTGAGATAACCATGTCTATTTCAGAACACAATCGAACAATGCCTGATTATTCAAGATAATTGTTATCAAGTATCATATATCAAGACATAACGTTGATAATATCCACACTAATGACGGGGGATCAACATCCCCTTTAAGGCAAATTACATAATGCAGGATCTGGCCGACTAATTTTATCACCAACTTAAACTTGAAGGTGACAGTCGCCCAAAAATGTCATTGTCCACTGCACTGTACGGGTGTGGATATCTAGATATTTAAATTAACGAAAGCCTCTATTATTGAGCCAATGCGCTTGATGACACCAAAGTTGCGATATTTTCAAATTTCTAATGACCTAGAATTTTTAGTAATCAGAAACGCGTAGCTTTAGTAAAATATATTAATCTACAATCACTCCTATAGGTCACCGATTACATTGGCGGCGGGGCCTAGGGGATTAGTGCGCTAGTCATGGTTGTCATCTACCGATCCCCGGTTCGATCCCTGTTGTTGATCGAATTTTCTTTGAGCTATCCTCATTGAGATAAGATAAATAACCATACCGCTGAGGATCAGCGGCTATGCTGCCACAAAGACTGTTAGGAAAACCCTAGATATCTTAACATGTCCGGCTCTCGGTGCTTTGAAGATATACCTGAGGTTGAGTTCCAAGCCCGTAGGGGACGGAGGATAGTCTAGAATTAAAAACAGCCTCCTTAAAAAATGCTTTTTTTTAATTCTAGATTACCGATTTAAAAATATGTACAACGTCAGATATGCCTCAAGATCAGAAAATAATACAACACATGATCGAAATGCGTTGGATAAAGGATGGGCACAAGTATACAATAAATAGCAAAAGTATTCTTCAGAAGAGTGCTGAGCCATACCGTGTTCAAAATTGACTTTGCTGGGCTTTTTTTTAACAAAGATTCACAATTAAAAAAAATAACAAAAACAGTAGTTTTTGGAACATTCAGCCATTTCTGCAATTTAGGCAAAATTCTTCACAGAACGTTGCAACAGCGGTTCAGTACCACAAAGCTAAGGCATTCGTCAAACGTGATAGAATATAATAAAAATGCATACCCACACTATTAATCTGGTAGTAAAAATGCACATACCTATATATCCTGTCTAAAACTGACCTGAAAACGTACGGGCCAAGCTCGCGTACAATGGCTGGTTTTCCCTTTAGTAGATCATCATAATTAGTTAAATTGAATGCGTAGAGGGTCCAGAATCGGTATATAGGGCTGAGAAATACCGTCGCTACTACAGAATTTTCCAGTAGAGGCCCAGGACGTTCCTGGGATATAGCTTTTATTGTCCAAATAAGTAGACCCACATCTACAAGTATTAAACCAACAACCGCCGCTGCAACGCAAACATACGCAAAACAAACATTCATTTCACCGATCTACTAACGAACTTTCTGATGCACTGAATCTAATGGATTAAAAATAAAAAATAATTAAACGCGTGATAGCAGCAACTATGAATTCGCGACTTAGTGGTGTAATAATATAGACTTCACCAGATCTGTATTTCGTCGGCAAGACCTTTGGTCTACTTTGTATTTTTGTTTTAACGGGTACAATGCGTGGGCAGCCTTATTTTTTCTTGAAGGGGCTAACGGGGAAACGCGGTTTGCGACGCCACGGCAGGAAAGCACAACTGCAAATGTAGCTGTTTAAACACAAGCTCTCACGTACTGAGCCAATTTAGTATTGAAGTTGTCAAAAAATGCTCCTTAGTGTCTTGTTGTAACATAAAATGTGACACTGGGTTACTTACCAAACATTTTGCATGGCTTCATCACTGGAACTACAAGCGCGGCGGTTGACGACAACAAGGTGGAACCACACAAACGACTACAAACCGTTTAAATATTTGCGTTCTGTTAAATATCGTTGTTACAAAGAAAATACTGCTATTGCGTCAAAGCAACATTTTACGCTCACGCCTTTGATTAGCCAGTTTAAACGCAAGAACCCAACAACAATAGGCCTATATCGATTATAGGACGGTGGAAAATAATTATCGGCGCGTATATAATTCGTGATCTGCTCGTTACAGCCGATCGATAACGAAGCGCTCAACTATTGGAATTATAAAATCCTGTATTTCATTGTCTTTATATATATATATATATATATATATATATACAATAGCACGCATTCTAACCGAAATAATATGGAGGATGGTCTAAAATTAAAAACAACCTTTTTAGAATAATTATTGATCTACATACATCATGGACATAACACTACACTGAAGTACACTATACCACGTATCATGAAACGTACGTCAACGACTGAAAATTGTCATAAGTACTGTCAACTATGGAATCAAACAATTATAGTCGCAAACATTTAGAGCAATGCGAACTGGGTCTGCGGGTAGCGTAGAGTGCCCTCCGCACTTCAATCACCACAAATATCACCACAAAGAAATCCAAACAAAAGCGCGTTTTCTTACGGTCAGTCTATCCGTAGACTCTTCCCCAAAAGGCACGAGAAGTGCGCATGTTGTGGCAGTTGCTTGCCATAGATTTGATCGTTAATAGCCTAAAAAATCTTCGTTGTTTTTTTCCACTGAGAGAGAGACTTCTGCATTGATTTGCAGACGCTTGTCTCAGCTTGCGAGCCGTTCGGCGTCGGGGTACGCCAGTCTACAAACCATGTGGGAGTTTGCGGGTCAGTACATATCCAGAGACCGTAGTGGTGGAGAACGTTTATGAGCGCAGATGTTACTGGAGACGATACATCAAAGGACGCTTACCTAATTGATTGCTGGGAAGTTTTTTGTAAGGTTTTTGGTCGTTGCACATTGCCACGATTATTAACTGACGCATGTCTTTGACCACAGTATCATCCAATACCAATATTTGTTAATACCAGTCTAATGTTTTTGATATGCCCGCCCAGCTATACAGAAATGCCACTCGTTGGCCTTCCGACTCAGTGGCTGGGCAGTGGTAGCCATAAAATTTCTAAACAAAGTGGTTCGTAACAAATGTTTCTGTCAAAACCATTACATACAGATCGTGAAACTGCCGTTAGATATAAAATCCATTACCAAATCTACGCCTCTGATGTTTTACTGTGTGACTATTACTGGTTATTACTGGCGGGACGCGGTTGCGTATAGTCTCAAATGCCCGTGATGCTGCTGCAATAGCTTCCCGAAGTTATATGTTGGATTCTCAGAGGAGCATCTCCCACGTTGGTCCTGGTGGTTTTTGGTAATTCTACAGCCTGACTAGAGTTGCCTTCTAAATGCCAAGTTTCTCATTGGCTTTGTTCGCTTTCTGTCCAGCGCCTACTAATTGTGATATTTTGAGGTTAGCTGGACGCGCTTGTACACCCTGCTGCATTTAATGCATGGTGACAGGCATGTACTTATTTAAACCGAGCGTTTGTAGACACTTCAGTTTGTCATTTGCCTCTCTACACTCTCTGCAAGCACTAATAGCACAGACAACATTGCAGAAGAAATGTCTTGACTTAGCCACACTGCAAAAAGGTTACCAGCAGAGATAAATTTGTCACTTTCAGAGTAAAAACAGTCTCTTTGTTCAGGGTTCAACTAGCAGGCAAATTTGGTTTTCTTCTCCAGGAGATTGCACGCATATCATTCGAGATACCCGGCCTCGATTTTTCGTGAAAGGAGACGACGTCTCCTTTCCGTTTCTTGGCAGCACTTTCCTTATTGTCTGCCGAAACTGCTTGGCAGAAGAGTTTCTCCGAGCAAAAGTATTTGTTGTCTTAGGTGATAGTGTTGCTTGAGTCCATGAACTCTTGTGGTGTCTTGGGCTGCTTCTCTAGACACTCTTTTAGCTGTTCTAACAAGGTCATACGTATTTATATATATATAGCTCAAAATATCTACTAATGCCGGCTGGGCTACAAGATAGTCTCACGTATGGTACACTACGAATGCAATATCCACCTTTACTTTGTTCAATGACTTGCAAAAGGCGATTCCTGGGTACGCAGTCAAAGGCGGTTTTAGAATCAACAAATGCTGCATAAGTAATTTCCACTTGCGTTCTTCTACATGGTCCAGTACAAGGTTCAAGGCGTCTGCAGTTGAGCGTTTTTGAAGAAATCCGTGTTGCTCAGTTGGGAGTTCATGGATTGTGCGCTCGTAGAGCCTCGAGGCGATGAGCGAAGTGAGCACTTTATACATCACGCTCGTTAAGGAGATGCCTCGGTATGATTTTGGGTCTGTAGCATTTCCTTTGCCCTTGTAGCTTTTTCTCCACTCATCTGGTATTTTACCATCGCATAGGCACATATTGTAAAGTTTCGTTAATAGGAAGCATAACATACTTATGTTGCGCTTTAAGTGCTCGTACAGGATTTGGTCTAGCCCCCTAGCCTGTCATTTTGCTTTGATGTAATTGCTAGTCTTACTTCGGCTTCCGTAAAAGCGATAAGCTCAGATTCGGGGTCTCTCATCAAGAGAGTCGTCTCACTGCTGAGAAGATTTGTGAAATGTGTCGTCCATTCTATGTCATTAATTAGTGGATTACCTGTAGTCGGACGTGTCGGGAGCAGAAGCCACGGATTGTATACGCTGTCTTGTATGAGACGCATTCTCTGTTTTTCTTCGTATCAGAGCCTCTTTTCGTTCTTAATGGCCTCAAATACTCTTTTGTGTAACTGCGGTTTCATTTTCTTTCTAGGCCTGGCTGCTTGGCTGGTAGTCCTGTTCAATCTCAGAGCGGGTTTGCTTAACTGCCAGAGCCTGGTGCCTAACTGTGGCAGTTAGGCGCCAGGCTTGATTTTGTACATTCAAAGTAGTCACAGTCAAACGCTGTCATAAGTGAGGCACCCTGGGTCACGTCGCAAAAGATTGCGAGGGGTCCCTCTCATGTTATACCTGCGGGGTACCCAGGGCATGCAGCCAACTCTGCAGCCTGCCCAAGATAGAGGATGAAGATAGCCGACGCCAGGCGCCACTTGGACCATGCAGGCCCTCGACGAAAATGCAAAACTGTTCTTCAACAAAAACCGAGGAAATCCGTCCTTGTCCCCATGCGGAGTCGTCGCCTATCCTTGAGCCCACGGAAGAACCGCAAAAGTGGACAGCAATCCCCGATTGATGATCAACGGTTAGCCAAGTCTCTGAACTCAAATGATGCGACTTAAGGTTATTCAATTAAACTGTAACAGGAGCCGCAGATCATGCCGCTCATCTAATGCTAGACAAAATATAGTTTAGGAGGAGCACTGCACCCTCTCTGCTTAGAGAGCCTAATGTCAAACTGGAACTAGACGGCCTGAGTTGTGGGTCAGACCAGCACTTGCATTGTGCATAACCTGCCCATGTCTAGGATAGACGTGGACAACGTCGGTTGTTTCTGCAGCAGTCCCAACGGCCGGAGGGCCGTCTCGAGGACATGGCATTGTCAGCGAGGGATTGTCCTCTACCACTAGTAGTCTAAACTGGAGACTTTCACGCAGTCTCGACAACATGGGGGGCAACCAGCATTAATAGGAGAGGTAGAGTTGTTCTTGAGTGGTTAGCAATGCATGGCCTTGGTGTTCTTAATGAAGGAAAACGGATTTGACGATCTCTAAGGGAAGCCTTCAAATTAAATTATACTACTTGACAAAAAGAACCGCAGCGATCACTACTGTATGTAGAAGCCACCCCATTAGCAGCCCTTTCTGTCCCGGTTAGGCCACCCTGACTAAAACCACCTGACAACAGAGAGCTAAAAGGGAAGCTGGCAAGGATACTAGAAGTAAAAGAAAAACCTGAAAGCGCTCAAGATCATCAGAACGTTCTGGAGGAATCGTGCAAGGCGCCAAGCAAAAGGCAAGCGCATCCTAAGCAACAGTCTCCAGTTTTGCCAAAATATTGGTGGAACGGAGAGATTGCGAAAGCCCGCTGACGCTGCATTCACGCCAGGCAAAGATTCACCAGGAAAAGCGCAGGAGCATGGATGAGACAAGCTTTGCGCAATTGCAAAACGACTTTAGAAGCATTAGGGCCACTCTACGCAAAACTATAGCAGAAAGCAAGGAACGATGCTGGAAGGAATTTTTGTCGGATATAGTCAACGACCCGTGGGGACGACCGTACAAGGTGATCCGTGACTAGACAGAAACCAGAAAGAGCGCTCACCTTCCCCCGACAACACTGAGGGATAAATTAAACGCTTTTTCTTCGACATCTATCCCTTCACAGGACGCCTTTTAAAGCGGATGCAAACGAGAGACCAGCCCAAGAGGTGACTCTAGAGAAGCTCCATGCAGCGGGAGAGAGACTGAAGGCCGGAAAAGCACCAGGCCCTGATGGTATACTGCCCTCCGCCGCAAAAGTTTTGTTTAAAAAGTTTCCTGAAATAGTGTTCCACGTTACCACACGAATACTCAAATCCGGACGCTTGCCTCTGATTTGGAAGAAAGCCGACCTTGTGCTTATTCCCAAAATGAACGGCACTTACCGACCAATCTGTCTAGTCAGTACACTGGCCAAGGGTATTGAGGCAATTATAGAAAACCGTTTGCGACTATTCGCAGAGAAACGCGGCCGTCTTTTACCGAATCAGTTTGGATTCGCAAATGCCGCTCGTGCCTGTCCACAATACAGTGGGTCGTTGGTAAAGCGGAAGATCTACGACAATCCCCGGCAAGGTCCAGTGATCTTCTCATTGTCGTGCTGCTGGCTCTTAAACATGCTTATAATAGCTTATCCTGGAGGGTGATACTGGAAACGCTCAAGATAAAGAGAGTTCCGAACTACATTTGTCGAGTTGTCTCGGACTACCGTTACGAACGACGGGTACACAATGAGGGATCCAAATTTAAAATGACAGCTAAAGTTCCCCAGGGTTTCATTTTAGGTCCTCTTTTTTGGAACTTGGCATACGACGATGTCCTACGCTTAAGTAATCTACCAGAAAAGACAGATCTACTTGTGTATGCGGGCGACCTCGCAGTTGTAATACAGGGCGGCACCCCCAAGCAACTGGAACTTAAAGCCAATGACGCCCTGGCCGAGATTTCCGTCTATATGAGGGGAGCAGATTTGACGCTGGCCCCTACCAAAAGCGAGGGAGTCAAGCTTGGCCCAAGACGGTGTCCTCTTCCAAAGCTAATCTTGAACGGCCAGGATATTCAGGTGTAAACCAGCCGAATCAGCCCGCTATCTGGGAATGTACCTGGACAGAGGCTTGCGAGGTACACCTCATCTACGCTTGACTACAGAGAAAGCCACCAAAGTTTCACGCGACATCGGCCGGCTGATGCCAAAAACATTCGGACCGCAGGAATCAAAGCGACGCCTTTTTATAGCGACGCCTTCGGTTGCCGATTCGATTATGTTATTCGCGGCCCCGGTGTGGCCACTAATCGCACTCACTCCAGCCCGCAACAGGGCGCTGATGCGCAAGACCCAACGCATCGCGGCTTTACGGATTACGATTTTTCGTGGTACCGTGGTAGCCGTGTGTGCAAACCGCATTTTCCAGTTAGTCCCTTCTCAAAAAACAAAAAACACAAAAAATATATATAATACACTATATATAAACGCTCTATAGAGCGTGTGGTACAGTAATGTAATATCATCTGTACCCCATGCTAGACACTTTATATATAATAAGGTGTTACACTGCGGTATTTTCTTTTAGTTGAGCTGCCGTTAAAATTCCTATTGAAATGCGCGGCGGACGGTTCAGAGCCATCCGGCCGGTGCGCGAATGCTTTTGTTATGCTTCGTTCTGCTGAAAAGAACTTGCTTGAACTTCACAACAGCCTGGCTCTTTACCCCTCCGACGCATGGCAACGCATAATACACGAAAATGGTCACTGAGTTTCAACAACAACATCAACATCGTTAACATCAACAATAAAATCAACAACAACAACATTCACAACAACAACAACAACAACATTCACAACAACAACAACATTCACAACAACAACAACACGAACAACAACAACAACAGCTGACAATGTACGGCTGTTGTTGTTGTTGTTGTTCGTGTTGCTATACAACAAGAAACACTCCGAACGCTCTTTGTCTGCCGCTCAATTGACTCAACCCATCGCCGAATCGACGAACGAAGCTATGCTTAGAGGTCTGCCGCACGTCGACAGACCAATTGGGCCCAAGACCTCTTTAGCATCGTGGTCGACCTTTGTATCGCAAGGGCGCGCAGCTATTTCGCGTCCTGTAGTATTGGACTGTACGACACCAGGCGGGCATGAGGCAGGCGCCAACTCTATAAGAGTTCCCTCATAAGGACTAATGATCCTACAGCGTTTTTACCCGTTTGCCAGCTCGGATGGCGGTATGAGTCTGCCACTCTTACTGCAATTTCTGCTTCTCCAGGTTATTATTGTGTTCGTCGTTATTGTTGACAATGGCCTAGCCGAGGCTTAATGCGCCTGTTATAGGGAGACATATAGAGAGGCCAATCCCTCCCTAAACATAGCTTTAGACAAGCTATAGAACCAGCAACGGTAATAACGGAAGGCCAGACCAGATTGAGGACAGAAGCCGGAGAGGGCCTGGCCCGATGGGAATGAAATAGGCAACTTAAGGGGCATCAACTCAGACAACTCGGAGAATCAACTCAGATAGCTGGAAGGCTGTCAAGTGCTGCTATAACTGGCGACATCTAAATTAAATTAACTGCTCGATTTAATTGGCCTGATAATTAACAGCGGCGACAATGGGCGAATTGTAGGTGATATACGCTTTAGTATGTCTGCTATAATTTTTAGACATGAACTAGTAGCTGTCCTAGCATTCCGGTTATTTTTGTATGAACTAGCAAGTAATTATTGCAGTTACACATACCATTATGCAACATATAATTATTTAGAATAGTGCTTCGTTCGGCATGAAGTAAAATATCTAGCATTTTAAGCAAACGCCTGGCGATTAGCTGTGGCAGAAATTACGCACGATTTTCTAATACAAAAGCAGTTTAACTAATAATAAAAAAGAAACAGAAATATACTAAATTGAATAGACAAACAGTTTTATGTGCACATTCCTCTCTTCTTATAAACGCAGCCTTAGTTGAAAATAGGACAAGCTAAGTGTTTCCCGAGCCTGCGGAACTACTCGCTGCAACTTGACGCTTCTAGGGAAATTAAGTTTTAGCAGCATTTTTCCCACCAACTACGTCAGGGCACATGTTCTATAACGAAACTAATCTTTAAGCATTGTTTAAATGCCCTAGTTTGGGTTTACAACGGGCTCCTTATTGTGGGTACTCCATAGGGTCGTAATTCGTTTTGGCTCGCGTCTGCTAGTTGGCAAGCACGACGCAAACTGGCGCAAAGCATTCAGCCTAGCCCACCGCTAGATGCGACGGAAACTGTAGGTAAAGTCAACTGGAACCCCCGCATAGCGGTTTAAAACTACATGGCGGACCTATTACATAAATATCAATGTAGAGAACGAACACGGAAGACAAGTATCAAAGAAATTCCTGAAGGGGGGGGGGGAGGGTGTTGGCTGTACCGCTTCGTACAAGTAAGATAATATTCCGTTGGTACTAACCTGCAATACGACGAGGTCCTCGTAATAGACAATCACCATAAAGGTAGCAGAGTCTGGCGCTTGTAGCGGCCACTCAAAAAAGAAAATCTCTAGAGGAAGTCGCGCCCGTGACACTGCCAAAAGCGACGGCCTAGATTCAACGGGAGCTCCTGGAGCTGGTTCGAACAATAACGAAGCCAACCTATCTCACTGATAAGGACACTATGTAATATGTACCGGGCGGCCCACAAGCGTAAGCGCACACTTTCGGCTCACTTGGTACGAATAGGAAAATACACATTTCTGGACAAACGTTGCACGGCCGAAAAGCTGCACGTTCTGTGGGCGACACATAAGGCAGTGGTAATCTAAGTGAGCTGTGCGTATTGGACGACCTCGACTGTGGTCTTTCTCGTCTGTAAAAGATGCTCGCTTGGGATATGCGGACAGCAGAAGGAAGCGACCAATTCCTGGACGGGGCACTCGAATATCAAGGAGGTCACCATTACCGTCCCGCGAAAGGAATATAGGTAGCACGGGCAGACGGAGACCAAACGGCAGTGGGCCAAGGAGGTCTCAGGGTGTGCTACACGTGAAACCAAGACGAAGAGCTCTTAAACTTCTATACACGGATGCTAGCCTGTCACCGGTAGTTCTAGGCGTGCAATTTTAAAATAGGCGAAATAAGTTCAAGTATTTTGAGCGACTCTGCAAAGGCTAGTCTCCTAAAGCACACCATACGCATTATGCTGCCAATATGAGGGGATGAAGACGAACGTAGGTTTAGTGAAATTGCAAGTCCTCTACTTTACTACTCACTAGTAATGATTGATGACGCAAAAACTTGCCATGGTAATTTTATTATCAATGTTGAAATATCTAGGCTTTTCCTAAAAATCCTTGACTTTTTCTCTTTTTATACCACACAACGAGTTCTAAGCCGCCACAACAACAGCAACAACACTACCGTACTTTTTTATATATGACCTTGCGGTACGGTCCCGCGTTTGGGGATAGGAGGATTGGCTGAGGCAGGCCCTTTGGAAAACCTTTGCAACCACAAATCGAAATATGCAATAGGCACTTTCTCGAACGTCCATGTATTATTACCATTATTTTAGTATGAACCGACATAGCCCGCCGGCAAATTTATTTGTCCATGTTGTCTGTTATCACAATGTATCACTTAACTGAAAATAAATAACTCAAGGCTCTAGGTCCAAGCTGGGGCTGGTCCACCTGGCCAAAGTTCCTCTCACCGATGCAGCGTTCCCCCTCTGAACGTCCAACGACAAGCGCTGCAGTAAGTACTCCCCCGCATTTTTGTCTCCTGTAGCAACCACTAATCTTCTCCCGACGTCCCTGAGTATTTTTTTGGTAAGCAACCCTGGTCCCCCCAACGTCTTAAAAGCTAGAGGTGAGAACAAGTGGGGATAGTCCAGGCTTGAGTACTTTCTGCACTTGGCTGTTTTCGCTAAGGCAACCGCACGCCCAAGGCGGGCTGCGCCAGTACTGACCATTGAAGAGGCTAAAGAGTCGGTAACAGTCGCATCCCACACCAGCATCTGGCCCCGATCGAATGGCGTCAGAGTCATTCCGTCAGGCCTTTTTCCGTCATCTCTGACTAAACCGGGGGGTCTTCTCCAACGTAGATCGGAAATGCGCTACAGCCTGGGGGTCTAGGATAGCCTCGATGTCACTAATCGCTGAATGTAGGGAGGCAATGAAAGGGAAACCGCTTCGGGGAGTCCCAACCCGCCTCTTGCGACCGGTTATTATGCTTGGGTTAAGGGGTCGCCCCGTAGCCGCAGGTTAAGTAGGGATTCCAACGCGTCGCCTTGCTTCATATTTAGTTCTTCCAAGTGAGATGAAAAGGGTATACAGTTGACACCTCTAAACAGGTAGTTTAGATTCAAAGCGGAGAAGCACGAGCGTAGAAGGTACAATCCCCCATAAGCGCCAAGCTGAGGGAAGCGGTTGAGACCGACCTGGAGTTTTTGCTCTCCATCACTCGATCGTCGAGGTGAGGTTGTCAGAGGATAAAGGCACCCTAAGAAGGTCTAGGTTCGTCGCCAGTTACGCGGCACCCCGGAAGTAACTCTAGGATGACAGGGGTGTCATTTGCGCCCATTTCCTTTTATATGGACCTCACCCTTGGTCGGGTTCAATTCTAGGCCGCTGCATCTAGCGAAGCTTAGTATTTTCTTTATGTCTTCGCATACTGTACTGGCGCTACCTCCTATGACACTATCGTCCAAATACCACAGGTTAAGTGGACTTTCGAGAGAGTTGACTAGATCTTTCACGGCAAGGCAGAACAAAGAGGGAGCGAGGGGGTCTCCCTGCTGGACACCCACAGCCGAGGTAAGCAGTGCCGAGGGTAAGACCAGGTGTGATGGATCACCGTAGGCCAGTTTGACTTGATGGTAGATGGCGGGAGCCTCTTCTGCAACTAGTTCTTAGAAAGTGATTCTTTTTGACGGTGTTGAACGCGTTCTTAAAATCCAGTTTGGCTAGTACGGAGGACTCCTGCCGAGAGTCGATGAATGCCCTGGTAGCGTGGATCCATTATTTCTGCACCCCGCTTGGTAGAGAAACCCAACTGGTGACGCCCTATAATCCGGCGGATGACATCTCTGGAGTCCCTCACTGCCAGTTTCGCCGCGACCCTGCGTATCACCGATGAACAGGCGATGGGTCTATATGAAGCCGTCATTCTTCTTCAGTGCGAACAGCCTCGCCCCGAAAATTAGAGGACGCCACCCAGGATGTGGAGCTCCCCAGAGCAGTACGTCAATCAGCTTTGCCAGCGCTTTTTCCAAGACTCTCGGACAAGCTGCCAAGACTCGGTGAAAGAAGGTCTTGTCAGCATACGGGGCCGAATGAAGTTTAGGCCGGCACTCGAGCTCTTTGAAAATGAACCCACCGCGTAGCGCACATCCTCAGCCGAGGTGGAAGAAGGCATGAGCTGTTGAGAGGGGGGGGGGGCGGCCAAACCAGGTCCGACTGTCCGACGGGATGCTTCGGCTGTAACGATGCTATGGCAGCTGGCTCATCAACCATAACGTCATCAGATAGGAAGAGGCGGGCTAAGCCCTGCAGCGTCCCCGTCGGATAGTTTGGCCACACGGCTCGCGCGTTTGGACGAATCCGCTCAACGCTGGGGACCTAACTCGTCTGTACCAGACGAGGAAGCCTGGTGAGTCAGCCAGGACTCACGTAGAATTCCTACCAGGTTCTTTCTGATGATAACTGTCAGGGAGCGTGTATCCCTGCGGCCTACTGGTAACCTCAACAAAACTGGGGCGAACGAGAACAGCCCAAGCCAGGCGGCATCGTCGTTGTCCAGGGCTGCTCTTGAGCACACCTCCGATAAGGCGTCAGCCACCGATTTCCTTACTGCTTTCGGTAGGATTCGTACCAGCTTCCCACTTTTCATGAAGGATTGAATGAGCTCCGTGAAGTCTGGGTTGGACTTGTTCATGGCTTCGTCACGGATATGTGTGGTGTCCGCGTCCCCATGTTTGACGGTGACGTGTCTACGGAGACCTCGGACCTCAAAGATTACAAGTAACCCTGTTGGTCCCCTGTGAATTCGGTATTGTCGCAGCCGGGCTCAGGCATCACGCTTGGGCTCAGGTATCACGCTTGGACTCCTGTCCCGACTCAGTTGCTCGTGTAGACTCTGCCGCCGCTGTGTGATCATTGTGATCATTCATCATTGTGTTTGTTTAAAGCTGTTCGCAACCGACAACAACGCCAGTATGGGTTGTAACGCGTTCGTTATTGATTTTACCATTTTTGAAAGCTCCGTCTTAAGAGAGAGCAAGTCCCGAACCAACCCAACCGACCCGAGAGTCGCTGCCTTATGAGATCCCCGGGGACGAGGGGGTGTGGCCTTCGTTCGTTTCTTAACTGGGAGACGCTTTCTAGGTGCTGTTCTTGGCCGGGGCAGTAAGAGCTGCGGAGTGACGTCACCCCCAACTGCAATGCCACGCACCACCTGAGGCATATGTCGGCCCTTCTGGGGGGCCTGAACTTTGACCGACGGCATTTGAGCCTTGTGAATAAGGTGTAGGCGTCGTCAGGGTCTCGTTGATGGATGCCGTCTGGGTGGGTAGCACGGACCTGGTGGAGAGTCCTGGCTTCCATCAGATCCTGTTATTTTCTCTTAGATAGAAAAGTCGCGGGCAACTAGGTGATTTGGCGTCGTGAGGTCCCCCGCAGTTGACACACTTGGACGCATTCGGACAGTCAGTAGCTAGGTGGCCGTCTTTGCCGCAGTTGCGACAGGCTTTAGGGAGGAAACAGTTTGCCGCTATATGACCAACCCTGGAACAGTTGAAGCATATTCTGGGTTGATCGGGTTCCAGAACTACCGCGTGGGAGCGGTATCCCAAGAATATTGACGCCGGTGGTTGGACGGTTAAACGTCAGGATGACTTTAGGCAGCGGCTCTTTTGATCCCCAGAAAGACACGAACAGTCTTCGAGCGTCTGTAACGCCCAGGTTCGCAAGCTCTAGTCACAATCTCCTCTACCGTGATTCGAGGTGTAAACACCTTGGATTCTAGCTTTAAACGATGCTAAGCCCGGACAGGAAACGGTGACCGGAATTTCGTCAATGTGCGTTAAGCGTGAGAGCCTCTGAGCTACGTCCATGAAGGAGATGTTCACGAAAAATGCTGCTCCTATTGCCCAAGATTCGACCCTCCGGCACCAAGGTGTGAATTGCCTTAAATAGGCGCATCATCGAACCCTCCTTGAATTCGGCCAGACTTTCCGTCCGAATGCTCTCGGTGCCTGATCCGGACCCTGAATGCTTCCGAGTGCTCCCGAATTGACCTGTCTAGCTGTTTCTGCTCTCGTATCACTGCTTTTTTCACTTTCGCGTTCGTGACGACAGTGAAACCGTCTCTTTGCGGCTTATCGACAGCCGAGTCGACGTCGGCGCCCTCTCATTCTCCGTTTGACACCAACGGATGCATTGCTCATAGCACTCGCCGGCCTCGACATATCGTCATTAGCTGCGGGTTCACCCGTGCGTAGGTTCGCTATGTTGAGGCTCGCGGGAGGTAACCTTCCCCCGTCAGAGGCGCTTGAAATCATGGCCGCTATCACATTCACTTGCAAAACCGCTTACGTTTGTTTCGCCAAAAAAATATATATATATAATAGTGTCACCTATGCTCTATATGTATGTATGTCACCCCCAACCGATTGTTGTTTACAAACAGTCAACCGACGTCAGATGTAGACGAGTTGGCCCAGCTGTCCCAAGTGTTCCACCGTTTGGATCAACGGAAACCAGTGTTCTTAAGTGTTCGGCGGGACAGATGCACGTAATCGACGAATGTGTACCGTGTCACAGCGTGGCTGTTATGAGACGATAATGAAGCGACTGAAACCGCTCAACACCAATGCACCGAACAAACGCCTCACTGCTTGCACATGAGACAGCTCTCGGACTCAAATGAAGCGCAGGCCGACCGCAGTCCAACCTGCGCAGTGGTTCCCTAGCTGAGTACAGTCACACCTTTCACGAGCAATCGAAAACACGTCCGCTCGCTTCGACGTTCGAACGTCGAATTACCATTATTAAGAAAGACTTAATGACTCCAATTGAATAATAATTTATTTATGTTAACAATCACTGACATCTGCCTCATTTTAAAGAAAGTAACAAATGAAAGCAACTTTTAGATTGAACTTTATCGCCTGCTATCCTAACTTTTAGCTGCTAATAATTGAACTCTGTGCTCGTTTCGTATATAGCATCGACTACGAGTCTTTAGTCTTTGTTACAGCATGTGAAGTGGTTTAACTGCATAAACAACTGTGTAAACCAGCTTGCTTCGCTTGTTCTTCTAGATCGCATGCTGCTATATAGCGAGTTAATAGGCCTGATGTTGTGGCAGACACATCAGCTCGATGGCGTTGCTCTGTTCTTGAGAATCGCCTGCTTGTTGCTACTGTGGCTGTTGCTTGCCACGCAGATCACCAGGCTTGCCGCGTCCCTCAGCGCAGTCTGCATTAACGGATACGCAAAATATATACTGTTCAATTGAGTTTGAGCACAAAATACGTGCGTTTAACCAATTGCCGTTCGATCGTGCCGGGCTCAAGCGTTCCCCCTAGAGGAAGCCTTGGACAAAAGAGATAGCACCGATGAGAGCACAGGGTCGTGGGCTTTAGCCCTAACCAGACACCTCAACCAATGACCAATGCATGCAGCTTGCAACTGTCTTTCATCGTATTATCTTCCTTGTTGTTCCCTAATTCTTCCTTATGTGCTGTTGGACTCTTTTTACGCGCTGATTGAGACAGTGTTGACGACCAAGACTCTAGAACGAAGTTTTTGAGCGGGAATAGACCGCCGATTAAAGGTAAATTGCGCCACTCGGGGCTGTTTACGCTCTCGTTGAATAGTTTGCACTTCTTCACGATGCGTTTGGCTATCTTTAAGCACATCCTCACGTTTCTCGTTATACTTATGCCTGTGAACTTGTCACGTATTGCTGTTGACATTTTTTACGAAACATAAGAGGTCGTTTACTGTATTGATGGCTACTTATGCTCCTCGTTGTAGCGTGTCTTTCTCGCGCATTCTGACGAGGAGTAGCTTGGTCATCCACGTAAGCGATCGTCTAGACGCCCTTCAAAAATTATCAGTACACGATTTCCTAGTTGTGTCTCCGCGAACAGAACACGCTACAAGGTGAAACACAAAATGCCATCTATATGATGAACACCTGGATGGTAGCTCACGGCCTCGAGCTAGCTTCCAAGGTGAGGACGGTTTTCCTTATTGGCCGAGAGAAGCATTAAAACATCTGTTGATCTGATCATAACGCTCTTGCATTCAATGTTATATTGGAAGCAGACGTCGCAATCATTGACGGCCGTGGCTTTAACTTTTAGAAAGATGACTAAGACAACTCTGTTTAAGCTATGCCAAATCCACTGGTTTATCGTGATACTGTAGATCAAATGTTCAGTCTGCATATACACAGTATACACACATTTTTCGACAAGATTTAAACACGCAGTGGTACGCCGAATAATTGTATTTTTAGGAAACAAGTTATCTCGAGGCCATGTATACCCCTTAAGTTCACAGAAAGTTATATATATATATATATATATATATGAAGGGAAAGAAAAGGGCAAGTTACGCAGTAGACATGTATACACCAAGAAAGCGTTGCGTAATTAAGACGTTTCTATTGCCGTGGTTGTAATTAACTAGATTAGTATGTTTTGTTTGTCTAGGCGGTAGTCACAAGAGAAGGCCAGCGAGCAAAGCAGACGTCGCGAGCAAGCAGAAACAGGCGGCCAGCGCCGTCCAAAATATAACGTTGCAATGCTTGAGTGTCGCCAAGAGTGCATCTCTGTGTGAAGATCGATAGGCCTGGAATTATAAAATAAATGAATAAATGTATATATATATATATATATATATATATATTGTATATTCATTATTAAACTTAAATTTCACAACACTCAGCATTTTGTTTACGAGATTTTGTTTTTGTTTTCGTAAACAAAATATGTAAAATGTGAAAACCACTAACATTATCTATTCATAATTCAACATGCCTTACTTCATGCAAAACTAACAATTGAAATCGCTAGAAACTCGCCCATTAGTACGCACGTCAACTTTTTGAACTAGTTTTGTCATCTAGACTATATAAAGGTAACTTGTAAATGCATGATGCACGCCAGGCCACGGTTCTATGGGGCTTACAATCCCACTAAAATCCAGTCGTACTGTTTGGTCCTTGTCGGGGGGTGCCCGCAGTACTGTCTTCTCGAGATTACTTGCCACTCTCTTTGCCCTTAAGGCGGAAGTTCTTTAGTCGTAAGTTCCGGGACAGCAGCTCTCTCGGTGTCGAAAAGGCGCAGCGTTCATAGCAGTGCCTTACATTGTCAGCCTCCCCTGGGTTGCACATACGGCATACGGGGGATTCAGCTACACCAATGCGATGTAGGTAACATGCGGGATGATGAAGAAGGATAGAGCTGAGTAGAGATGAACGGCAGAGACGATTCTCCTACGGCTTCAAAGTAATACCAATGTAATACCGAGGCTGTGGGGGGGGGACGATGGAGAGGAATCCGGGTTTTGTGGGTATGTGAGTCACACTAGTCACGCAGGCAGTTAGTGGCGAATGTCCATCATGCATTTCCAAAACCTCTCAGATAAAAAAAAGTATTGCTGAAAGCAGCTACCAGGTCCTGTTAGTAGTTGCGCAAGTGGGTAGGCAAACGAGCTGTATTTGAGATCACCATTTCATTGAGATCAGGAAATATTGATTTTGCCTAATATCCAGGACGGCCCGGCTGAATTATTTCCCATTGTTAACTCCATTTGCTCAGAGTGTCTGTTCTGCTGATTAGTGTTCTCTCCGTCCGGAAATTAATTAAAGAGTTTCTTTATGCCAGCTCGTTAACTCTAAGGTGAGAGGAAATTTGTCTGGAGAGAACCTGTGTGGCTGCTGTGGAGGCCCTTGGAAGACCCCGGTTGTGACTGCGTAGTCCGCGCATTCGTATGTAAATGCTCGGTCTTCTAGGTACAACGCTAGGATATGTCGTAGGTAGGAGAGCACACCTTAGTTTCCAAGTGTTGGTTTATGGCGTCCCACCGAAGCGTATTAAATGCGTTGTAGACGTCAATAAGGACGACCAGACAGTGCGACCGATTTTTTTCGGTAAACTTCTTTGTGGTTCAGTAGTTATTTATAAAAATTTGCTGATTATCGAATGTGTGGAGTGTCTAGCGCGGAAACCGTGCTGGTTTTCCGTCAGAGCCTCCTCACACAAAGAGTTCCAGTGGTCTTTTCTACAATTAATGATGGCCTTATGTAAGGCTATTGGTGCTCCTTTGTATTCTTCCTATGAATAGAAGCCGGTGTCTTGCTCTGCGGCGCGTGCACACTTGTCGTAGGCTGTAGCAAGTCTTTTGCCTTTCGGCAATCTAACTATTCCACCAGTATCACGGTAGACGATTGGGTATCTTAGGATGTGGGCAAGAGCTGGATTCTTTAACAGGGCTTTCCTCTAGTAGTATGAGATTTCACTGCCGATGGTTCTTTTTAATGATATTAGGTACTTTCCTTTTAATGCTTATTCTTTTAGGCGGGTTAAACTATCCTGGGAAAGCGTTGCCGTTGTGTAGGCCAAACTAGACGTGACGAAGCTTGATTGGACGAAGAAGGTTACGTTAGAGAGATTTAGGGTTTCATGCTTCTCGTGGACCTCTAGTCGGATATTACTATTATCGAAGGTTTACCTGGGGTTGATAGAGTGTAGATCAGCCGAGAAACTCGGGCTGCATGAGTAATAAATATATATAGATATATTATATATTACCGAATTAAGCTGACGAACGGCAGTGAATGGAGATTCGTGAGGCAACTATCAAAAACTAAAATATAAATATTTTGGTTTAAGCAAGTGTGCTCTCAAAGTTAATTATATATATATATATATATATATATATATATATATATATATATATATATATCATCATCAGCACGAGTTAATTAGGGAATTAATAATTCTAATTAGTGTAGCTCTAGTATCTGTAGTGGATTTTAAGAAACAGACTCCAGCTGTTGTAGTCGTATAAGCAACCTTAAGTTACTCATTAACTCGGGGGTTAGTTCGTAAGGGACAGAGCTAATTTGTTGAGTGCTTGCAGATTGCCAGAGCAGCCAGATACCTTTGCACCAAGTGGGAGATGGATACGCTGGGGAACCGGAGGAAAGGATCCCAATAGAAAGGGTTCCTGTAGGAACCCACAAGTGAAGGCCGATGAGCAACCACCTTTAGTTTAGTTTTCCTGCGTAGAATGACTGACGATGAACCCTCAAGACACAGATATATTCCTGATACTTTTTAGTCGCTCTTGTCGGAGAACTTGCATAACTTGCATGCCAGTAATAGAATCTGAAGAAATTGCATACCCACGGCATTTGCGCCGCGGAACGAATTAACGGTTTTAATTATAACGATCTTGCATTTAGAAAGTTAGTATATATATATAGCGTAGATAATTTCAGCTTTCTCTTCTTCTTTTGTCGGTAGCTCTCACTTGGGATCGCTTTCAAAACCTTCTTGTGAACATGTTGGGCGCAGCGTCATTATTAAAACTATTCTGAAAACAATTCTGTACACTTTAGTCGGTTAGTGGCGTAGCGAAAAAAACTATAAAAAAATTATAAAAAAATGAATAAATGTATGTTCATTGTATATTCATTATTAAACTTAAATTTCACAACACTCAGCATTTTGTTTACGAGATTTTGTTTTCGTAAACAAAATATGTAAAATGTGAAAACCACTAATATTATCTATTCATAATTCAACATGCCTTACTTCATGCAAAACTAACAATTGAAATCGCTAGAAACTCGCCCATTAGTACGCACGTCAACTTTTTGAACTAGTTTTGTCATCTAGACTATATATAGGTAACTTGTAAAATTCATGATGCACGCCAGGCCACGGTGCTGTGGGGCTTACAAGCCCACTAAAATCCAGTCGTACTCCTTGGTCTTTGTCGGGGGGTGGCCGCAGTACTGTCTTCTCGAGATTACTTGCCACTCTCTTGCCCTTAAGGCGGAAGTTCTTTAGTCGTAAGTTCCGGGACAGCAGCTCTCGCTCGGTGTCGAAAAAGGCGCAGCGTTCGTAGCAGTGCCATACATCGTCAGCCTCCCCTGGGTTGCACATACGGCATACGGGGGATTCAGCTACATCAGTGCGATGTAGGTAACATGCGGGATGATGAAGAAGGATAGAGCTGAGTAGAGATGAACGGCAGAGACGATTCTCCCACGGCTTCAAAGTAATGCCAATGTAATACCGACGCTGTGGGGGGGGGGCGATGGAGAGGAATCCGGGTTTTGTGGGCATGTGAGTCACACTAGTCACGCAGGCAGTTAGTGGCGAATGTCCATCATGCATTTCTGAAACCTCTCAGATAAAAAAAAAGTATTGCTGAAAGCAGCTACCAGGTCCTGTTAGCAGTTGCGCAAGTGGGTAGGCAAACGAGCTGTATTTGAGATCACCATTTCATTGAGATCAGAGAGTATTGATTTTGCCTAATATCCTGGCTGAATTATTTCCCATTGTTAACTCCATTTGCCCAGAGTGTCTGTTCTGCTGATTAGTGTTCTCTCCGTCCGAAAATTAATAATAGAGTTTCTTTATGCCAGCTCGTTAACTCTAAGGTGAGAGGAAATTTGTCTGGAGAGAACCTGTGTGGCTGCTGTGGAGGCCCTTGGGGAACCCCGGTTGTGACTGCGTAGTCCACGCATTCGTATGCAAATGCTCGGTCTGCTAGGTACGACGCTAGGATATGTCGTAGGTAGGAGAGCACACCTTAGTTTCCAAGTGTTGGTTTATGGCGTCCCACCGAAGCGTCTTAAACGCGTTGTAGACGTCACTAAGGACGGCCAGACATTGCGACCGATTTTTATCGGTAAACTTCTTTGTGGTTCAGTAGACGATTGGGTATCTCAGGGTGTGGGCAAGAGCTGGGCTCTTAACAGGCTTCCTCTAGTAGTGTAGAGATTTCCACTGCCGATGATTTTTGATCGGTAAACTTCTTTGTGCTTTAGCCTCGAGGTCTCTACGACTGAAAAAAACGGCTCAATGAAATGACGCTTACCTTTATATGCGAAATAAAATTGGTTTTGGGTGCAACTGCTAGAGACTCGTTGTCCCCTTTGTGAATGGTGGTGACTAGAACAAACTTGCCACACTTGCTCAAACAAATATATTTATATTTTAGTTTTTGATAGTTTGCTCACGAATCTCCATTTACTGCCGTTCGTCATCTTAAATTTGTGTATATATATATATATATATATATATATATATATATATCATCAGCACAAGTTAATTAGGGAATAATTCTAATTAGTGTAGCTCTAGTTTTTCTAGTGGATTTTAAGAAACAGCCTCCAGCTGTTGTAGTCGTATAAGCAACTTTAAGTTACTCATTAACTCGGGGGTTAGTTCGTAAGGGACAGAGCTAATTTGTTGAGTGCTTGCAGATTGCCAGAGCAGCCAGATACCTTTGCACCGAGTGGGAGATGGATACGCTGACCCGCATCCATTATTTTTTTATCGAACTGAGCGTTTCACAGTAATATATCTCTAGCAGTAGCATCGCAAGTACAGTATCAAAGCGTGCGGCATGTGATAATAATACGAGCCATCGGCGCCGTGGATTTAAACATTCACATGTATATATTAAATTCCTAAAAAAATGATTAATAAATCATTATGATACATTTTTTTTAATTTGATGCATTAATTGTTTTCTTCGCATAGTTTCGTTATGGTAAAACTGTAGATTGTTACGAGATTTTGCTAAAACAACTAGGTCGTCGGCATAAAATGCAAAATGGGCGTTAAGATTACGCAGTAAGTCTGCGAATCCAGTTATATAAAAGATTTTAAAAAATTGACTAGCTGAGTCTCCTTAGGCTACGCCGATAGTTTGTGTTACGGGCGTTTGTACATAGTGGTCGCCGTTTTTGATTCAAATTATATTGTGCGCTAATATATTATGAACGAGGTTAAAAAAAGGGCTTGTTATGTTAAAACTTGTGCGAAGCGTGTCTAATAAACAATCCCTTGGCAAGCAATCGAAAGCAGTTTGAAAATCAACAAGCGCCGCATATGTCTTTTCGCATAACGTCTCTCATTAAAATCATCATTTATCAGTGGATTTGAAGGCACTGGTCTTCCTGGAAGAAGTAGCCATGGCTTTATTTGTCGGCATTCTTTGTCGAATCACGGCTTGTGTCTCTGCAGTCTCACGCTCTCTGGTTTTGCGGCCATGTGAATCGACCACTTAATCGTTTCTTTCAATATAGTTTATATCATCTGTGCCGTAGGTTAATTGTAGTGCTTGGTCCAGTATGTGGGCATCCAATGAGCGAGAGGGTTAAATAATTAAAGGTGTGGCCATTTTTTGTGTTTGGTGTAACTTGAACTCCACTTGACAGTGCTTGCGGTGTGCCGACGGTTTTATAGTAAGATCAAAGATAGCCTCGACAGCCTGTGGTATCGAGGATAAAACAATGTCAACCGCGCTGTATCCGTTCCAGCTAAAATATGTTGGATCCTCACGATTACTATGAATGCTTAATTTAAGTTTGTTGACCGCAGCTTTAAACTTATTTTCTCTGGCATTTTATTTTGTCAAATCACAATTATAATCGCCACCTATAACTACATTTTTATTTACATTTGTGCAGATTTCTATGCATTCATTTATGTCCTGTACTATTTGATGGACCTGGTGGGCTATAAACACATGAGATAGTAATCGATTAGTTCTAATATAATCTGCCTGGCGGTGCTACGAAGGAGCTTGGCATGCTTCTCCGTTCGCACGCCTATGCATACGTCCCACTTTTGTTGTCCCCGGCCGTCTAATATCCGCTAGTCCATAAAACAGTTTGTGTCTTTAAACGGGTGTGCAAAAATCTGTTTTAAATGTCTCGGTTAAAAATACTACGTCATATTTACTAAAATGTTCTCTCCTAATGTTCGGCACAGACTATTTAGGGACTCTATATTCCACAGTGGACACTTTGACGACACTGTCATCTCGTGCCGATTTCTGGACTCGATATCGAATCACTTGTATGTTTGCATTTTGATCGTTATTATTGTTGTCATTGTCTGCCCTGCAACGCTTGACGCCCGTGTTGACTCTCATCTCGTTTGCTGCATTATATATTCTATACGGCTTTAGCTGTCCGCGGTAAGGTCTAAAATGTATACCTTATGGTCGAGCCCGGTGGCGTGGTGGCATGCGTCTGCGCCTCGAGACCGGAGGAGACACATAGGTGCGCGGGTTCGAGCCCCACCGTTGCACATTTGTATTTATGGGGGTCCGTCTATGAAGCAATGCGAATAGCAGTCCCATGGACGTTAAATCTTGGCTGAGAGTCAGCCCCGAAAGGTTTTTTTATGGCCACTTGACGGGTCCAATAGTGCACTGAACCTTTTTTTTTTTAAAGGACTAACTGGGAATGCAGGACGCATACGCGGTCACCACTGCAGGATTGCAAGTGCAAGTGTGGGCCGGTAATGTGGGGCTCCAACCCACTAAAAACCAGTCATGTCCCCCTACTCCCCCCAGCAGGGAAGTGCTGTTCGCATTACTACAAACTACTGGGGGGGGGGTGTAATAGCCCGGTTTACTGATCGCGCCGGCCCTCCGTAGCCAGAGAGGGCGTCGACATGCGGTTAACCCGCTCTTTCTCGGTTAAAACACACCTGATGGCGGTCGCGATTGTGCACCAATCACCCTCTGAAGTTGTCATTCTTGCGACCAGAGCAGGAAGACCAGATGAAGTCGACGAAGTGTAGCCGCGAAGATTCTGCAGAGTTCGGCGCTGGGCCTCCCAGGCGGGGCAAACAGGACCGTGTGCTCGGGTGTGTCGTCCACCAATTGATTGCAGTGGAGACATGTTGGGCTCACTGCCTTCCCAATTCGGTAAAGGTAGGAGCGAAACTCCCCGTGTCCCGTGAGCACTTGCGTGATGTAGTAGTCTACTTCCCCTCCAAGGCGGCCAATCCATGCCCTTATATCTGGGAGGAGAGCTTTTGTTCGTCCCCAGGGCATCCGCTCTGAATGTTGTTCCATTCTTCTTGCCAGCTATCTAGCGTTGCCTGTCGCTCAGCGTCCTTGCTTCGTGTCGGATCTTCCCAGAGTCGACGTCGTTCCTCGGCCTTAAGATCCCATGGCACGGTGCCAGCTAGCAACAGGGCCGCTTCCGTGCTCACCGTTCGGTATGCGCTGATAATGCGCAGAGCCGGGACCCGTTGCGCTTTTTGAAGCATGCGTCTTCGTGAGGCCGTTGCAAGGGTGGCCTTTGGCCAAACTGGGGCACCGTATAAGACAATTGACTCCGCCACCGACATAAAAAGACGGCGTGTAGATTGGCGCGGGCCGTAGGTGTTGGGCATTAGACGACCGAGATTGTTGGCCGCCTTAAGGGCTTTCCCGCATGCATGCTGTAAGAGAGAATGCCCCTTAAGGCTTTTTTCTAAGACGACTCCGAGGTATCGGACGGAGTTAGACACGTTGATGCCATGCCCCTTAAGCACGATCTGCAAAGACCTGCAGCGCTTTTGTCCCAGGAGTATTGCTTTACTCTTAGTCGGCGCGAGGGTCAGTCCCGCTGATTTTATTCAGAATGCCACATCATCGAGGACTTCGTTTGTATGCCGCTCCAGCTCATCGGCCGATCTTGCCTGAATGAGAACAAGCAGATCTTCCGCAAAAGCAAGAAGCTCGACTCCAGGTGGGAGGCGCTGTAGACAAAGTACTTCGTCGTATGTTATGTTCCAGAGCATTGGTCCGAGAATAGAACCTTGCGGCACTCCAGCCGTCATACTAAATTTAAGGCCTTGGCACGTAATAGTCCGTTCGTCTAGGTAGTTGAAGATTACGCGGCGAAGGTAAGCTGGTACCTTGCGTTTGTGGAGCGCCTCAAGAATGGTACTCCATGGCAGACTGTTAAACGCGTTTTTAACGTCTAGGAGAACTGCGAGCAGAAGCCCGCAAGCCCTGGGCGCCATCTGTTGCAGCAGCTCGGCCTTTGATTGCACTTTGGTTATAGCTCCGAGAGCTGTGCGGCCGCGTCGAAATCCGTACTGAGATTCTGACAGAAGCCCATGCTCCTCCAGGCGCTTTTCGAGGATGGCCTCGAAAGCCTTTGCCAGCGTGCCGAGTAGGCATATCGGCCTATACGATCCATTCCCTTTTGGGATAAGAATGACGCGGGCCGACTTCCAAGTGGCGGGAATGATTCCCTCCTGCAGAATTCGGCTGAATACCGCTGCAGTCTCTTCCGGGAGTTTTAGTAAGAGGGCCTTTGTGGCAGTGGCGGGGACTCCGTCGGGTCCGGGGGCCTTCCCCACCTTAATCCGTGCTGCGGCGCCGATTATTTCAAGCCTGGTGACGGCCGGGACTTAGTCTGTGGCGCCTCCCAGAAAGCGTGAGCGGTCGAACGTGGGGTGGCTGGGAAACAACGATGAGATAGTTGTCGCCCGCTCCTCGTCCGAAAGCGTATCTTTTTTTCGAAGACCCGGAATTCCTTTGATAAACCGATAGGGGCGGCTCCACGGGTCACCATCAATCTCTCCTATTAGTGTCTTTAAAAACAAGGCCTTGCATCTAGCAATCTCTTTCTTTAGGCGTGCCTCCTTGTACCTCTTTAGAAGATTTATTATTTTGCCCTCCGGTGCTTGACTACGTTTGGCCCGAGTTAGCTGGCGCCAGGCGCCGATGCATGCACGGCGGCGACCAGCAACGGCCTCGTTCCACCAGTACTTGGGACTAACTGGGCGTCTGCGACGTGGGTGCTGGTACTTGGGCCTTTGCACTAGGCTCGCAGCCTCCAGTAGCTGCTGCAGTCCTTCTGCTGTGGTCGGCGGCCCATTTTGGGAGATCAACTTGTTCATTCTTTGGTGTAGTTCTTCTAGACTTTGTCGTCTCAGCACTGGCCGTGGCAGTAGAGCCGTGTCCGTTGAGGAAAAACTAGGGTTTAGAAGAATGTCAAATTCCAGACAGTGGTGGTCACTGAGGGTTGCCTCGTCACTTAGAACTGCCCACCTTGCTAGCCGGCCTGCTTGGCCACGGCGGCAAATTTTCATGTCAATCACGGAGCCTCTACCGACTCCGTGGTATGTTGGCGTGTCCCCTGTGTTGCACACGACGAGGTCTTCAACGGCAAGCCAGTCTAAAAGAGCAGTCCCACGAGCCGTAGTTGTTGGGGATCCCCACGTTGTCGAGGCTGCATTAAAATCGCCTGTGATTACTATAAAAGAGGCGTCACATAGTCTAAGAGATGCAGAGAGATTGTCAAGTAGGGTAAAAAGATCGTCTATAGATCTGTTGGTGCTAGAATAACAGGATCAAAAGCGGCCTACTTCCTTGATTTCGATCCACGAAAATCCCGCTCCAGAGCCCGATGCTTGGGCGTGAAAGAGGCTATTTTCGTTGAGAATGATGCACGTCGAACGTTCTGGATCTGAAACCCACGCTGGAGCCTGTCGTTCTGCAAGCCGTTTGTTTGGTTCGCTAAGAAGGCAGAGATCCATTTGTCTCCTGGTTGTTGAAACGTCTAGCATATCATGAACACTTTCGCTTCTATTGCAGTTTAGCTGGGCTACTCTAAGATGTCTGGTCATTTGAGTTAAACGATTTGGCAGCTCTCTCGTCAGTTGCGGGAGATCGGATGGCTCTCTTCCGTGCATTCCCGGACAAAGGCGTAATGGCCTGGAGTGCCGCAGTTGTAGCAAGAGAGTACAGCGCTGCACCCCTGAGCCGTATGTCCGAGACCGCCGCATTTATGGCAGCGCTTTTCAGTGACTGGATCAAAAGAGCAAGCGCGTGCGGTGTGGCCCACTCTTTGGCAGCGTTGGCATGTGGGGACCGATATCCAGTCTGAGATTACGCAGGCCGACCAACCGATCTGGATTTGCTTGGCTTGCAAGGCCCTAGCGTGATCGGCTGCAGTGAGCCTCACTATAGCCGTCCATCGTCCGGTAGCACCTACTTTAGGCGCTTCGACCTGGATAGGTCCCGTCAGCGGGACTGACTGACGGAAGGCCGCTTCCAGATCGGCACCCGTGGTGCCTTCGACGAGATCACGGACAATTGCTCGTTTTAGTGAGGACCGGTCTAACAAGAAGTCCGCTCCTCCGCCGTTCTTGAGGGCTTCAAGAAATGAGGGTACTTCCCCCTTTTGCTCCCTCTGCGACTAAAAGCCGCACATCCCCACTGGGCAGTTGCTGAACCCGAGCAATTTTAACATTAAATTGCTCTGGGCTTACTTTAAAGCCGAGGTTTTTTAGCGTTTCTGCATAAGAGCCGGACCCCGTTTTCTTAATAACGATTGACGTCGTAGAATTGGCAGCACGCTTTGGTACACCGACCAGGTGCTTGCTTCGAGCGGGCTTTATCGGACCTGCTGCGATGTGAATATCGTGCTTCCGTGCAAGGCACTAGTGCAGGCCCGGTGGACTCGGCCAGTTTCAACTGCTTGCGCAGAAGGGAGGCCTTGCACCCGACCTGGTCGAGTAAGTCGTAGCAACGCTCCATGTCCAATTCCTTAGGGTACCGTAGAGCAATTAGCGCGCGCGTTTCCAGCTTCCCGTCATCGCCGGATTCTTGCACCTGGCGCGTGAACACTTTGCCCGCCGCAGGGGCGGCCTCCCCAGAGATACCTCGGAATTGGGAGGCCATATTTCTCCAGGTCACGCTGTCCGATGATTCGTCCTCGCTGGCTATTAGAATTCTAAGGGGATGATCCCTTGGAATGCTTACCTTGAGCACAGATACCCTTTCATACACCGGGTCCGGCCAATCCTGGTTGATGAGACTCGAGATGTCCTTCTCATCTTGGTGCCCGCTAATAAGGCCGTTAATACGGTCTATGTCTCTTTGTGCTTCCTCTGGAACGATTTGGGTATGTCGGGTTGTCCGGCATCTCCTGCGGGCCTCCTTTATTGCGGCTCGGAGCTTGTCCGCCATCGCCTGAATGGGTAGATGCACGCACCTTGCTGTGCTAATAAACGCACAGAGATCCTCAGAGATCTGACTAATCTCGTCAAGATGTCAGTCGTTTTTGTGTGCTTCATCTGGTTCTGCAGCCGAGCTTGTCTGCCCCGTCTGGTTCGATAGACGGGAGACTTCATGCTCGGAGGCAGCTCCAGTGTCCTGTGTCTTGTCCGGTTCTTTCCGGAGCGGTCTGTTGCTCATTATGTCTCTACTTAGAGACAATGATAAAAAAGAATTGTTGCGGCTGGGATTTGATCCCGCTTACTATACGGGGCTGCCTTTTATGGCAGGACTGTACCACTACACCACGAACACTGCCTGGCAGTGCGCGCACGAATATTAGTCACTAGCTGTTGATGACAGTACAGCTAGAATTATCGCCGAGATGATATCGACAATTATAAAGATGTTCACCGCTCCAGCCCCGTAACTGTGCTGAAACGGCAGCTGGAATGGAGGTGACGACTGTGCCGTTAACTGGTCACTCAACGATAACAACACTACTACACACTGGTCGACGTTCGCCGCAACAGATGCCGAGTCAGCTGTTCGTGTAACAGGATGAACACCGTAGGTGTCAGATGAACTAACGAGGCCGGTAGTACCTGATGCTTCGTCAAAAAGTTTGACGGAACACGCCCAGGTATGCACCACACTACGTTGTTCTCGCAGGGTCAAAATGCCGAGTTGGCACCAATTCCGCACTTAGTTTTGTAACTTTTCCCAGCCGCTAGGTCATTACACGTCCGCTTCGTTCGAAACCGAAACTACTACCCTAGTGCACTAGTGCACTGAACCTACCAGCGTCTACCTGAGCGTAGTAGCTGTTATAGTATGCTTGATTCATATCAACGAGCTTCGTCACGTGCACGTCTCTGTGTGGTTCCAACAATCTGCTGACAAAGAGAGCTCTGACGTTTGAACAATCAGGTATATTGCGTGCTTCTACAGCTTTTAGCTGAGTCATTTTATTGGTTCCTGTCGTTACGTGCATGATAAGTCCACCTCTTCCAACCGTGCGCCAAGAATTGACACGTGTCACGTTGTTCCTACCGGGTGCACTTATGACGCTGCGTTGTTGGCTTGCGTTGGAGTGAAGGCGACGTGGAATAGGAACGTTGCCACTTGAAGGCAGGTTTGTGTTTTGGCATTGTTAATGCTGCTGTTGTTTGCCAGTGGGCCGTTGGGTAGTGTGGTGATCAGCTGAGTTGGGAGTAGAGTCATTTTTGCTAACTATCTTCTTTGTAAGATCGTCAATTTGTTTTTTGAGGGTTTCGAATTTTGCGGTGCAATCACAGGATGCCGGATTGTTCAGCGTTGTATTTCTTGGAAACATCTATTGATACCTCTCTATAAAAGCACGACTTACAGTACAATTTATTATTGTCTGGTATTTGTAGAGTGCAGTGGCTGTGTGCAGATTGGCTGCAGCCTTCGCAAACTGTGCGCTCCTTTACTCAAAGCATTTGTCCTGAACAAGTTATGCATGGTGGCCCTAGACTTACCTCGACGTCGCCGCACAGGAGCAAAACTGCAAGTACCAGTGCAGATGCTCTTAGCAGCTGATGTTGTGTAAAGCAGCGCTGAGGAGGCCGCACAAACAAACTCACCCCATTGAGGAGGCTATCTTGGAGATCGGTTAGCCGCGAGTGTCTTGGTGGGCCGTACAGTCCGTTGCCGTAAAACACTGTCACGCACTCTTCGCTAACAGTTGTATTTGGATTAAAATGTGGCTTACCAACACGAAACGCGTCCGCACGGTCGCCGCCATGTTGATGTCTAAACTAAAACTAAGTTCAGCATGACGTATGCTCCCAATAAACCATATCTCACATATGACTATGTCATATATAAAAAAATAACTTTCTAAAAGATCAATTGCATTGGTTTAGCAGCTGATCTAGAATTGAAGTAGAGACATTTAACTGATCGCCGAGATCTTCCCCCAACGGCTCTCAAAGCCGAGCTACAACATCACCGTCAACCGCGGTTAATTCTTCCCGGGAACAATGCAAAAGTGCGGCATTACCACGGTGCCGACTAAAATTTTGGGTTAAGTACAGAGCGTTTAACCTCCTTAGTGTCGAAGAGACAAAACGGGGAATATGTGCTGCGAGTAGTTATATATATAATATATAATCCAAGAGATTATACGTCTAGATTTAATGATATGGTACATCTTAGTGGCGGTAATGAAAGGTGCGATACGAAACACAAACACTTCTTTATCACTCGTGCCACTGCCGGAACAAGACCTTGAGAGTCAGCTGTGCCAAAAGTAACTTCTTGTCGCCGACCGGCGCTTCTCTCTTCTTGTTTTTTGTAGGTCTGTGGAAAAAATCTTAGGATCCTAGTATAAGCCAGAATGAGTGAACTTTGTGTTAGCAAGTAGGTGCACTGACTTGCAGTGAATGGTTGAACATCGATATTGTGAATATTAGTGGATCCTCTAAAGTAAAAGGCCACCAAGGTTTGGCGTCAAGGAGCGCGAACGTGTGTCTACGAAGCTCCGAAAGATCATGCTTCCCGTGTGAGTGCACAAAGGTTAACCCAGAGAATGAGATACTGTAGTGGTCCGTAAAACTCAGTGGTCATTTTGGTGTTTTGAGCGTGTTAACGTGCGACAGCGACGTGGAGCTAAGCCGCTGTGAAGCTTAAATTTAACTTTGTCAGCAAAGCGAAGCGAAAACGAAACTTATCGCGTATCAGTCGGGAGGCTCCGAGCGGTCCGATGCGCATTCAAAATCGAACTCTAACGAATTTTTAACTAAAATAAGTTAGCGCAGTAGAATATTTGACTATATAAGGACCGTATCACACTGTACTGTCTAGTGAACCACATAGTGTATACATAAATAAATATATATATATATATATATATATATATATATATGTAGGTCACTTTCGTTAGCGGGAGGCAAGGTATACAAATGTGGCAACGAACACTTATTGTCATATTGTCGTGGCCCATTCGAGAGCTGGTAAAGCTAACTAAAAATACGGGGAAGTTGACTGCACACGGAACTCTGGGCGGTCGGTTAACGCCCCGGGCTTGAGCAACCCGTTGGTACCGATTGGGACGCCTGTTGCCTTGGGTCAATAGGAAAGCATGTCTACCGCAACGTCGCAGACTTAACAAGAGATCGGCAGCAATAGCGATCTCGTCAGGCAATCTTTCTGAGAGTAACGGGTCGAACCGCGGCCAACCAAAAAACCGAAGCGGAAAGAAAACGCGTGCCAAAGTAGGCCTGCCGAAGAGCGCTGGGGAATTGTGTGTGCTATTGCAGGTGGTAGCGCTGCCTACGGTGCTTAAAGAAAAACGTGTAACTACTCAAACATAAATCAAGGCTGCGATCACTTGCTTCAACAAATGCACGTGGGTCCTGGAAATAAGACAGAAAGCTAGCGAAGAGGGGCACCCGAGTTCTTTCAGGCAATTGAATGGAAGCCAACGCCGAACAGACCGCAGAAGTGCAACGAATTACGATGCTGGCTGATAGATGGAAGGCAAAGGCAGACAGCCTGGCCAAACAGGTTGAGGATCTAAAAGGACAAGAATCGGCTCGCATAAAAAAGGTTTTTAACGCCCGAAAACCGTATATGCAATACGTGCCAAAAAAGATAGATCAAGAGCAGCTAGGCCTGCAAACAACTAAGCTCATTGAGGAACGACTGGCAGCGTTGCCGTTGCTTGAGGACGCTAGCAAATTTATTCGACTGACCGCAAGCTACATTCCAAGTCGTCCGCTTTTCAAATGATAGCGTTGCAGCGCCGCGAGACATGCGGGCAATGATCGTTATAAAAGAATCAGAAAAAGACGAGGCTGTTCTCAAAAAACTGAATCGGCATCCACCCTTCAAGCGGAAAGGGCAGCATTCTAACAAACAACAACTGAAGCTAGTTGGCACCAACTGTAAATCAGACGAGGACAAACCGACGTCTCCTAGTAGAAACACGTGCACTTTAGTGATCGGAGTAACAGGCCCAGAGGTCTCCCCACAAGGGTTCTTACAGATACCCCACAAGGGTTCCTACAGATACCCCGCAAGACCCTCGAGAGGAACAACGACACGACAAACCCGAAACCAGTGGCGCTCTATATATCCCAGGAGTTGATTGGAACGTCAATCTGAAAAGCCACTGAGGCCTGCTGGCAGGTGGGCTGCTCACGAGGATGTCCAGTCAGTCTGACTGAAACTAGGGATTCAATTACATGGATGCGTTGATGCGCGAAACGACACGCCTGGAGGAGGACCGACCGGGGGGGAGGAGAGATGGTTTTTAGTGTGTATTACACGCGAAAAAGATAGAGTCCAATACTCTCCTCCAGTGTTGAGTCCCACGCTACCCATCAACAATTTGGCAGGTGTGCATAGATGCATTTTCCACCCTTACAACAAAAAAAAGATAGGCTGCTTGGCAGACATCACAAACGAAAGACAGCAATGGTTCCAGCTAGACGTAGGTACCTCTGGCCCACGGAACGTGCAGACTGGAATGATGTCAGTGAGAATCCGGGTGAAAGAAGGAATTTAGGCTAGCGAGATGCTTGACAAGATCCACCCGCTAGTCGGAAAGCCTGAAAATGGTGTGCGAATTGACCCCGTCAGAACCACTTGTGTCGGAGACTTTATCCTCATGATAGTGGAGGAAAGGGCTGGCAGCTCCGCCGCTTTTGCTGCTGCCCTACGCCAAGAATCTGGGGTAGATGTTGGTGCCAGAGTGGTCACTGGCCCTACTAGAACGATTGTCCTGCGCGATGTTAACCATTCCATAAGTGCGGAGGCTATCAAGACAGAGATCCGGAAGACCTTGAATCTTCACGAGTCGACTCATATACGCACAGGCTCCGCGACCTAACAAGAAGGGCAGCTGGCATTGTCTAGTGACCTTGCTAGAACAGGAGGCACGCAAGTTTCTGGCGAGGAAAACCTTCAAATTAAGTGGCTTCAATAGCAGGCCTGAGATATGGATCACCCTGCCAATTTGCCATAACTGCCACGACATAGGGCACACAACCAGGAAATGCAGACACGACAAAGCCGAAATTCAGATATGCTACAGGTGTAGGGAAGCCGGACACGTCGCCCGAGACTGCAAGGCCGAAGCCCCCAAGTGTTATGTATGTGGAAATGTAGGTAACTGTGCCAGACCTACGGCATGCCCTAACTACCCCCGAATCCTGACGGAAAGGAAACAAGCAATACATGCGGCTAAGGCAGCACAAACTAATAAAGGTGGCAAAACTGAGTCGGCTGCTCAAGAGACGGAGACCGAGCAGTAAACCTCCTAACAAATAGAAAGAGGAGAGCAACTGACTGCGGACCAGAAAAAGGCTTTACGAAAGATGGCTCGCAGGAGCAGGACAAACTACGAGGGGTGGACGGAACAGAGTGCTGGAGGAGCCGCCCGGTTTCAAGACACGGACGGACAAACCCTCGCTAACCAATAAAAATGGAGATCAGCGAAATTCAAGAACACCGTAATAGAAGCAGACTAGCGCATAACTAATAATAACAGACTAGCTAGAGGAATTAGCAGCTAGACGCAAGGCAAGCCTCGTTGCAATCGTAAACCAAGTAAAGGTAGAGCAAGCACACAAGCAGGTTGGTACACTGATTTAACGCTTAGCGCTACTATCATTAACGCTGGAAAAGAAGCAGGATACGGGTGGGTAGACGTAGCCAACAAGTAGAGAGTGTACTCAGCCCTGCTACATCAGCCCGAACTGCTCAGAGGAGGAATTTGAAAGGTTTCTCACTGAACCGGGAGATTCGAGTACGCGACACCAGTGACGGATTAGGAAGCCTACTTACGGGCGACTTTAATGCAGCAAGCGGAACACGGGGGGTCAAAGAAAACGGATACAAGGGGAAGAACTTTACTCAATTGGGCAGCTAGTCATGGCATATTCATACAGAACAAAGGCAAGGACTCTACATTTTCAGGACTGGCCAATATTCTCATATTGACCTAACACTCTGCGATGACATGCTGGCTTGTAAAATAACGGATTGGAAAGTCCTTACTAAAAAAAAAGACTTCAGCGATCACTATTGTATAAAAATTACGTTGGAGGCGCAGACACCCAGGCCACCCGCAAGCAATAAAGCTCGCTACAACAACCCCGATGAGAAATCCATTAAGACAGAAATCAGCAATGCAGTCACCAAAGCGGGACTATCCCAACCCAGAGGAGCTCCAAGAATAATTGATAATGGCATGTGCTCGAGCTATGAAGCCCATACATCCAAAGCGGGCGAACGTACAGCCAAAATACTAATGAAACACTACCATTGCGCAAAAAAGGTCTGACTGCAACAGAGCAAGGCGTGAACTAAAAAAACCACACAAGACCCCAGAGGATGAAGCTCGAGCGTTGGTTAACTATCGAAAGTGGAGAGCCATTGAAGCAAGCAATTATTAAAAGCAAGAGAGACGCCTTCTGGAGAAGAAAACGAGCCCCCAGCGATATCAGTAGCAAAAGTGCTGAAGGCTGCGGCTAGACTTAAACCGGAAAAATTCCAGAACCAGGCGGCATCCCGTCCCTGGCAGTCAAAATACTATTTATGGGGTATCCAGATCTAATTGCACATGTGTTCACTACAACGACTAGAAGGGCAACAATACCTGCAAAGTGAAAAAAAAACTGAGGTTGTCCTCATCCCCAAATACAACGGAGGATTCAAGCCCATCTGCCTACTGAATAACCTGGCAAAAGGACACGAAGAAATCATTAAAGAAAGGCTCAGGGCATTTGTGGAGAAAAACAGACTCCTTTCGGACTCTCAAAAAGACTTTCAGAAAAAAACGGTCAGTGCTCACTGCTGTCGATCGAGTTACAGCCAAGGCTGACCTTCTACATAGTTTAACCATATGCACCAGAAAATTATTCCTGAAAATACTTCTAGGCGTCAGGAACGCCTTTAACAGCCTCCTGTGGAGAACAATACTGGACACGCTAGTAAGAAAAAAGGTCCCACATTATCTCGTCAAGACCATCTCAGGATACCCGGAAGACCGAAATGTTTTTAACGATGAAGTGGAAATATCAATGGCAGCAGGAGTTCACAGGGCTCGATCTTGGATCCTTTGCTCTGGAACCTGGCGTACGATGACGTACTCCGCCAGGATAAACCTTCCTCGAGGGGTAGAGATCGCATACGCGGATGATCTGGTCATCAGAGTTCAGGCAAAGACTGCAGAAGAATTGGAACTTGTCGCTAATAAAACACTAAAGTCTACGAGGAGGTGGATGGACAAACCGGCTTAGCAATTGCTCCGGAAAAATCAAGGCCACACTGCTAACGGGACGAAAGTGGACCCCATCAGACTATACCTGGCAGGGCAGCAAATAAAGCAGGTCAAGGAGGCCCGGTACTTGGGGATCCGCTTGGACAAAAGCCTTGCGGGCCTTGGCCACCTGAAAATATCCTTGACAAAAGAGACTACAAGAGAATACAGACGTAGATTGCTAAGTCAGTGGCCGAATCTATAGCTCTATTTGGGTCCTCAGTGTGGCTCAAGGCTTCTTTGAAAACAAAGAAAGCAAGAATGATCCTTGAAAGCATTCAGAGAGTGGCGGCCCTCAGGATTATCCAGGTGTATCGCACGGTTGGCACAAACTCTGCTTTCGTGCTGGCAGGAGACCTTTCCTGCCAGCACGAAAGCAGAGTTTGTGCCTGAAGGTGGAGGAAAGGCAAAAACTCTGGGACAACAACTCTAAGCAGTAAGAAGTAAAGAGACTTAAAGCAATGGAAACATGGCACGTCAAATGGGACTATTCCTTCTAGAGCACCGGGGCACACTCACTTTCCGATCCCGCATCCCAAGTATCAACAAATTGATTGAGCGGCCGGGTAGGGACCAAACCATTACCTCACGCAGATCTGACATGACATGAGGACTTTCAGACATACCTTTTTCAAATTGGAAAAGCTCCCTCAGCAAGCTGTGTTTACTGCTAGAAAGGAACCGAGGATGACCCGACCCACACTCTTCAAAAGTGCCAGGTACTGGAACAGGCTAGAGCCACAGCAATTGCAAAAATCTGGAATAAGTGAATTAATGAGAGAGACAGAAGAGAAGCTCACTGATCCAAAGAGTGGCACTTGCCACTTCTTCTGATGGATTTTTCTCTCTTTTCGACTCACAGCAATAGTACGTAAAATATTTGACCTCCTCTATAAAAAATACCAAGTTGGCGCTAGTAGAGGTCCTCTCAGAAGGCAGTTACTCCTTGTTGTTCGGAAAGCACAATGTTGGTTGAAACATCACATGCCCGCTACACCACATTCATGCAAGCGGAACCCAATTCCAGTCCAGGCCATTTCACAAAGCACACAGGCCACGGTGTTCATGTGCATCAAGAATGATAGCCGCATACAAAGAGAGTGAGGGTAAACACGGTGCACGCATGAATCAGTCACAAACCAGGGTCCAGCACAAATGGCCTAATTAACTTGACAGAAGTAAGAAGCATTTGAACTAAATTACCATCGCACAACACAAGCTATTACTAATCAAAGTTATATTAATATAAATAGCA
>QVRM01000926.1:0-73769 GCA_003439945.1 Dermanyssus gallinae
AATCTTGGTGGGAAAAGTGTATTGAGCATCTCGGGGAGTATATCGAATAAGATAAATTTAAAAACATGATTCTTGATTTTCATTCTAAGAACTTATTGAACTACCTGTATATATATATGTATATTTATACATTGTTTATTACGTCTGCATAAGAGTAAAAACTACGGATTATGCCAAGGTGGTTTTATGAAAACGAGTTTTAAAATAGGAGTTGACGAACATGGACTGGCCATCCACAGCAATTGTACACAGTCTACATATATTAGCTAGAACAGTTTTAGCGCGGTTGATTTTATTTTCTCATCAGTATCGCAGGAGACGGATACTATTTTTAATATCACTAATTGCCCATCGGTGCATCGCAAACACCTCAGGTCGAGTTCAAACTGCATCACAAACAACGCGTGGCTACGTTTCAAATCAAGCACCTCCACCGTTTATTAAAAAGCCGCCTGCTTGAATAACCATTATAACTGGCTATGAAATTGAGAGAACATTTAGACGGTCCGTTCTTCTGTCCGCAAAAAAAAAAAAAAAGAAAGTCCAGAGACATAAGCTTTGGTTTTGTAAGGAACACGGATATTGAAGCATCTCTCTAATAAAAAAAATAGGTTGCCAACAAAACTTCGTCATATAGCAAACATAAAAACGATTCACACATAAAAAAAGAATAGGTGGCATTACGAAAAATCTATTTTTTACTTTAAGGCTTATAACGGCAAGCGTCAAAAAATAGGCTCCTGCTTCTAAGGAGACCCCGATTCCGGTGAATCACTTCACAAACCTCATGACAAAAGACTGCACACTGCTAGATCGAGATCATTTTAATTGCAACGCACCAGAAGTTAGTGAAAGTGCATCATTTATTTAGGAATTTAATATATACATGTGAATGTTTAAATCCACGGCACCGATGGCTCACTCCTCATCTAGCACTCGTGTCCGAGTGGGAGTCTTGCCTGACCCCTGACGCGATGACGCGGGTCCATCCAGTCTTTCATAGTTCCGAGCACCGAAATCGCGTTACCTCTCTGGATCTCTAGGGAAGGCCGTTGGCAGAAGAAAGTGCCCGCCCTCTTGTCCATCGTAGCCTGCAGTAAAGCGTCGCCAACCTGGAAATTAGCGTGGTTGTGAAGGGCCCAGGGCCACCCAGCGTCTCGAATGCGAAGGGTGAAAAGTGGTACGCACGGCCTAAGTTCGCATACTTTCTTATCTTTGATGTCTCGGCGCGGGAAGCGGCAATTCCTGGGCGAGAAGCGCCGGGACCGACAAGGGAGGGGGTCAGAGAGTCGGTCACCGCCGCATCCCACACCAGGGAACGACCCTTGTAGAAGGTATCAAAATCAAGCCGTCGGGCCGCTTGCCATCGTCTCTAGAAAGACCAGGCGGTCCCAGGACGCAAGGGATTCCGGCCTTTCGCTTTAGTTAGTGAAAAGTAGTCAAGTCACAAGTATGCAGAAACAAAAATGGAAATCGACAGGACCAGATCGTATCGGATACGAGCAACTTAAAAGAATGTGCATGCAATACGTCCAATTTTAACACAAAGTATACGTCTAGTGACTGCTGCTGGCTATAAAGTTAATCTGAAAAGAACCCGGTCCCGATGCCTGATGAATGTCGTTTGCTCAGCTGTCTTTTGTGTGATTTTAACCAGCCCCTTCCGCTACTTTTTGCGCCACTTACGGAGGCCATATACTTAAAGCTTTCACTGCGTCAAGTGCGGAGAGAGAGAAGAAATAATCCAGGTTTTATTCAGACAGCATTACTTGTAGCTTATAGGGTGTGCGATTTCAAGTCTAATCGCGATCTAGTTGGATATACATATATTGCACGCATTGACCTCTTAACCGTCAATGCGTGCAATCTGCAGTGCAATTAACCAATATTCCTCAGTTAAGCCCAATCTGGCATATGAGAAAATACCTGTTTGAGATGTTGCACCTCCGCCGTTGTGTGACTTGTCACGGCGAGTTGTATCTTGATATCTGAATACAATTAATTACCAATTTAGTATCAAGTTCTTATTTTATTGTCGTTTCAGTTAACTATAATTTAATTTATAAATAAAGACTCATTGGCCATCTCTTCCAAACTATCCCATCGACAAACACACAAATCGTATGCCTCAAAATTCGGTCTGTCAAATAGACAATTCGCCAGATTTATGAAAGCCTATCTTACGGCAAACGGTGTGGTAGAAATCATTTACTGTATATTGCGCAATTCTGTTATATATCGAATGAGTGCAGTTGTCGGTACACGGCTACCACCATAATTTATGCAGTGCAGAAAACTTCCACGACCCCGATGTTGACTGCAGATGTAAATACTGTCATACTGAATGTCCTAGATACCACGAACTTGTTTGCAGGAAGACTGGGTCTCTAGATCAGCTGGCCCGTTTAATGTCATCATAACTTTGTATATTGTAAGTGTCTATATTTTATACAATTATTGTAACTGTACTTTCGAGCTCCTGACGCCGAGCCAAATCTTTGTACTAAGGTATTATCGACACTAAATGTGTGAATAAAAGGAATTGTGATGTTATATCGAAGGATTAGTATATATATATATATATATATATATATATATATATATATATATATCAAGCAAACCCCGTAATGCATGGTGACGACTTATCATCACGTATAACAGTTATTACTACACAGGACACATTTTAAATAGATGCGGAAAAACGCTTGCTATTTGATTTCATAGTTTCATTTTCGAAAGTTTCCAATATGGCGCCAACTGTTCGGACGCGTATTCTGAGTGCTCTCATAATTCTGTACTTTCTGGCAAAATCGTAAAGCAAAACTCGTGCTGATTTTGACAAAGGGAACTCTCAGGACACAGTGAATGTAATGACTGTCTACCTGAACGTACCTCGCCGCAGCTTCACCAAAGCCCTTACACTCCAAACCACAGCACTTGTGATCATCCTGCTACAAGGAGGAGATATTAAAGCAAATCTTGGTTATCCGTGTGTCACTTGTGAAGAACAGTATTAACAGGTCAGTGGTAGAACTGTCTGCGAAAGCTGTGACAAGCATGTTCACACACAGTATAGCTATCATATTCCTATAACGCAACAACGTACTGCAAGTATTGTTTTTGGATCCAGGTTTCGACGAAAGTTTCAAAGTCGATAACTGTCAAGTCATCTTGCAGTTGTGCCTCGGAGATACAGATACTTAAAAACGGATCGACGAGCTATCCAAAGCGACCAATGCACAGACGAAAGCTTTTGTGATCAAGCAAAGTGCCGAGGCTTAAGGAAGGGATGGCTTGGAGTCATTTGTTGGCTCCTTTCTGGACGACCGCGTGCAGTCGGGCTTTGTCTGCCGTGGTTAATGCGTCAGAGAGTAAGCGCTGGCACTTCCTTGAGACGATGAGGTCATCATAGGACCTCTGCAGGTGTGTAATGATGCGACGTGACAGCTAGCTGCCATGTCTGCTGTAGAGCGGATCCCAGACCCCCGAATCGAAGAGGGAGAGTAGCTTGAGCCCAGCTGTTGTCGGTCAAGTTTAGATTAAGGAGGTCGCTGAGGATGGTCCTTAGGCTTTTGTCCAACTCCCACAGCGGATCCTAGTTTGCTTCGACGTCCGTGCTGCGGAAAATATGGACGATTCTTGCTGAACCCAGAGATTATTTCAGTAGGTGATACGCAGTGTGGGGACCGAGCAGGTTGAGCCGGGTTAGACGAGAGCGAAGGCTCTCAATACTACCAGCGAGTTCCGTGCAAATGGCACATAAGACCCCAAGAGCGTCATGTCTGCTACCTCGACGTGTTTGCACCCGGAAAAAAGTGCCTCGAAAGCGGATAGGTTAGGCTGACTCTTGTAAATAAGTTCGCCCTTCTGGGGGTTGAGTTTAAGCCCGCTCTTCAGACCGAATTCATCAACTCTTTCAATGTCTGCCTGTACCGCCGATGCTTCTCCTCCGATGGTGCCATCGTCTAGACTAGTCTACCGGAGATTCCATAGAGACTGGATAGAATCGACCCGCTTCTTAATGGCTAAGCAGAACAGCGGCGGACCAAAGGGATCGCCCTGCTGCACGCCACTGCACAAAAAAATTGTTCTTTCACCAAATGAGAGCTCTGATCTGGATCTGTAGGCTTGCTTGATCAATGGGGCCGCCTCTGGCCAATCAACTTGTACTGTCTTTAGTATGTGGTCGCGACGGACCTAGTTGACGGCATTCTTGAAATCGAGTTTGGCGACAACGAAATTGTTGGGTGCGCTAGTAACGAAGACTCTTGTGGTGTGGGCCGCGGCTTCGTTGCCATTAGGCGTATTAAAGCCAAGCTGGTGAGCCCCAAGCTTCTCGCACACAATACCTGCTCTTAGTTTGACAGTTATTTTTGCCGCAATTCTGCGGAAGACTGAGGAGATGACAATTGGACGAAGCGACCCGCTCGGCGTTTTGATTGCGATGAGTCGACCACCAAAAGGAATAGGGCGGATGGCCTCGCGTACTGTACCGCTTCTGATGATGTCAAGCACTTTTGCTAGGTCACGCAGTAGACGGCTGGCGATATTTGTATTAGTCGTGGCAAGAAGGGCTTCCTTGAATTTGAGCAGCACCTTCCTTTTAGGGATAGCAGCCTGTTCTGGGCCGGGGCCTGCTTGTGCAAATGCGTTTGATTTCTATAACACCGGCGAAGCTGAGTAGTATCTCTTTTTCCTAGAAGTCTGGGCTAACATGGCTGATGGTGCCCCAGATGTTGTCGATATTCCTTGATGCCGCTTTGACTTGCAGCCCAGCTAGTTCAGTGATGAACATCAGTTTGCGTGCGTCCTCAAGCTTATCGACGGTAGCCAAGATTTGTCCATTCTGTGCCGCGATGTTAGCGTCTGCCACTTTTAGGTGTAGGTCCTTGCACATTCCTAACACGTTGCCTCCGGGCAATGGACTGCCTCTTCAGCGGCGCTGAATGTAACACGGATCCTATTCTCCAGTTCAGAGATGATGCTTTCGATTCGCGTCGTACTGCCACTTTTAGTCAACTGATAGCTCAATCTTACCTGAGGAAGATACCTATATTCGCGAGAACCTCGCTTTTAGACATTAGTGGCGGGCCCGTCAGAGATTCACGTTAATGAAAATGTGGACATTTTCGAAGATGTTGTTCTTAGGATACTAAAACCCTTTGGGAATTATGCACCAGGTTTAGAGTACGTGTTGAACGTGACCGTTTCTTTGGAAAACTGAGCGGGTGGAAACCGTTATAACTGACATCATCCCGCAAGGCATCCCGGGTTAGCGAGATTCTTAAACTACGCTCCCCCTTCGATCCTTTGAAACTATGCTTATGTAGTTCCCGATCGGTTGCGGGGATTGGGACATGACTGGCTTTTAGTGGAATGGAGCCCCACACTACAAGCCCACACTTGCAGACGAGTTCCCTGCGATAGTGTCCGCGTGTGCGTACAAACATTAGTTAAAAAAGGCAGAAACTATTATCACACAGCACGATGTCGATTTTGTAGATATTACTGCCATTGCATTTCAGCAGTTCTCCGTGACCTGCACCATACAGATTTTGCCGATAAACGAAGGTAGATGTGCAAGATAACAAAGTTTATTAACGTGGACTAGCGGCGTTCTAGTACGCACACAAGCTTGCAGTTGTGCACGATCCGCCACCCTCTCCTAGACTTCATTGCCACTGCCTCTCTCTCACGTTCACTGTAAAACTTAAGCTGCGTGAAAAGCCGGGTCTCTGGCAGTTGAAGCAAGTGGGCAACCTCTCCCAGACCTCGGGGGTGAGCCTGCTGCCCGCAGGGTCAGATCAGGATAGATCGGTGGGCCTGAAGCCACCGGGCTGTAGGGGCCGTCACTTTCAGCAACGTGTACCAGCGGGTCGTAGTGCGGCCCTGGCGTGGGTCGCTAGCCACTATATGAACCGCCTCAGTGACCGCCAGTAGCTCACGGATGTCTGCCTCTATTCTTCTAGCACTGGCCGGAGAAATGCCCCGTAAGGCCACCTCTCGCAAGCCGTCACACATTCGGCTGTCAGTCTGGTGGCCAGTTGCCTTGTTAATGTCATCAGCCAACTGAGCCCCGAAAGGCCCCTCCTGGGCGATGCCCCGTAGTCGGATAATGACGCCACCGTCATTATTCATGACAAGGCCGCTAACGGCCGACTCCACTTGTGTGTTGTCGGCCAGATGAGCTCGTAGGCTTTTCACTGTGTCGGCCCAGGTCCGGCCCTCTCCGACCCTGACCCTGAGAGACATTTGTCCTGCCAGAGCCGGGGCCGGTGAAGGGGCTTGACTCGCACTCACTGGCAGCCGACCTGTTTGCGGCCTGTCTGCCCGGCAAAGTTCTATAAGGCTGTCCCGTGACGACTGGGCCACAAGAGCCGTCAGAATCTCTCTGATCGCCACTGGTGAGCGACGTATAGGAGAGTGGGTTTCGTGGTCGCTTAGGTTGAGAGCTGGGTCATGCGCTCTGGGAGGTGACCCTCTCGGAAAATGGCAAAACCTGTTAAAGGGAGCCCGGAGGCCAGAACAGGCCCGTTAGTTTAGCAAAGTCTTCAGCTGCCGCCGCCGCGATTCGCGATACCAGATATGCTCGGTCAGCCTCAGGATACGCCGGACGCAGCGCAGGCAGATCGCCGAAGGGTCCGAGGTTTGAGGAGGCCACGCCAGCAACTCATCACGTTCCCTCTGTGCCGCCTCCAGTAAGGCCCGGAGGCTCCCGATCTTCTCCTCCGCGTCCTCCAACGAGGTTCGCAAAGAAACCTTGAAGGAATCTACTGCCGTTTCAACCCTGCGGAGATCCACTTTCCAGTTTATCTGATACCTCTTTTAGCTCTATCCTGCTATTTCTTAACCTGCAGGCCTCTACCACTGTCCCGTATGCCGCCTCTGCGTCAACGCCCCGTTTGGAATCAGCCTCTGCGCATTCCGTCATCTCGGCTGCAGAGGCGTCGTGAGTGTCACGGTGTGTTGTTCACCGACGTCAGAGATGCGCTTCTTGTCGGAGCGAAGTCCCGTCGGGGATGTATCCGCCGGGCGTTTTCTAATGCCGAGAGGCTCGGCGCACGAGTGATCCATCTCCTTCAGAGGTTCTACACCGTCGACGTCAATGGCATGACGGCCCGGTTCCTCAACAGGAACGTTAAGGTCGCTCCTTATCTCCTTGCTGGTAGGCAGCGAGGTCTACTCGGTGAATCGCCTCATAGGTCTGCACTGGTTCGTCGGACTGCGCGCGGAGACGAGACGGCTTTGTCTTCGTCTACACTGTTCGTCGGAACGCGCGCGGAGAGGAGATTGCTTCGTCTTCTCTAGCTCACAGCGTTCGGCCAGAGCAACTGTGAGCCAAGCCTACACTGTTCTATGATGGCGGCACTCACAGAATTTAAGAAACTCACCAACGACTCCTTTTTTTGTGCACAGTGTGCTCCTAATCATTAAGTTTATCTGTTCCACACAATGAAACGAATGAAGGAGTCTCCCGTACTACTATCCGATGATATTTTCCGGGACCGATCTCACATGCGTCCGCATCGTTCGTCTGCTACACGAGACTGCTCGGCTATGCTGGCCCTTTGCCGAGCAGGTATGCTATGTGCCCGGTGGCGTAGTGGCTTAAGTCTGCGTCTCGCAACCGGAGGAGACACATAGGTGCGCGGGTTCGAGCCCCACCGTTGCACATTTATATTTATGGGGGTCCGTCTATGAAGCAATGTGAAAAACAGTTCCGTGGACGTTAAATCTTGGCTGAGGGTCAGCCCGAAAACTTTAGATATGCTATGTAGAAAAAGCCGCAGACTCCGATCTGAGCTAGAGGTGGGCCCCATCTTTGTGAGGCGTGGCGATTATCCGAAAGAACCCGGCCAGTACCCATTAAAGAGTTCAAATCGCCGGACGAGGTGTCGTCACAATTAACGTCGTCCGTTTTGGCCTTGTCCGCATCGACCTCTTTGCTGAGTCTTGACGGAGGGGGTTCGAACACTATGTCGGATTGTTTCAATTCACCCCCTCTCTCATTGCCGTCCATTCTTAATTGGGTGCATTTGGTCGTTGTGACGGCAGGTTCAAATGCATCCTCATCCAAGTCATTATCTTCGTCACAATCATCAGTCACGTAGCAGTCCTCCTGAAACACAGATCGTAAGAATGCGGACGGCGTTACTCTTTAGTATTTTGATAATTACATGCAAATAACGATTGACAAGTGTGTCATCCTAGAACATGGCAACATCGACTACAAAGATGGAATCAATTCCATTAGATTTCTTTTAGTAACCGATATAAACAAGTTAGAAGTTAAGAACACAATCAAATTCAACAAACAGGTTTAACAGAATCAGCATTTTGGTAATGTACCGACGAAGAGTCTAAGAAGGTGTTCGTCGGAGACCTCACAGCCGCCGCTCCGTGAAGCATGTTAAGAATGCCTTTGCCGGGCCAGTGGTTGCCCTAACTGGCCCTTGGACCTTCATACAAGCACCCGACGACGTACACAGACATTCCATGAAAGCACACTTAGTCTGCGTGCGTTGAGTCCTAAAATGTACCACTTCTCCCTTGTGCGGAGTAAAAAGGTACCTTCGAAACTGTTCTATTAGCTAAAAGTTGCCTTTGTTAGGAAAGTCATATGTACCACTGTGTAATGCATAATTAGATTATACTAAGCATATTCTCAGTACATTCAGTACTTCGCTGACTAATGAGGTCGTTGATGTCCGAAACTACAATTAGGTCATGTATAGCTGACGAGGCGGCGATCTTTTCTGTGTCGGCCATACTTACGAGTTCACATAGTGTAATAAGGGCGGCAATGTTGTGCACCTGTGTGAGAATCAGGTCACTTTCGCCGTCCAGGAGAAATTGCTCAAAGACCCTGAGCCTCCGGTTCTCTGTAAAGAAGAGCAATTGTATTTTAAAAATGTTATTCTAACTAGAAAATATCGGTCATACTGCTATACTGCTTTCTGTTGGTTTGTTTTTTTGTGATAATTGCGGTTGGTTTGCTGTGCATACTACGGTTGCCAATTGTGGGCGTGGTACGCGTTTGACAAGCTTAATTTCGTTTGGTTGACATGTGATGCAGTAATGTGCTGTAAAAATTCGTAAAATGCTAAGTCGTTTTCTTTCTTTAAGTCAAACAGATGTTGTACATGCATTGTTCCTTACTTGCGCTCCGGGCACGAACACTTGCACATGTGATCAGCTGCTTTACCAACGTCTTATGTGCGTTTTCACGTACCTGGTGGATTTGTTGATTGGCCAGGATTAGTGAACATGACCAGATGCGGGAATGCAGGTTGGCATTTTGGCCGCGACGCGTCTGTAGTGTACGTCGCATCGTTCATGCTGTAATCCGGACACGAAGAAACCGTGAAGCTGCGACAAAAATAACACAAAAATACCATAAATACCTTAAAATCTACAAGTACCTGAGCATGTAAACGTAAAATGTACGCAACGAAGGAAAGCCCAGCTAGAAAGGCAACTACAAGAATGGCCTGAATGCATAAAAGTCAGTTATACCTGTTTGGGCGTAGAAGTCTGTCAAAATCCATCATAGCAAACCTAAGAAGATTCACTGGCTCAATAGGAAACTCGTATTGACAGCCTGCCTGAGTTGAAAGTGCTTACTGTGCATCGCAAAGTGTCTTTTAAATGCAGAACATTATCTCAAATAGAGAAAGGGTAGCTATAAGAGGCAGGTTTCTGATAACTAGACGGTTTTGGGACAAAAGGAATGAACGTCCTTAAAACGGTTGTTGTTGTCGTTGTTTTGTTGTTCTTGTGACTAATCGAAAACCGCCAACAACCAAGCGCATCTCCTGCTAAACCTGAGAGGCGGATTCGGCGTTGCTTATCATGATGAGATCTATCGGATCACAGCGCTCCCTCCTTATCTTTCTCAGACTGGCTTCCACGCCTATTTGATGAGTGAGATGTGTGGCAAGCTGCGAGACCTGACATGTCGCTACGAGTGCGCATAGAGTTCGGAAGAGAAGCCGTACGACATACCGTCGTATTCGGCAAACAAATCTTATTTGTCTAAATAAAACTCATGCTGGCTCCAAGAAGGCAACTGGTCACATTGAGAACGGTTCGCAAAAGTTGGGGTTCTGGGGACATCCACTTCTCTAACATTCAGGTTCAATAGTTTAAAACTTGGTATTACATTCAGTGTCCGTCACCACAACACAAGATTATACATTTCACATCAATTTGGTATTGTATCGATGTTAGTTCAATTTGTGATATGATTACCGTAAGCCGTTCTTCCCCGCTCCTCAATGTTTGACTCCCGTAAAGTCCTGTGTTAACATTGGAGGAAGGCTAGCGGTCTGTTTTATTTTCAGTGTGACTACTTGCATTCTTATAGTCAGCATGGGTATCTTTTGAATACGATGGTATGTTTAACTTCTTCCCCCGAACATCTCTTCACCGGTGACGGCGCCGTTTCTGAAGCGATGTAATTTCACTCTCACTTCTAAACAAAACAGTTCCATTGAAAAACTGATTTTTAAACAAGTTCAACCTAAATAAGTGTACTTAATTTATGAGCACTCTTTATACATATATGTATATAACATTGTACAGTCAGATATCCCATTAATATTGACGTTGCATAAAACAGTTATATTGATTTTTTAGCCGTTCCAACAAAAACACTTAGTCAGTAAGTGAATGCAAGATCAGCAGGTTTTTGTTATTGACTATTACTTTGGAAACTGGCTTTAAGACCCTAATTGCAGAGGAAAGCCTCATTTAGTGTCATAAAATTTTCAGAGCTGCGTGCACACAATGTTTGCACACACGATGTATCTTTTAGCAATCTAACGACTGCGCCGAAAATGCAAAGGCATACATTTCTGTTTGCATCTGATCCAATAGAAAAACAGGAACGTAAGTCGTCGCGCCAGCAAATTATTTATTGGCACAGGCTGTACGCCCAGCATAGGCAGTAAAAAAATATAAAAAAAACTCCAGCCGCTCTAGATGATACTCCGTAAGTTGTAATAACTTACATCGTGAGGATGATATTGCTAACAATGAGAGGTATTCATACAATACGTTACAATTCAATTGAACACTTTTAAATAAGGCGTCAGTATGCTAACATTTCTGCATACTGACGACTTATCATCACGTATAACAGTTGCTACTACACCGGACCAATATCAGATAGATGCAGAAAAGCGCTTGCTATATGATTTCATAGTTTCCAATATGGCGCCAACTGCCTGGACGCGTTTTCTGAGTGATCTCATAATTCTGTACTTTCTGGCAAAACCCCAAAGTAAAACTCGTCCAGTTTTCGACAAAGAGGACTCTCAGGACACAGTGAATGTAATGACCGTCTACCTCAACGTACCTCGCCGGAGCTTCACCAAAGCCCACACACTCCGAGCCACAGCACTTGTGATCATCCTGTTACAACGAGAAGATATAGAGGCAAATCCTGGGATTCCGTGTGTTACTTGTGGAGGATAGTTTCAACAAGTCAGTAGTAGAACTGTCTGCGAAGGCTGTGACAAACATGTTCACACACATCATAGCTAGAATATCCCTGATAAGGCAACAACGTATTGCAAACTTTGTTTCTGGGTTGAGGTTTCGACGACAGTTTCTAAGTCGACAACTATCGAGTCATCTTGCAAGTGTGCCTCGGTAATACAGATGCTTGAAAAGCGGATCAACGAGCTATCCAAGGCGACTAAATTGAACGGCAACGTCAGCACACAACAACAACTCACAATCGTCCGGCCGCAGTCTCAAACGTCCCAACAGATGATCCCCGCCAACGTGGCTTGCACGCACAAACACCACACACACCGCTACGTCTTGGCTTTTACGACGACGTGCTTAAGAAGTACCTACACGGACGCACACCCACAAAGCCAGAGAAACGTGACGACAGATGGCGTACACAATGATGGAGAGATCGCAAAACCAAAGCCACCACCACCGGCACGAACATGATGACACATCTGAATTGGCGGGAGTAACTATGACTCTCTTGTTCGGAACACCTTCGGCGGAGCGGTGCCTACCGCCGCGAAACCGGGGGTGCGAGATTGGTCACAGTCATAGGTACACGTGTCGGGCGCCTCCTCGTGGCGACCGCCGGAAACGGGTGCTTCGGCATGCCGGCTAAGATCCGACACACCAACTCGGCCGAATCGCGTAACCGATTCAAGGTCGACGAAGGGGATGGGTTAGCTCCCACTCCCTGGGTATCCCAATGGCTCCAAAGAAACAAAATGAAAGAAAAACCCGGACTGTCTCTATGGTAACCGAACCTTGCTTGGATAAACAAAAACGTCCCAGAGCTGAACTGAACGAAATGCACTGTACAATATGTGATAAGGTGTTCCTCCGAAAGTCGGACTTCGACCGACATAAAGAGGAACATAACCCCATTGACCTGACTGATAATGGCGCCAATGAGCCAACCCCGTCATCCTCAAAGCAAGACTATGTAGGCAACATCGATGGTTGTGGGAGGGCCTTCCCCTCAAATCGCGGACTAGCTCTTCACCGCTCGAAGAAGCACCGCGTAGAACACAACCAAAACATAGTCGCGCCTAGGGTGAAGATAAGATGGAGTCAGCAAGAGTTGACTCTACTCGCTAGACTGGAAGCGGAACTGATCAACGAGAACGGGGGTGTCGTACCTAACGACATTAACCTGCAACTCGCTAACAAGTTTCCTGAGAGAACTTTTGATTCAGTTAAGAGTCAGCGAAAAAGGGAGGCTCATCGAGCCCTAGTTTTGGAATGTAAGCGTAGACTCACAGAGGTACAGAATCCGACCACACCGACTGCTGAGATAGCGGATGATGAGTCGCCCAACAGCATTGGAGCGGGCCGCGCCGCTATCATTGGCTTTGTGAAAGACCTAAGAGCCTGCATTGTACGGAAAGATGACTTGAGTAGAGATCTGGTAAATTTGGCTGATAAATTTGTAAGGGAAGAATCGTATGAAGAACTCTTAAATGAGTTTCTTACTCGACACTTCCTAAAGCCTTCGCGGAAGCAGACCACCAGCCCACGCGAAGAAGAGCGTCCCCTAAACAAACGGCAACAACGCCGGGAGGAATATGCTAAAATGCAAAGCTTATTCAAGAAAAGCAGATCAACATGTGCTTAGATTGTACTAAATGGGGAGTCATCCGTTACCACCTCGGATGAAGATGGGTTTACAGAGTATTGGGCGAAAACCATGACGACACCTCCACCCCCTACCCTCAGAACCCAGGTCCACGCAGAGCCGAATCCAATCCACCAGAACATAGCGGATCCTATTACGATTGAGGAGGTAGTTGCAGCTCTGAAGGGACCCTTCAAGGCAATCGGCCCGGACGGAGTATCCCTCAACATGCTTCGTGAAATGCCGGTGTCCGTACTATGCTGCTTACTTAACATCTTGTATGCTAGCCCGACTCCCGAACCGCATAGGGTAGCCAGGGTTGCATTCATACCAAAAGTGGCAGAAGCCTCAAAACCGGAACATTTTAGACCGATCTCAATAGGCTCCTACTTTCAAAGGACGCTGAATAAGATCCTTGCCAGGCGGGTGCAAGCTTCGCTGGACATTCTAGCGATACAGCGTGCATTCCGCCCATGCGACGGGACATTCGAAAACCTCAACATCTTGGAAGCCGTTATACAAAATGCTAGAGGTTCGTGCAAAGAGCTTCGGATTGCCTCTATCGACCTCCGAAAAGCTTTTGATATGGTGACACATGATGCAATCATCAACGCGCTTATAACTAGAGGGTATCCTAAACACTTCGTCAGCTATATCATCTCCCAATACCAGCGCTCGACCACCTTGGTGCAGTTTGGGGGAAGTTCCAGGAACATCAGCCCCACACGTGGGGTGAGGCAAGGGGATCCCCTCTCGCCTCTGTTGTTCAACATGGTGCTAGATGATATATTTAGGTTGCTGGAGCAGCACCACACCGGTCACAGTCTTGACGAAGAGGAAATTCTTGGTGTAGCTTTCGCGGATGATATAATCCTGACAACCCCATCGAAACCCACGCTTCAGCGACTACTCGATCAAGCAATCCCAGCGCTTGAGGCAAGAGGGTTATTGGTTAATGCGGATAAGAGTTTTTCCGTATCTCTCGTTGCGGCATCTAAAACAAAGAAGGTTAAGGTCATTGAGAAGCCAGAGTTCGAAGTAGGCAACAGACTCCTTCCCTACAAGGGGATTGGTGCTATATGGAAATACCTTGGTGTCAAACTCGATGACAGGGGGCGTCTCAAACCGAGCTGCGATGATCTACCTCAATTGCTAAATAGGATTACGGCTGCACCACTGAAGCCAGCCCAAAGGCTAGTTATCTTAAAGGACTACCTAGTCCCCCGTTTACTGCATGAGTTAATTTGTAGTCGTCTCCCGATAGCCAAATTGCTTAAGAGTCTGGATAGCCAGATCAGAAACGTGGTTAAGAGAAAGTGGTTACATCTGGAAGATTCCGTTCCGACCGGGTTCCTATATGCCAAAAGTACCTCGGGGGGCATTGGCCTACCCTGCTTACTTACACTCATACCTAGGATCAGATTGACCAGGATGAATGGGTTGAATCGCTCAGACTACCGAGCGGTAAAATGGGTCAGCTCAACGGATGATTTTAGGAGCGAACTGGAAAAAAACAGGAAACTTTGCGGGTCATTACGATGTACAATTGAGACTGCCCGGCAGGAGAGGGAATATTGGGCGGAGCGCCTCTATAACACCTTTGATGGCGCTCACATGAGGGGGGCTGACAAGGTACCCTACGTTCATCGATGGGTTTTTGGAGTGCCGTATTTATCGGGAAAGGAGTATATCAACCTCGTCAGGTGTCGCATAAATGCTCTGCCGACACGGGCACGTTTAGGCCGCGGCCGTCGTCTGTACAAACGACAATGCCGCCATGGTTGCAACCAAGTCGAAAGCGCTGAACCATGTCGCACAAACCTGTCCTGTTACTCATGGAAACACAATTAAGAGGCATGATGATCTTTGCAGAAACGTTGTCAAATTGCTTCAGAGAGCCGGGTGTGAGGTGCAGCGTAAAAAACTGTACCGCAAACCACACCGACCAGGCCTGAAACCAGATATGATCGTTATCAAAGGAAATCGAGTCCACGTGTTGGACACAGAGATCTGTGGGACAAATCGCGATCTAGCGCTAGCACGACGGGATAAGATTGTAAAGTACAATGTAGAATGGTTAAGTCGTTTGCTCCCGCATAGGGACAAACCTCGGAGCTATGGCTCAATAACAATCTCGTCGACAGGTATCTGGAATCCAGAATCCGCGGCAGATCTGTTGCAATTAGGCATCACAAAGTCACAGCTTCTCGATCTTACGGTGCAGGTCATTCAAGGTACGCTGCGGGTCTATCGTGCATTCCAGAAACATAAGGGTTAGGCATGGGCACATAGGTATTTAGTGCACTAGGTAGGTTAAGTTTTGTTTTCCGATTTTTAGCTCTGTGTCCTGTGTCAGGACCGACACAGGGTACAGGGAGGTGACATACCTGACACTTGCGGTACGCCTTCACCGTGCACATGCATACTGTCTCCCTGTCACCTCCTATAGTAACTCGTCTGGGTGTCATCTCCTCGCGCAAGCGGGGCCAGACGGCAGGGCATATGGTACTCCCGTGATAGCGGATCTCTACTATTGCAATACCATGGTCTATTCGAGGACTGCGGCTAGAACGTGGGCTATGCTCACGATGTAGGGGGACCTGATCCCCGGCTTGCTGGACCATACGGCTCCTGGAGTCGTCCAGTAAGTTACCCTGCTGCCTTGGGTAAGAGGCATAATGAGGAACTCTGTTTCCTTCGAATAGTCAAAGACGAAGACGTACCTGAGCGACCACGGCAAAGAGTACTGTTCGTGAGCCGTATTGATCTTACACACAACGAGTCGGATGTTCAGGATTATATAACTAGAATCGTTGGTATTAGCTCAGGCGTAAAAGTAGCAAAACTTGCTGGTCTTAGCCAAGCCTATTACAATACCTTCCATATTCTAGTCAATCTAGATACTTTTTCTGATCTATTAGACCTAGCTACATAGTCGAAAGGTACACGGTTTAAGCCGTTACGAGGCCAATTGAAACCATACAGGGTGTTTGGTGCACCACAACCACCGTCTTCAGAACTAGGTAACAAACGACCCCGAATTGTACAATCTGATACAATGCTGGTCGAGGGTAGCCCGCCAAATGGACTAAGACTCGAATGCGGCAACAACAAGCTTGTTACGAATGGATTGTAGAAGGATTTCATTCAATATTAGAGTGTGGGGAAAACGACTTTGCCGCAATATGACATTATGTTTCTCACTGAAACATTTGTAACAGACACAGCAGCCATTGTGTTACACAAACATAAGATCTACTATGGTGAAACTATAAAGGCCCCCGGTAGAGAACTACAGCAATAGGGGGTCCCGATCGCTGTACGCACGACTGAATGGTCAAGATTACTTAGATCCACGGCTATCTTACTTGTTGTTGAAATAAGGGACTTTTATTTAATACAGCCCACCTGACCGCAAAGTGCCAGACATTTTACTTGATATTAAAGAGTCCCTGATGCTATGCACAGACAATTGTAAACACACTATCATAGCAAGGGAGATGAGTTGTAACCACGCTAAGAGCGACAGCTTTTATCGAGGGAGCGAGGAGAAACGGGCTTGCAGATAGAAGGTAATTATTTCGACGCTACATATATAGCATGGAATGGAAAAGGTGCCGTAGACGTAATTTTAATTACCTCTAGTGAACCGGGAGCCTACATAAAGGCCCATAAAACGACAATTTCAGCGGAGAGGAAGCACTGTAAGGTTACTTTCAGCCTTGCTCATACGAATAAAACTCCCGGTGGCAAACGAATTCCTCTTGGCCACAAGATAAGTCTCAGCAAGCTAGAACAAGCCTCACATCTTCTCCCAGATGCGGCCGAAGTAGACACAGACTTTTACGAGCGCTCACTTCGGTGGGCCATTCAAGCTGCAGCATTACATAAAAGGAACACTGCGACAAACCAGAGACACAAGTCATGGTTTGATCACGAATAAAAAACATTAAGGGACGCATATATTGGCATAACGATTGGAGCTCATTAGGGTTAACAAACCAAGCAGGGCTAAAGAAAGCGTATAAACGAATGATGATGAGAAAAATATATGAATATGAGATTGCGCAGCGAACACATCAGGTACGAGAAAGCATCCAGAGACTATGGATTCTCTTACCGAAGACATCTGCTATACTAAACTCGCTCAAAAATGACGAAGAATGGGTTTCGCATTTCACAATCCTACTGAACCACGATGTACAACTGCCTGATAAAGAGCACGCATCTCACATAGAGTCTCATTGAAAAGATTTTACGGAAGAGAAGGTTTGAAGGGCTATACTAGGGAAAAAAAACGGAAAATCATTAGGTCCTGATGGTATTTACTATGAACATCTTAAGCAGGGAATAGAGTACGTAGTGCCAAAGCTAACAGCGCTGTTTAATGCATGCTTAGATTACGGGCACATCCCCGAGAAATGGCGCCGAAGTTACCTGCAACCAATTTTTAAAAGCAAAGGCGACGCCACAGATCCAGTGAACTTCCCCGGGATACCATTGACTAGCATAATCTACAAAATATTAACCTCAGTAATTGTGACCCAACTATATAGCGAATGTAAAGACCTTATACCTACTGAACAGAATGTGTTCCTGAAAGGCCGCTCAACTGAAAGAGCTCTCAGGGAAGTCCTTCGCCGCGTGCGGGATCGTTTGACTTGAAAACCGCTTTTGATAGTTTGATTTGTGTAGAGACTGCCTCTTGAAAGTTATGCGGCATCAAAGGTAAAATGCTCAAACTAATTAAAAGCATTTTTACTGCGAACTACATCACAATTAGGAATGGGCCTCACGGTATTGCGCAAAAGGTTGAACAGACCATTGGGCTAGCACAAGGCTACACGGCAAGCCCTTTCTTATTTGTCCTCTATGTCGCAGGATTAAGCCTAACACTTCGAAATTCTAAAGCCCTGCATATATTCTACGCTGACGATCTTATCATACTGGCCCAGTCAAAATCACACCTACAGTTTCACCTCTATTAAATAGGCCAATGGTGCGCACAGTATAAGTTGACAATTAGTGCATCCAAGACATAAATTCTTCGATTTTCCCGAGGAGGCCGATACGCCAGTCCTGACTATATCATCAAAGTCAATAACTAAAATATCAAATTAGTACCTCTATTTTTAATTTAAGTATAATCTTGACTCCCGGCCTATTTTACAAAACACATAGAGATCAAGCGTGCAGTATCGGCCATGACGCTACCAGGAGACCTTCCACAGATTAACACTAAGACTGGAATAAACCTTTTTAAGATAAAAATTGCTCCAATTATAACTTACTGCCTTCGGGCCATTGCACCAAACTTAACCTTAGACAGCATGAAAGAAATAGACAAAATATATATGCTCGGACTACCGCGTAACGCACTGACAACCTTGGCGCTAAACTATGCCAAGAGCGAAGCTTTGTGAAAGATATTATTCTGGACAAATACGATTTTAGCGCACTAGTCGTAGAGCAATATCGCGCCTACAAAGAAGAGCGCAATTTGAGCTTTGCCATAAAGAGGTTCACCGACGCTCCTGCATTTACGACAGACCGTTGGAAGCAGGGAACGCAAGTAAACAGACGCGTACACCTGGCATGGCTACCACCAATATATATGCCTAAAAGGGTATTGCTTTGAAATTAATGACTGTGTATGTAAATATTGTGCACCCAGTACACACTGTCGACAGAAAGCTATTAAATTTGACGCTCAAATAAGTTTCAGAGTATTAGGCATATATGGTTAAACTCATTTAAAATGGGCCGACCCGGTGCGACATTTGGGCAAAAAAATGCATCTAATGGATAGTATGTCACTTGAAATAAAGGGTACCTATGAGCTGAAAGCTATATAGGCTTAGAAAGTCCACTCTTAAACAAATTGTTGTAGAGAGGTGCCGCCAGGAGTAGCATCAGCTATTGGATACAGTGCAAACTGTAGGATCCTGATTTCTATGTTTGTGGCGCATGCACAGAAAGACGATAACCAACGTGAATACCATTTACGGTCGAATTTTATTAGGACAATATATGAGCATACAGCTTGCTGTCATATAGCAGAGGTTATGAACGGGCAGTCTTGACGGAGGTCCTTAATAACGTCACACAACTTTGATTTTTATAAACACAACAACTTCTAGTGGAAATCGGGTATTAGTAGAGGCCAACCACGAAGCGCTCTAACAACCATCTAAAAAAGCACGGCGACGGAATTGAACCGGATACAGGAAAATGTTTTAAAAGATCTAGGGAAACACGAGTAAATTGCATGTTTAAATAACGGGATCTTAGATTAAAAAGGAGATTGCCGGCTGATTAGAGAGGCGACAGATTGTCTACGATTGACAAAAAATTGTCCAAAGGCACCGCTTTCCTCAAAACAAAAGAATGAAATTGCAATTGGGGTTAAGTACGTACAATAAACTCCACGATCGTAAAATGGTTGACTTCCATCGTCGCAAAGCCTGCTTTTATTTGACACCAAAGACACAAAAACACGGGAACAGTAATACCTATACAACAGCACCCGATGCTCGGCTATGCTGGCCTTATGCCGAGCAGGTATGCTATATAGAAAAAGCCACAGACTCCGATCTGAGCTACAGGTGGACCCCATCTGTGTGAGGTGTGGCGATTTTCCGAAGGGACCCAGCCAGTACCCATTAAACAGTTCAAATCGCCGGACGAGGTGTTGTCATCACTAATGTCGTCCGTTTCGGCCGTGTCCGTATCGACATTTTTGCTGAGTCTTGACGGAGGGAGCTCGAACGGCATGTCGGATTGTTTCGATTTACCCTCTCTCTCATTGCCGTCCATTCTCATTTGGGCGCATTTGGTCGTTGTGACGGCAGGCTCAAATGCGTCCTCATCCAAGTGATTCTCATCATCACAGTCATCACTCACGTGGCAGTCCTCCTGAAATACAGATCGTAAGAATGCGGACGGCGTTACTCTTTGGTATTTTGATAATTACATGCAAATGACGATCGACAAGTGTGTCATCTTAGAACATGGCAACATCGACTAAAAAGATGGAATCAATTTCATTAGAGTTCTTCTAGTAACTGATATAACCCGGTTAGAAATTTAGGTCATGTATAGCTAACGAAACGGCGATCTTTTCGTTGTCGGCCATACTTACGAGTTCACATAGTGTAATAAAGGCGGCGATGTTGTGCACCTGTGTGAGAATCAGGTCACTTTCGCCATCCAGGAGAAATTGCTCAAAGACCCTGAGCCTCCGGTTCTCTGTAAAAAAGAGTAATTGTGTTTTAGTAATTAGATGCTAACTAGAAAATATCGGTCATACTGGTGTACTGCTGTCTGTTGCTTTTGTGCTAATTGCTGTTGAGTGCTGTCCATATTACGGTTGCCAATTGTAGACGTGGTACCCGTTTGACAAGCTTAATTACGTTTAGTTGACATGTGCTGCGGTAATGTGCTGCAAAAATGTGTGAAATGCTAAGTCGTTGTCTTTATTTTAGTCAAACAGATATTTTACATGCATGGTTGCTTACTTGCACTCTGGGCACGAACACTTGCACATGTGATCAGCTGCTTTACCAACGTCTTATGTGCGTTTGCACGTACCTGGTGGATATGTGGATTGGCCAGGAGTGGGGAACATGACCATATGCGGAAATGCAGGTTCGAATTTCGGCCGCGAGGCGTCGGCAGCGTACGCGGCATCGTTCATGCTGTAATCCGGAGACGAAGAGACCGTGAAGCTGCGGCAAAAATAACACAAAAATACCATACTTACCTTCAAATCTACAAGTACCTGAGCAAGTAAACGTAAAATGTACGCAACGAAGGAAAGCCCAGCTAGAAAGGCAACTACAATAATGACCTGAATGCATAGAAGTCAGTTATACCTGTTTGGACGTAGAAGTCTGTCAAAATCCATCATAGCAAACCTAAGAAGATTCACTGGCTCAATAGGAAACTCGTACTGAACAGCCTGCCTGAGCTGAAAGTGCTTACTGTGCATCGCAAAGTGCCTTTTAAATGCAGCACGTTATCTCAAATAGGGAAAGGGTAGCTATAAGAGGCAGGTTTCTGATAACTAGACGGTTTTGGGACAAAAGGAATGAACGTCCTTAAAACGGTTGTTGTTGTTGTCGTTGTTTTGTTGTTCTTGTGACGACTCGAAGACCGCCAACAGCCAAGCGCATCTCCTGCTAAACCTGAGAGGCGGATTCGGCGTTGCTTATCATGATGAGATCTGTCGGATCACAGCGCTCCCTCCTTATCTTTCTTAGCCCCGCTTCCACGCCTATTTGATAAGTGAGACGTGTGGCAAGGCTGCGAGACCTGACATGTCGCTACGAGTGCGCATAGAGTTAGCGTTCGGAAGAGAGGCCATACGACATACCGTCGTATTTGGCAAACAAATCGGCTTTATCTAACCAAAACTCATGCCGGCAAAAAGAAGGCAACTGGTCACATTGAGAACGGTGCGCAAAAGTTGGGGTTCTGGGGACATCCCCTTCTCTAACATTCAGGTTCAATAGTTTAAAACTTAGTATTACAGTCAGCGTCCGTCACCACAACACAAGATTATACACTCCACATCAATTTGGTATTGTATCGATGGTAGTTCAACATGTGATATGATGACCGTAAGCCGTTCTCCCCAGCTCCTCAATGTCGGACTCCCGTAAAGTCTTGTGTTAACATTAGAGCAAGGTTAGCGGTCTGTTTTATTTTAATTTCTGAGAATGTTTTTCAGTGTGACTACTTGCATTCTTATAGTCAGCATGAGTATTTTTTGAATACGATGGCATGTCTAACTTCTCCACCCGAACATCTCTTCACCCGTGAAGGCGTCTTTTCTGAAGCGATACAATTTCACTTTCACTCCTGAACAAAACAGTTCAATTGAAAAACAGATTTCTAAACAAGTTCTAACTAAATAAGTGTACCTAATTTAGGAACACTCTTTATACATATATGTATATACCATTGTACAGTCATCTCATGCATATTGACGTTGCATAGAAGCCGTTATATTTATATTTTGCCGTTCCAACAAAACTCTTAGTCAGTAAATGAATGCAAAATCAGCAGGTCTTTGTTATTGATTATGAGTAATCTGCAAGGCTTACTTTAGGAACTGGTTTTAAGGCCTTAGTCGCAGTGGAAAGCCTAATTTAGCGTCAAACAATTTCAGAGCTGCGTGCACACAATGTTTGAACACACGATGCATCTTTTAGCATTCTAACGATTGCGCCGAAAACACAAAGACATGCATTTCTGTTTGCATCTGATACAATAAAATAAAACAGGAACGTAAGTCGTCGCGACAGCAAATTATTTATTGGCACAGACTGTACGCCCATCACGTGTAGTTAAAACAATATGAAAAAACTCCAGCCACTCTAGATAATGCTCCGTAAATGGTAATAACTTACATTGTAAGGCTAATATTGCTAGCGCTGAGAAGTGTTCATACAACACGTTACTCTTCAATTGAGCATTCAATTTTCTATAAGTTTAACTCCTTTCCTTAAATGTACTAAGCCTTACTTCGCGTAAGGCCCGATGCATTTCGATATTTATTCGATATTACGCATGCTAACAGTATTTCTGTGATGCAGATTACAATGCAATTTTACTTTAATGTTGTATAGTAAGAGTTCCTGCAGGCCACTCTGAAGTCGTCTTGGAAAATATTTTTTAGTCATTACATCTCGAAATTGTTTATCGTTCCTATGCATTCAATACATGTGAAGGAACGGGCCTCTCCAAGTATTATTATTAGAGCGCTCTTCTTCGCAAGCAGTCGATGCACTTATACGTGCCAAGCTGTGCCAAATAATTTTCTAGATAAGCTTTTCACCCATATTCGACAAGATGGTAGTTTTTCGGACGAGTGAGTTAAAGCATGTTAATAACCATAGTGAACGGCGTTTCATGTCAAGAATCTTACATTTTTAGCTGAACACGTACTATAATTGTAGTTAACTATATGGCAGAACATTGCCCTTGAGCAGGTATTGCGCTCGTATTAACGACGAAGCTTATATATAAGACCATTTATTATGCTTCACTGACACCTTCAGTTTAGGTCAGGTAAAGACAATCAAGGAAACCACATTCTGGAGTTGACCAATTTACAAGAATAATACTGCCGCCGAGATCCTCCGTTGTCCAGCGAAGGTCTTAATATCGGTAAGGTAATGAGTTTTTGGTTTGTACAAGCCATATACGGAATGATCGATATCGAGCACTCTTTTATTTAAATCCGATTCAATTATACTAGCGCACATTTTAATGTTGGTCTTTAGAACGCTAATGGTTGCGGGACTGTTAACGTATACTTTGTTCCTAAAAAGACCCACAGGAAAAAATCTAACGGATTTAAATCGCAAGGTCGTGAACGAGAGCGAATGTCCCCTTTACGCGAGAATCTCTCACCCGGGGCAGTTTATCTGCAAAAGCTTAATTTTGTCGTGTGCTCTGTGGCTTGTAGCACTATCTTGTTGGAACCAGGGTTCACTCGCAATTTATCTAGGTATGAGCAAAAATAATTGAGCATCATGCTAAGACAATGCTCGTCATTTACCGTGAAGCGTAAAAAATAAAACTGTCCTATGGGGCACATGTAACGGCCCTTCGTGAAAACGTGAGGCTTTTCGGTTCTTCAGTATCCAAATACAACAGATTCTTTAATTTACATTTTCATTGAGGAACCTTCGTATTTTCTTCAAAGTGTCGGCATTACTTTACATCATAGGTCCTAAAGCCTCGTTGGCAGAGTTAAGCCGCTGCGAATGCTGTTTAGGCTTTTTGCTTTACGATACATCGCTAAATCCGACAAAAAATTAGGTTTCGACGTAATTTTCACTAATTTATGCACATTTATTGAGGCGGTGCATCCATGCATCTAGGCACCCATACATATATACTACAGTATACTAGGTGGAGCAAACATTTGTAGTATTTTCTGTCTACAATTGCGAAAAACGTACACAGATTACAGCGGCGGAGAAAAACGTTTTAGAGTCTTGAAAGCATACCCTTCGAATAGCCGTAAAGCGCGAGCGACTAAGTCAGTCACGTAATCACTTTACTTGAATGCTTTAGATTTCAAAATACTTAAGTCCCGTATGGTTACAGTGTCAGCAGCTTCCCCATTGAGTGTGAGTGTATCTGTGTGTCGCGTTTTAGTTACTCTCTCTCTCTTTCTCTATATATATATACATATATATATATATATATATATATATATATATATATATATATATATATATAGTTCATACGTGTGTATATGTATTTATGTATATGTATATATATATATATATATAGTTCATACGTGTGTATATATGTATTTATGTATATGCGAACTATGCTAACGCGATATATGCGCGAACTAGCGAAAGAGTGGGCATTAGCTACGGTGCAGCACATCAAATACTGCACCAGCATGCATGCAGGAAAAAACTAAAGCATTTTTTTGGACCGATTCGTAACCTACATGCATTACGGGTAAAATGATACCGAGCGGCGAAGACGTGAAGGCCTCCCTTCAGTAGCACCCAGTACACACCGTCGTCAGAAGGCTACCAAATTTGACGCTCAAATACATTATTAGGCATATGTAGTAAAACTCATTTAAAATGAGCTAGAATTAGATTTATTGACTGGTGCGATGTTTGTGCAAAAATGCATCTAATGAATAGCATATCACCTGAAATAAAGGGCACCTATGAAGTGGAAGCTAGATAGGCTTAGAAAGTCCACTCTCCAAAAAATTTATTGTAGAGAGGTGCCGCCAGGGTAGCATCAGCTATTAGATTAAGTGCAAACTGTAGGATCCTGATTTCTATGTTTGTAGCTCATGCACAGAATAATGACATTCGACATTAATACCAGTTACTGTCGACTTTTATTAGGACAATAAATGAGCATATTGATGCGTTTAAATAACAGCGGTTATAAACGGGCATTCTTGATGAAAGTCCTGAATAACAGGTCCGACTTCTAAGGACGACTTTTTAAAGCCTTCGCCGCACTTCACAAACTAGCTCTCTTGAACACTACGATGAAAAACGGTGGGAGAGTCGTAAATGCGTGAATTTGGGGTGAAGGACGTTCAATAAACTCCACGATTGTGAAATGGTCGACTTCAGTAGTCGCAAAGCCTGCCTTCATCTGACACCAAAGACACAAAAACACGGGCACTGTAATACCTATACAACAGCACCCGATGCTCGGCTATGCTGGCCTTATGCCGAGCAGGTATGCTATGTAGAAAAAGCCACAGACTCCGATCTGAGCTAGAGGTGGGCCCCATCTTTGTGAGGTATGGCGATTGTCCGAAAGGACCCAGCCAGTACCCATTAAACGGATCAAATCGCCGGACGAGGTGTCGTCACAACGAATTTTGGCCGTGTTCGTATCGACATCTTCGCTGAGTCTTGACAGAGGAGGTTTGAACGGCATGTCGGATTGTTTCGATTCATCCCCTCTCTCATTGCCGTCGATTCTCATTTGGGTGCATTTGTGCGTTGTGACGGCAGGTTCAAATGCATCCTCATCCAAGTGATTCCCTTCATCACAGTCATCAGTCACGTACCAGTCCTCCTGAAACACAGATCGTAAGAATGCGGACGGCGTTACTCTTTGGTATATTAATAATTACATGCAAATGACGATCGACAAGTGTGTCATCCTAGAACATGGCAACATCGACTACAAATATGGAATCAATTCCATTAGATTGCTTCTAGTAACCAATATAAACCAGTTAGAAATTTAGAATACGATCAAATTAAACAAACAGGGTTAACCAAGCCAGCATTTTGGTAATGTACCGACGAACAGTCTGAGAAGGTATTCGTCGGAGACCTCACAGCCGCCGCTCCGTGAAGCATGTTAAGAATGCCTTTGTCGGGCCAGTGGTTGCCCTAACTGGCCCTTGGACGTTCATACAAGCACCCGACGACGTACACAGACATTCCATTTAAGCACACTTAGTCTGCGTGCGTTGAGTCCTAAAATGTAGCACTTCTCCCTTGTGCGGAGTAGAAAGGTGCTTTCGATACTGTTCTATTAGATTAGTGTTGCCTTCGTCAGGAAGTCATATGTACCACTGTGTTAAGCATAATTAGATTATACTAAGCTATATACTAAAATTAACTATGTTATCAGTACATTCAGTACTTTGCTGACTAACGATACTTACGAGTTCACATAGTGTAATAAGGGTGGCGATGTTGTGCACCTGTGTAAAAATCAGGTCACTTTCGCCATCCAGGAGAAACTGCTCAAAGACTCTGAGCCTCCGGTTCTCTGTAAAGAAGAGTAATTGTGTTTTAGTAATTGAATGCTAACTAGAAAATATCGGTCATACTGGTGTACTGCTTTCTGTTGTTTTTGCGGTAATTGCTGTTGGTTTGCTGTCCACACTACGGTTGCCAATTGTAGACGTGGTACGCGTTTGACAAGCTTAATTACGTTTGGTTGACATGTGCTGCGGTAATGTGCTGCAAAAATTCGTTAAATGCTAAGTCGTTATCTTTCTTTAAGTCAAACAGATGTTGAACATGCATGGTTGCTTCCTTGCGTCTTGGCACGAACACGTGCACATGAAATCAGCTGCTTTACCAACGTCTTATGTGCGTTTGCACGTACCTGGTGGATATGTGGATTGGCCAGGAATAGGGAACATGACCATATGCGGAAATGCAGGTTCGAATTTCGGTTGCGACGCGTCGGCAGTGTACGTCGAATCGTTCATCTATAATCCGGACACGAAGAGACCGTGAAACTGCGAATAAATCACACACAAATACTATAAATACCCTAAAAACTAAAAACTACGAATAGTTAGGCAATGTTTAAACGTCAAATGTACACAACGAAGTACCAGCTAGAAAGGCACCTAAAATAATGGTCTGAATGCATAGAAGTCAATTAAACCTGTTTGGACGTAGAAGTTTGTCAAAATCCATCATAGCAAACCTAAGAAGATTTATGTGAGAACAGAGACACTGAAAAGATTAAATAAATATTCCCTTTTATGAAAATGTATCATAACTTCTCGATCCGCCCTCGTATATATAAAGAGTTTAACAATTCCTAGCACATTTGCCATATTTGTTTAGCGACGCGGCACCTTATATATAAATATATATATAAGGTGCCGCAACCGAATATTGAAATGTTTGCATTTAAGTTCACGAAGTAGTTATAACGTTAAAATAAATATTTTGTTTGCGCAGTCTCGTACAATACGTATAAACACAAAATTCATCTATGTTGACTAACAGAGCGTTTTCTTTCATCAAGTTTTTTCTCAAAACAGATAAAGCTGTCTATCTTCGTTCGTTCTTTTCAACTGAAATATGCATACATATATCTACTTATTTGAGCTATGATGTACATCATTGTAATTGTTGTTTAATTTGCTACATGTCTTACCTCGAAAATACGAAGCAGATGTCCAGTGAAGATGCTCTTTAGAGTCTAGTTCTGGTTGAGAAAAATATGCTCTTCGCCGAACGACAAAACGCATTTTTTTCGAACTCCCCGTAGTCGACTTCGTTTGCGGCAAACCAAGAGTTGAAGACTTTCTGAACTTTCTCCTGTGCAAGTGTCCGCAGGATGGAGATTACCATGGTCGCATGGTCTAATGTCACCAATACACGTCACAGCGTACTCTTCCTGCTGATAGCAACGATTCTGCAGTTCGAAACAGGATCACATGGCATCCTTCAGCGCACGTCAGACCAGAAGAGATGCAGTACGCCACACTGTTACAACTTAAGCGTTCAGCTTTTCTCATTGTATACAATTCTTTCGCTGGACGTATTCGAGCGTCTGCGGCCCATGTGTGCTAGAAGACCGAAGAGTGAAAACTAAGTCACCTAATGGGCGCCAGTCCTGTTTAGTAATGAACTGTGGCACACCGCGAAATTGTTCTGCTATTCGTCAAGATGATCCAACCGTAAAGCGTTTCGAATAAAACAGAAAGCTGCGCAAAAGTTCTACTTGGTTACTCCTCATGCTGCGTAAACCTACGCACAATAGTACGTGAAAAGGCAATATTTGCACGTGCAAGACTCGTGCACGTTGACACCGAACATGGTCACTGCGAGCTATCATGTCTTATATGTATGGTTGCTAAATTAGGTACATACTGTGCAATGTGTTTATATATATATATGTATATATATACCATTTCCCTGTTGTTGTCTCCTTGCTCAAATGCAGAGAAACAACGACGATCAAACAGCACATCATTCAGTTTGTGTTCTCGCCAGGACTGCGTCGCCTAAGAAGGCATGCTAACAAAATGTCCATTAGGCACAGAAAGATTAATTCCCCAGAAAGTAAACATGCTTATCTGGTGAGCCAGAAAAGGTACAAAACTGCTGTTCGTATTGCACGTTCAGCGTTCTACAAGGAGCGGTTTGATACCTTTTGTGGAGATGCCCGCCGTCTCTGGCAGTTCATCAACAGGTCCTGTGGTAAACATAAGGGGTCGACCGAGTTGCCTTCTGCTCTTGTCACCTCTTCTGGAGAAACTTCCACAGATCCTGTTTTAATAGCCGATGAATTTAACCGCTTTTTCGAATCGGTGGGTTTGAAGACGGTCTCTTCATTGAGTTTTAAGGACGACATTAGACCGCGATTAAAGAACCTTTGGCCCTGTAATGACGTTTTCTTCAGTTTTTGCGCTGTAACGGTAATTGAGGTGGCCTCGATACTACTTAAGCAGAAACGGAGCTGGAGCTGCAGTGCAACGGGACTTCCTGCTCAACTTCTAAAGCTTGGTACTCCATACATTGCTGGTCCTCTTACGCACATAGCAAACCTTTCACTCGCATCTGGAGTGTTTCCAACCGCCCTTAAGGCTTCTTATGTTACACCTAGTTACAAAAAGAAAGGCGACGTTGCGGAGCTTAAAAGCTACCGACCTAGCCTGGTTGACTGCATTTCAAATCTATTCGAGAAGCTTGCTCTCGTGCAGCTAGAACGCTTCCTCGAATCCTGCAGCTTTCTATCGCCTAATCAATTTGGATTCCGTCACGGTCGGTCCACGGGCCTAGCACTAGCGCATCTTTACAATACAATACAATACAAAGTCTCCTTTATTGAAAAAGGGGTGTTGGTATCACAGTGTAGTCTTTACACACATGGGCGCGTCGCGAAACCCTCCATGCGAACGCATTATTCACCACATCGACATTAGCAACTTCCGGTGGAGCAATTGACACCACACTACGAAGATTATTTGGACGTACTGTAAAAAAGGTACTAAAATTATTACTACGGATTAGTTGTTTAAAAAGTATGAGGTCAACTTGCATCTGGTACTCGCTCACATTTGGGAGTACGAGACTCTCACGTCTTACACTGCAGCGCCACGCGACTCGTTGAACAAATTTATCCTGCACTCGCTGAAGCAGTTCTACATCTTTTTTATAGAAAGGTGTCCATACGTGTGAGCAGTATGTCCACTTTGGGACGACAAGCGTATTATAGAGTTTTATGTACATTGCAGGGTCTTGCACAATAAACGCTCTGAGAATGAGATTGCACAGACGAGACGCAGATTTTACAACTTCGGCAATATGAGTTGTATACTTCATATGACAATCAAATGTAACACCTAGGTCTTTGTATGTTGACACTTCGGGTATACTATGGCCGTTCATAAAATATGCAGTATTATCTTTTATTGTTTTCAGTACGGCACATTTTGAAGTTGATATTTCCATTCTATTCAAATGGGTCCAAAGTAACACACAATTGCTTTCTGCAACTCGGCTTTGTCTTTTTCGCCTTTGACTTCGACGTATATCTTTAAGTCGTCAGCATAGAGCTTGTAAATTACGTCGAGTTTGCCAAGGACAAGTTTGAGGTCTTGGGCAAAAATTGAATACAAGAGCGGCCCTAGGCAGGAGCCTTGCGGGACTCCAGAAGGGCATGGAGCAGCACCAGACGTAGCACTTCTTACCCTGACCTTAAAACTCCTGTCAGTAAGATAGGCTTGACACCATTTTAGAATCCTAGGTCCGATGCCTAGCAATTCCATCTTTGTTAATAAAATTTGGTGATCAACCCGGTCGAAAGCACGCGAAAAGTCAAAATAAACAATATGGAGCGGGGATCCGTGATTTCGCGCCAGGGCCCAGTCATGGGAGACCTCCAATAATTGAGTTGCCGTCGATCGTCCCTTAGTGAATCCGTGTTGCTGATTATCTAAAGGTTGGTTGGAGGATAAGAAATTATAGATACAATCAACAACTATTTTCTCCATGATTAAGCAGGGAATAACACACTGAGCAATGGGCCGGTAGTTTTCAGCGGTTGCTCTAGAGCCCTTTTTGTGTACAGGTGTGACAATGGATTCACGGAAGATGGTGGGAACTTCGCAGTTTTTGACCGACTCTGTTAAATCGATAAAAGCCTGTCTAGGCGTCTTTCTCGACGTCACCGCGGCATTCAATTGCGTTCGCCATTCTTTCATTCTGCAAATTTTGCAAAGCCTTGGGTGTTCGGCGAGTACAGTCGAGTGGTTTAATTCATTGCTATTCTCTAGATTGCAGTCTGTCCCTATAGGACAAGTGGTTTCCTCGTGGAGATCTGTTAATATTGGAACTCCACAAGGATCAGTGCTAAGACCGTTTCTTTTCTTGATTCTCATGAATTTCATTCTGCTTAATATTGAAAAAAAGAACATTGGCAAACCGATAGCTTTTGCCGATGACACTTCACTTTTCTTTAGGGCTGACTCTCCAGCCCTCTATATAACGCGCTCACTATCCCAAGTGAAGGAGGTAATCAAAATATTTAATTATTTTGGCCTCGTTGTTAATGCTAGCAAGACTAGCCTCACTTTCCTGAAGTAAAGTTGCAGGCGGACCTTGATCGGCTTTCTTCTGAATTCAGTCTGAAGTTTTCGTCAACTACTAAATGTTTGGGCCTCATCTTACATGAAGGTTTAAGTTGGCGCGGTCATATTGATCATATCACACCCAAATGTTACGCAGTTATATCGGCCTTGCGACGTTTGCGCCGTATAGGAATTCCGTTGGATGGTCTGATTTTGATCTACAAAACGCTGTTTGTGCCGGTACTCACGTACGGCATTCTCTTGTGGAGAGGTGGATACGATCACGTTCTGCATCGGGCTCAGGTAATAAAAAACGATGCTCTGAGGGCTATATTTGGGATGAGACGTAGCCAGTCTGTTAAAAATATATATTGTGACTTTAAGATTCTATCCATCGATACGCTGCGCCGTCTTCAAGTAGCTACTTTTGGCTTCAAGATCAGTCGTAGTTTAGTACCTACTGAGGTTGCCTTCCCTCTAGTCCCTCAGCGGCGGAAAACCTCGCGACGGGCCACCACTTTTGTGATACCTCGCGTTCAGAAAAGATCTAGCATCCAATCTCTTGTGTACAGACTGCCCGTCGTGTGGGAAAGCATCCCGCAGAAAATTCGTTACTCGAAGTCCCTGACCTGTTTTACCCGAGACGTCAAGAGATGGTTTTTAAATCGGAATGCGTAACCGAAAAGGAGGATTTACTTAGAACAATGGTTTAATTTTTCAGTTTCTATTGTCATTTCGAATTTTATTGTCTATCAAGTTATAGCTTAGTGTGCTCCTTTACTTTGTGTGTCAGTATCGCCAGTCATATGGTATAGGTGTTAACCTCTGTTTTTATTATCTTCTCTTTCTCTTTTTATCCCCAAACCCTTGTACCACTTTTCATATTGAGAACTTAAGCATGTGAATGTATGCAGTTCCGTAAATAAACCATGCTTGAGTTGAATATATTTATATATATATATATATATATACAGTGTGTGTATATATATATACACATTGTATATGTATATATATATATATATGCTGTGTGTGTATATATATATATATATATATATATATATATTGCAAAAGTCTCTACTCAGCTGTTGCGCCGGACGGTCGCACTGGTGCGAGCTCCCGCTTAGATTGCCTAGATCGCAAGTTATATCTGGCTCTTTAACGGGAGTTTTGCCACAGACCATCGTGACCACCAGTGTGACCGGACTGTGAGATCCAACACCGTCAGACAGTTCCTTTTTGCATTTAGAAGATGCAACATTGTTATAAGTCGCCGCGTCACTGTGTCAGATAGGTTAGCAGTGCGTTCACCATTGCAAAGACCTATCTTAAGTGTATTTGAGCGTTTTTAAGTGGAAGTGACTGTGCCGGTTCTTAGATTTAGGTAAGGTGAGTCCACCTGTTTTAGTGAAATATAGCGGCTCTAATTATATTTCACTAATCTTAACTTCTATATAGGTATAGTGTATGCACTGGCTACAAAACCCAGACAGTGCATATATATATATATATATATATATATATATATATCGATACGCTTTGCTCCGAGCTTTAAAATCAGACTCCGCGTAGAGAACACAATAAGCAACGATATATTGGGCAGCTATATCGTGCTTTTAAACTACTATATATTTTAATTGACTTCTAACTATATACTTGTGATAGATGCTTCAATTCCACTGAATCGAAGAGACTGCAATTAATCTGTCTGATGCTAGTCTTCCATCTAACTACCACAAATATATATCTTAGACCAACACTACTATTGTACATAATAATGTGCAATTTTTAATTTCTACTTTCGGCGCTACTTTAGGGCGCAGCGTTTGTATATATACAGGTAGTTCAATAAGTTCTAAGAATGAAAACCGAGAATTTTCCAAATCATGTTTTTAAATTTTTCTTATTCGATATACTCCCCGAGAAGCTCAATACACTTTTCCCACCGAGATTTCAGAGCTTTCATACCTCTTGAGTAGAATTCCGCGTCGTTAGACTGAAAATAGGCATTGACAGCAGCCTTAACCTCTTTATTGCTGGAAAAACGCTTTCCACCGAGACTATTCTTCAAATGTCCGAAGAGGAAATAATCAGAGGGGGCCAGGTCTGGAGAATAGGAGGGTTGTTCAATAAGTTCGAACCTCAGTTGGGCCAGTTTTGCCGATGCTTGCCGGAACTTTTTTTGACGAATGTTTCATTTATTTATTTGTATTATACGCAGTACACTTGTATTACAAAAATAGGTCAACCCCAGTAAACCACTGCCTGAGGGCAGCGAGCCTAACACCGCGGCCGCATTTCCACGTTGCACTTCAATGGATATTCTCTGCAGCAGAAATTCCCCCGCCCTCGATCCCTGCAGCAGAAATGCCCCCGCTTGAGGCTCGATCCCTGTAAGACGGCGCCAGTGTGTCCCACACGGTTGCGTCCCACACAAGGGCCTTTCCGGAGGACCAGGGAACCAGGGTCATCCCGTCTGGCCGTAGGGCTGAGTCCCTTGCCAGTCCGACTGGCTCTTCTCTGCAGGGCACGTTAGCGGACTGCAGCGCCTTTGAAATAACTTCGTTAAGAGCGGCGTGGCGCGAATGTCTTCCGCAGCTTCTAGAACAGCTGAGGCCATGCTCTCCCCTCGGCGACACCGGTGTGTCGCAAAGGGAGCAAGCATGAGGCGCGCAAACGGCCACCCCTAGCCGCAGGCCAGAAACGATGCGGAGTGTTGTATTGACCAGCATCGTCCCCAGCTGCGGCGAGGGAATGGCTTGTAGCCATTTGGCGCTTGATTCATTGAAGGCTGCTAGAAGGCGTGCTTTGCCAAGTGTATCGACAGTGTTGTCCAGGATTTTTTTTAATGGCTTCGACTACGAAGGCGTCCAAGGTAGACTGACGTGCGTCATCAAGCACCACGCGGTGGCGGGCGGCAAATTCCTCCTTTTTGGACTCCATAAGCCGTTCTAGGAATGGCTTGGCATTCGGAGGAGATATAGATACAATCAGCTCGTGCAACGTAGTGATTGAGCCCAAGAATGCGGTTTGGGCTAAATCCGTTGCACGACGGCTTCCCAGACCTCCGGCTGAGGTAGGAAGGGAGGCCTGATCCCAACTTACTCCATCCAAATTTAAATTTAACACCTGTTTCACGCATTGTCGTAACTTCTCGTCAAATTGTTCTAAAATGCCTCTCTGGGCAGACGCGTCCGTGCAACGGAGAATATAAATAAGTCTTGGTGTCGAAAGACTAGTTCGCATTAAGTATAGTGCTGGATGCGCATCCAGGGATTTTAACCTAGAACACCAGAGATCCATAAGCTCGCACTTCCTGTTCAGGGCGAGTTTTGCTGAGGCCATTGTGAGGGGAGCTCCAAGAAGCTCGATGTCTTCATCGGTGCATAGCTTGATGTCAGGAAGCAGGTTCTGCGCCCGGCGCAAGCACTCGTCACGAAAAGCGTTGTCGGATGATAAAATGAGCAGCTCACACTTTGACGCGTTAAGTTGCAGTCCAGAGGTGACACCAAAATCGATTACCTTTTTCACATCACTAAGCGCGGAATCAAGAGTACCGCCAATCGTTCCATCGTCTAAGAACCATGGCTTAAATTCCGACTCTAGAGCGGAAAGCAGTTGGCAAATTGTCAGGCAGAAGAGAGCCGGGCCACAAGGGTCTCCTTGCTGCACCCCACATTTGGATAGTATTATCTCTTTCCCCCCAAAAGAGATTGGATGGACTTCTGTACATCTGATAGACCGCGGGATAAATTGCTGGAAAGTCAGATCTGACAGTGTCGAGAATCGCATCTCTTCTGAGGGAATTAAAGGCATTTTTAAAATCAAGTTTTATCAAAACCTTATTTAATTCCGAGTTGATATTTAAAAAGGCTATTGCAGCGTGGACCGCAGCCTCGCAACCTCCTTTAACTCCACAACCCAGTTGCACGGGAGCAATTTTGTCGACAATCTGCGCCATGAATTTGCGGATTAGCACTTTACCCGCCAGCCGCCGCAGGGTATTTCCGACTGCTATTGGGCGGAGACCACCGTCCTTCTTTTTTAAGGCTATAAGGTTGGCTCCATAGAAATTACTAAGTGCGAACCCTGGTAGGCGGCCATTCACGACAAGGTTGCAGAAATCCGTCAGAGCAAGGAGGAGAGGGCAGATCTGAGCGCCTTTTCCAATGAGGTCTTTAAGGTGTCTAGGCTTGAGGCCGCCAGGGCCTCCGCTTGAGCTGTTTGGGAAACTCTGGATTGCTGCTCTGACTTCAAGGGGGGTGATGTTGATTTGGTCGGCTGCTGGAACGTCTCTGGGCGGTGGCGGAAAAGCCGATGTTTCTGGCATATCCGGAAACTTGTGTGCAGGAGCATTGCCCTGGTGAAACGGGACAACCTTCTTCTGCAAAGCGGGCCGTTTCACGATGAGTTCTTGCTAACGGCAGTCCAACAGTCTTGCATAATATTCTCCTGTGATCGTTTTACAGCTCTCAAGGTAGTCGACCAGCATTATTCTACGTTGGTCTTAAAAAACTGTAGCCATCACCTTTCCGGTCAATGCCGTTGTCCGCACCCTCTTCGGAGATCCTTCATCAGGTGCACACCATTGGCAAGATGCTTCTTGGGTCTCGGGAGTGTAGTGATGAACCCGGCTTTCATCGACGGTCATGAATCTGCACCAAAAATCCGACAGATTGTTCGACATCTTGGCCAAATTTCGCTGTAAAGCCAAAACAGGCGCGTCTTTTTGGCCTTGGTTGAGCGAATGCGGCAGCCATTTTGCTCTAAGCTCTTTCATCTTCAAGTTTTCGTGTAGGATAAAATGCACACTGCCTAAACTAATCCCTAATGCCTCCGCTATTTCCTTAATGTTCATTCGCTTATCTGTGCCAATAATTTTTCGCACTTTCTCTACGTTTTCCTCATCAGTTGCCGTTTTTTGGCCTCCTGGACGTAGTTCATCCTCGGTGCTCCTGCGACCTCTTTTTAACACATTAATCCAGTTGGAAACAGTGGCAAAACATGGCGCAGAGTCACTGTACGTCTCGTCTAACTCAATTTTTACTTGGGTCGCATTCCAACCTTTGAAATAAAAATGCTTGATAACCACTCGAAACTCTTTTTTCTCCATTTTTAAAAACCACGCCGATACGTTGCACGGGAAAAGCTATCAAACGAAATCGCAACGGCCAATCACCATAATATATTGAGTGCTAGCAGTCGAAAAGTTGCAGTTCCTATTAGCGGTGAAAGCGTGCCAAAATTCGAATTCTAAAAAGCTCATTCTAAGAACTTATTGAACTACCTGTATAAGAATGTATATATATATATGCATACGGGGCGCATCGATATGTCATTGCGCGATGCGCCGTAAACGTACGATGCAAGTCTGGATGAATAAAGCTAATAAATTGTTTTTCAAAATACATTTGTAAGGCAAACGATTTGCGACTTTTTGTGAATTAAACTTGATACAAGACATGACCAATTCGAGTGCGTTGAAATCACCAATTAAACCGTCGATGTGTCGAGCAAAAGCAGATTAGATTTGTCTCTATCTCCGGCTAGAGAACACAACTACACTCTATAGGGTAGACAACGGATGCCCGTGAACGGTGACTGTGAACGGACGTTAGCGATATAGGGTAATTGTTTTGTGCATCAGTCTTATCCCCTTTCTTCTGCACTGGGCACACGATGGTACAGCGGAACAAATCAGGTATAGTTCTTTCTTCAAGAAAACGTTGGAAAATTGGCGATAAAAGCATACATACTGAACGGTCGCATCGCTTGTATACAAACGCATTGATACCATCTGGTGTTCCGTCTGTGTTAATTTGAGAGTTTCCTAAGATGTCGCGTCAGGTTCTCAGCGGAGCTGTCAACAACGCTTCTGAGATGTAAAGAAAACATCAAGTTGTGGCCGACGGGAGCGCTCTGCCAACTCACCGGAAAACGGATAGGTTCACACAAGGGTGTCATGGAGAAATTCAGCTTTTTAGAGGTGTTAGTAGCGAGTTGACCATCCTGTCTTTTGATTGCGCCAACTTTGGGTTTAATGTTGAGCCGCTTTTTTACGTATTTGTGGATTGTTGATTGATTTCCAGTTATGCCGAGCTTTAGAGCTCTCTTCGATGACCCTGAAGTTCCTTCTAAATGGTTTTAGTACTTGCTTCAACGCTTGAGGTCGCTAGACGAGCAGTGAGGTGTCTGTTAACAGAGCCAAAGCTGTGCGCTCCGCCAACAGTTTTGCATGGCACCAACGCACGCTGCAGCATATGTATAAATTCCTTGGTAAGCTGGGCATATTTCTTAGCCTTCAGCCATTTAGCCTTCGTGCTGCCGATGCACTAGCCCCACCTGTCGATGCAGCCAAACAGTTACTCACGGTCTTGATAATAGGCGACACACCAATGGCGGCAACTTGTGCATCGATTTTAAGGTTCCGCGCACAATTATGGCTTGTCTACAGTTTCCACAAAAAGTTAAATTATTTTAAAGTCTGCTCCCGGTGTGATTGAAGTTCACAATTTATACACAAGCGAGCAAATCTAGCGAATCAGCCAAAGAAGCCGCTAACAAAGATAGTTCTGATTTCACACGGTAGCCACTCGCAGCGCTACTTTAGGCTAAAAAGTGTACAATGTGGTCTTAGAAGCAGACCGGCCAGTGATATATTTTAAGTGCTAAGGCACAGGTCATATAGCAAGTAGATGCGTGCTGCAACGGGCATGCCGTAAATACGTAGTGTGTGAAATTCAAACGTGCTTACATAGCAGAGCCATCTAATTGTCCGAGATTTTTGTATCAGAGTGCGTTGGCACCCTACCAGAAGCCCAAACTCTTTAGTAAGCAAGGACACTTCACCCCCTTGGGCTACTACCAAAAGCCGCATTTAATTATCCCGAAGCCTGCGTTCTATTTTCACAAAGCTTCTAAGAAGTCGTGTCGATATGGAGGAAATTGTACATGTGGACGCGTCGAAGTAACGTCGAAACGTTACCGAGTATTTGTGTCCAATGCGGACTCTAAATCGACCTACAAAGCTAGAGATCCTAGTGCTCAGGAAAATCTAGGTTCCTTCGCCGATACATTAAGAATTGTTGGTCCAGATCAGACGGAATATAAGAGAACGGTGACAAAAATACTACAGCCCCCGTTAGCTTTGTTTCCCTTGGCGAACAACTCAGAAACAATTTACTAAGACACCAAAGTTCTGAGCATCCAGGATTGAGAGCTCACAAGCAGTCTGTAGCAGAACCCACACGTCCACAATTAACACTGATGACAACTTTTCTTTAATTTGTTTTTAAACAAGTGTGAACGATACGTATACTGACTTGTCTTAAATCTAGGTCAAAAGGCATAATCATGGTCAAATTAGACTTTTAAAACGCGTTCAAAAGCGTTTGACGTGATCATCGTCTAAGGAATCCAACTCTTTGTGTCAAGATTATCAATATAGAACTCCTTAGTCAGACTGGTAGCTGGCCTTCTTCTGGATACTATCAGGATAAATGACACTACTCGACGCGTCATTTCTTGATGATATCTGGTTGGCTGAAAAATTTTAAATCGTCTTCAGGCCGCTTGAATCCCCTAGGTGCACATAAGGCCTTGTGTCTTGTAATATCCGGCTTCTGGACGGCACGTATAAGCCGTCTGCTTTGTGGGATTACTGAACAGCATAGAAATTTATGTTTAATAAATATGAATTTTTCCACTTGAGCTTCGCGGTAGAAGCGATGCGTTTAGAATTATCATATCACGCTATCTTTCCTAGATTTGCACGTTTGCATTTTCATAGCAACAATTTTTTAGACGTCTTTAAAACCAGCAGTACTGGCCGCATATCTATGCTAACGTAAATTTATAATAAAAAATATATCTTGAGAGTTCACTCGTACTTTCAGCCAAAACACAAAAGCAGCTGATACTACGAACACTCGCAAAGTTTTGCGAGAAGTACGTAACTGTTGCGCGACCCCACCTATTAGATGGGGGTGGAAGAGAAGCGAGGCGAAATCGCAGGGCGAGCCATGTTTATCAAAAATGAGATCAAAATAAACAAAACTTGTATCTTAAGTTAAGCATCAGATACGCCTAATCGTTTCACCGATCGACCGTAAATTCGACAACAACGGCATGATTTTGGCGTTGTGAGAGTGCCATTCCGCTTATCAGAGGCCTCTCTCTGATTGCTGCCCTCTCCTTATCTGCCATAGCCATGCATTTAAAAGGCACAGCAGATGAGCAGTTAGCACATTAAACTCGATCAGCAGTAGTCGTTCAATACGAGCTCAACTTTGTCAGCTTTAAATTCGTCGCTATGGACTTCGACTTCCTTCTACGCCAAAACAGGTTTGATTTTAATTTAGCCAAGCGACCGTTCGCCACATTGTTCTATCTAGCCCATCATTGCATGCTGCTTACGTATGTTCACCTAAACAGGCGTGTTTGTTCTACCAAGCTCCAGAGGTTCTTGATTGGTCACGTGTTTCGTTTTGTTGCAGCACAACGACCTCTTCGGATCCCGGTCGCAACGGGGATGGCGTAACACAAAGTGCCGACGAGTCACTAAAGAAATTCCAGCCCTGCATGGCGTTTACGTCAATGGTGATGTTTCACATTTCGTGTCCGTGCAGGGGTCAACCAGGTACATACACATATAGGTAACTTGATTCGGCCGCTAAGTATCTGCATGTGTCTGCGTGTTTATACATGAATCGATCGGTTGATCGAGAAATCATAACTATAGGCTGTTTCTGCGTTTAGCTTTAAATAACTATCCAAAATAAACCCGCTTTTCCTTCTATAATCAACAAATCAGCAAACAGTAGCACAACGCAGCATGACAAAAGTAAACCTTACGCACAGCTCGTGTGAAGCTTTAACGCGCAACTTGCTATAAAGGTTTAATAAAGCACTCATTTAAGTAGCAGTTTATTGGCAATGATACGTAAAGCCTGACTTGAATAAAAAATTATATATATATATATATATATATATATATATATATATATATATATATATATATATATATATATATATGAAGCAAATCAGTTAGTAGGTGAGTACTATAAGAATAGTATAACATGTTATGATGTTTTTAATGACCATCTAACCTCACAAAATCTACTTGTTACAGAAAACCGGGGACCTCGAGTATTTGAGCAACCTCTTTTGGAGGGTGAAGAGGATTTAGTCAATACACAGGCGCATAATATAGCTGCACTCATCACGCTATGCGAAATTGTAAGTACGGCTGACAAAGTCGAGATCGCCACGTAAAGTCCCGGTAGTAGTCTTACATTAACGACTCTATTTGTCAGCGAAACACTGAAACCGTTATAAGCGGTATATACACAATGCATTGCTTAGCGACGTACGATCCAAAGGGCAACGTGGGCAGATAAAGACTCTACGGTAGAGTAGATATTCAACACATTAAAGTACTTGATGTCAATAAGTAATGATTTTTGTCTAAGTATGATTAGATACAATAACATTTGCCAGTATCTGTGTGCTGACGTGATGGTGAGCTCAATACAGAAAATTAACGCACAATATACTATCTGCGTTTTAGGAGGATCGCTGCGAAACTGACTTGGCTTGTGACAATGACGAAGGCCTAGACGAAAATGTGCTGCAGGACAATGTTCCACGACAACTTTCCAACAGTGCTGCAGATCCAGACCGGGAAGAAGAGCTACCTAAATATGAGGCGGACCAAACCGACATGCTGTATGAGCGCCCTTTATCACAACTTGACGACTATGAGGTCGAGCTGTATAAAAGCGACTTCTTCTTTCGTATGCTCGGCCTACATGAACAGGAAAACATCTCAATAATTTATTATTATGTGATTATTTTTCGTTATTATGTGATTTTGCAAAATAAATAATAAAAAAAACAGATATAATTAGTACGATATGTTTGTTTACTGAATTAAATGATTTTAGAACAACTAGAAATGTAGCGGCCACAATAGTTCCTCTCTTCTCCAGGCTCTTGTGACATACATTTGCATGTGCGAAAGAGCCGTGCTCGTGCTACATTTGACTCTGAAATCAGGTTTTTTAAAGTGAATGTATACAGGCATTAAATACAGCGGTACTAATATGAAGCCTTAGCTTAGAGATCATGGTCGCAGCAAATATACACCGCTTCGTTGGGCACTGGCAAGACATCTCAGAGTCAAATCGGCCTTATAAGAACTACAATGAGGAAGTCCATGAGCGTGCAGGTCCGCCGTAAGGATGGGCGCCGCCCGTTGAGGGTTGTATTACCTCGAGTATAATGTCTACGATGATGTCAAGCTGATTCACAGCGAAACGGTATCTGGAAATACTGAAGAAACCTTTGAGGGAGATCAGGGTTTTGAAGCTTTTCTTCTTGGCCGCAGGCGGCGGTCGTCACGAGCTTCGGGCGGTGTTTGGCGATATTAAACCCACAGACATCGACCGTGTGAAAATGGGTCGCTACAGGTAGCTCTTCCAACTGAAGGTGCTCATCATAAACAAGGAGGACGCGTATGGGGTCACAGTACGATCAGCAAGAAGCTTCTTTTACGCCAACGATAGATTGAATTCTAAGATAGTGAACCATTGGAACGAACTCTAGGGATTTCTCATCTTCCATCCGTTTGGAGGCGGCACTGGTTCGAGCTTTACGGAACTGCTGCTGATGGAGCAGATCGCGCAAGACTACGTCGAAAATGTGTCGGTTTCTATTCGCAATCTTTCCGGCGTCGGCAATGTCGATGGCACTCGTCGAACTGGACAACTCGGTGCCGATGACACACGCGACACGCCGATTGCGTATTTATATAGCTTTTGTTTTTGAGCCCCTTCATGTACGGCCGTTATGGTTGGTTAATTTTATTCGCCAGACATAAGCCTTCGTTGAGGCATGGATTTACGGTAATTGTAAAGAGTTAGGCTGGAATATGAATATGGTTTAACAAATCTCATCAAGACATTTCGTGAAACAGCTTCTAATATTTACTTTTAGTTTGTTTGATTTGATGACAAGATATTTAATTTGTACTCTGCCGACTTTGGATGATCTTATTTGTGTTAGGTGGAAACTAGGAAGTATGCTTAGAGAATTATAATTATAAACAAGAGCTAGTTGCTTACAGTCTTTTTTTTTTGGAGGAGGAGGAGGTATTAAATGCAGTTACGCACTATCGCTACGAGTCTCTATCTCTAGCAGTGTGGGACTCGACCCCAACGGTTGGTTACTCCGTTGAGACCCATACCCACTAAACGCACCTCCCCCCTTAAGCTTCACTCTCTGATAGCCTAGATCTTCATAAAAACAGTACTATGGACTATCAGGAGAAGTGGCGAGCGCCCTTTCAGATCAATTGGCTGGGGTCGCCCAGAGGGTCCAGCACTTGTCTAACACCGGCAAGCCCGTTTTCTTCGAGCTGCACTTCTCCATGGATGCTTTCAGGTTGTGCCTGTCCTTCTTTGCACTTTTCATGTTTCTCATGGAGGACTTCTTTTGCCGTCGCTGCTCCCAGTTTCCAGGCCTGCTCACTGGAGACAATGTATCCTGTGAACTTTGTTAAGCTGGACCGAGGTGGGTCGCTGACCTCTGCTTACAGTACCTAACGGTGGTAAGCTTTTTGCCAATTATTGTCGTAAGTCTTTACCTAATGGGACGATCTTTTTGGGGGTATTCTGGGAGTAACGACCACGTGCCTGCGGGGTTTCGAGCCCCACCGTTGCACATTTGTTTGTATGGGAGTCCGTCTATGAAGCAATGAGAAAAATCAGTTTCGTGGACGCTAAATCTTGGCTGAGGGTCAGCCCGAAAAACTTTGCTTAGCGATGTACGATACATTTGACATTATTTATCCCGACGACAACGATTGGTCGAAATTTGCACGTGATTACTAGATTTCCAAAGCGCAACGTGGACAGGTTAAGACTCTATGGGAGAGTAGATATTCAACTCACTCGGCGTCAGCAAGTAATGCTTTATATACAGTAATAATTGCCACTATATGTGTGCTGAATTGATAGTAAAATAAACACAGAATATGGAAGCAGAATATTCTGTCTGCGTTTCAAGAGGACCGCAATGTACCGACTTGGGCTGGGACGATGATGAAGGCCTGGATAACAATTTCTTGGAGGATAAAGTTCCGCGAAAACTTTCCAACTCTAGCGCAGACTCAAACCAAAAGTTCAATGAAGGAGAGCTATCGCAGACTCAAACCATAAAGGAGGACCAAGCTGACATGCCGAATAAACGTCCTCTATTCAGACTCGACGACGATGAGGTCGAGCTGTATGAGAGCGACTTTTTTTCTTGGATACTAGAACTATATGTAAAGAAAAACATCTCAGTGTGATTTCGTTAACAAAAAAAATAGATAGGATCAGTGAGATATGTTTGTCGACTGAACCAAATGTCTATGAAACATCTAGAAATATGGCGTCTCTCATCCCCAGACCTTTGTGACACACATTTGCATGTGTGCAAGATCACACAAGCTTGTGCTACATTTGACTCTCTATTCAAGTTGTTTGGGGTCAGTGTATACAGTTAAGACTAAAGACGCCCTCTACAGCTGTGCAAATAGGTCACCTCAGCTTAGAGATCACGGTAACAACAAACGTATGCCGCTTCGTTGGGCACTGGCAAGATATCTCAGAGGAAACGGTACCTGGAAATGCTAAAGAGACCTTCTAGAGAGATCAGGGCATCGAAGCTTTCTCCGGCCACAGGCGGCGGTCTTCACGTGCCCCGAATGGTGTTTATCGATCTCAAACACACGTCATCGACCGTGTGAAAACCGGCCGCTGCAAGCAGCTCTTCCATTTAGAGATGCTCAACACAGGCAAGGAGAACGCAGCTAACAACTGCGTCCAGAATCACAGTACGATTGGAGAGAAGTTTAGAGATTTAGGCTTTAGGGATTTCTCATCTTTCATTCGTTTGAAGGCGGCACTGGTTCGGACCTTACAAAACTGCATGCGACCCTTGAATACGCCGATTACGTATTTATGATAGACACAAGGCTTTTATTTTTGAATTTCCTTTATGTACGACCGTTATAGTTCGTTATTTGAATTAGCCATACATAGGCCATAGTTACGGCATTCATTTAGGATCGTTGTAATGAACCAGGTCGCAGTATGGATATGACTTATATTATACGAGGTGTGTTCAATCGTTATCGCGACTTTTGAATTTTCGCGGGTTACGTATAGTCGAATTTCGATTTTTTGTGGCGTTATGTTGGTACTCATGTCTCTCACTTATGCCGACAAGCTCGGCCATTTTGAATGTTCACTTAATTGTTGACAGCTGCTTTGCTTGCACGTGTTTTGGATCGTCTTCGATTTTTACCTATTCAAAAAAATGGATCAAAGAACCTGTATCAAATTTTGTGTGAAAAACGAAATTAAGTGCGCGGATGCATTCCGTATGTTGACTGTGGCATACGGAGAAGCTACCTTGGACCGAAGCAACGTTTATCGGTGGTACAAAATGTTCTCAGAAGGCCGAGAAGATGTGAACGACGAAGAGCGTGCCGGACGCCCGAGCACTTCAACAACAGACGAAAAAATTAATGAAGTGGAGAAAATGGTATTGGCCAATTGTCGAATCACCGTTAGAGAAGTTGCTGAGGACCTAAACATATCGATTGGCTCGTGCCATTCGATTTTTATCAATGATTTGGGCATGAGACGGGTCGCCGCGAAATTCGTACCAAAATTGCTCAATTGCGACCAAAAACAGCATCGCATGAACATTGCTAATGAGATGTTGGACTCTGTCCGCGACGACCCAAATTTGCTCCAGAGGGTCATAACTGATGACGAATCGTGGGTTTATGGTTATGACGTGGAAACCAAAGCTCAATCATCTCAATGGAAGCTGCCGCACGAACCAAGACCGAAAAAAGCGCGCCAAGTTCGGTCGAATGTGAAAGTTTTGCTGACAGTTTTCTTCGATTGCAGGGGCGTGGTGCATCATGAGTTCTTGCCACAGGGTAGAACGGTCAATAAGGAATATTACCTGCAAGTTATGCGCAATTTGCGCGAAGCAATCCGCCAGAAACGCCCGGATTTGTGGAAGAACAAAAATTGGCTTTTGCACCACGATAACGCCCCTGCTCACACATCGTTGCTTGTGCGCGAGTTTTTGGCCAAAAACAACACACTAATGATGCCGCAGCCACCGTATTCCCCAGATCTGGCCCCCTGTGACTTTTTCTTGTTCCCTAAACTGAAGAGGCCCATGAAAGGACGACGTTACGCTACGCTTGACGAGATAAAGACGGCATCGAAGGAGGAGCTGAACAAGATTTAAAAAAATGGTTTTTTGAAGTGCTTTGAAGATTGGAAAAACCGTTGGCACAAGTGTATAATATCTCATGGGGATTACTTTGAAGGGGACAAAATAGATATTCATGAATAAATGAATAATTTTTGAAAAAACACAAAAGTCGCGATACGTTTTGAACACCATATGTATATTATATCAAGACATTTTGTGAGACAGTCTTTTGCATCTGATTCAAGTTTGTTTTATTTGCTTACTAGATATTTAATTTGTACTTTGCTAACGTTGAATTATCCCTACTATTTAGGTGAACACTAGGAAGTATATGCAGAAATTCATGATTGTAGACAATAGCTACTTGCTTGCAATACCTAACGGTGACAAGCTCTTTGCTCATCATTGCCGTAAGTCTTCATCTAATGTGGCGATCTTTTTGAGCGTATTCGGGGGGGGGGGGGGGGGGGGGCAGCGTGAAGAAAATTGGTGTTTTTGCAAATTAGCTGCTTAGTTCGAATGCCAAAAGCATCCAAGGTTTTAAACGCAAGCGTTTCTTGGGGGCCACGCAATTAAAGAATCTGCGCAGAGATTGCAACGCCACCGCTGACCGTTGAATCATATTGTGTTTTTAGTTGTATAAATGTTAATGCTAGTAGTTTATCAGACTTACCGCGATTGGTATATGCATATAATCTGGAACGCTTAATTGTTTGTAGTTATGGATTATCCTCGTTTTAGAAATACAGAATCCAGCAGATGCATGAACAGCAAATTTTGTACCAGAAGCCAAGCACTGCGTGTTGTGCGACAATGTACCGATTTGCGTTTGCTGTTAGTGCGATTCCACTATGTAAAACCCTATATTGGTCACCTTAGTTTCGTGGTCACTAATAATAGTGCATTATAGTGTAATATCAAAAAAGAGTTGAGAATTTCATTTAAACTTGAAGATTATTTACAAATAGCGGTATGTTGCCACTGTTTTGGTATTGCGGATATACTGCTTGCAAAAAAAAATGCTGCGTTTAGCATATTAAATATCACTTATTATCAGAAATGCTAATTTTGCCATATTAAGGGGGTCTAAGTGTTAGGCTTCGTCAACTTAGTCAATTGTTATTATTATCGCCTATACTTCATCTGGTTTTACCGTCCCGTCATCTAATTAATTCAATGACTTCACGGACAAAAATATCTCCTGCAGGTTCGTCATGCAACCTATAGTTCTAGCTGGGCCACAAAGTGTTCAGGGCCACAGCAAAGTATTTAGAAACCCAAGTTGCACTAAAGTCCTACGTATATATATATATATATATATATATATATATATATACACATATACATATATATATAGTTACTGACTCATTAGCCCCTTCAATGGTCAGTGCTGGCGCGGCTCGGGCTGGTCATGCATCGGCTCTCGCCGAGGCAGGCAAGGTTAGAAAGTACCAGAACATCGGTTACCCGTACGAGTTTCACCCACTTGCCTTCGAGACCCTTGGAGGGCCGGGTCCGTCTACTCGCAGTTTGCTACAGAAGGTCGGGAAGCGGCTAATTCTAGCCAGCGGAGATAAGCGAGCAAGTGATTTCCTCAGACAGCGTCTGTCGCTGGATGTGCAACGGGGCAATGCGGCCTTGGTTCGAGGAACCCTCCTGAAATGGCTGGTCCCTACACTGGACCCCCCGTAATGGTGTGCATGATTTGAAATTGAAATGTTTATATATATATATATATATATATATATATATACATATACATATATACACATATACATATATACTATATATATATATATATATATATATATATATATATATATATATATATATATAAAGTAGTAAAAAACTGCTCGAGGCATTACTAATATCAGACACTCACAACAAAATAACAACTGTGCCTATGTTGCGGTCAATTGAGCAACGTGCACTTAGGTACCACAGCATTACACATGTTACAACAGTATGCGTTCAGCGCTAGCATGTCGTTACTTGAGTCATATACTGTGTGCGCAGTTTTTGCACGCAACGATAGCATGCAAATAACGTTTAGGTTCCTTCTTTTCTGGGATTGCAATGACTATTTCTCATCACCCTCAGTATCATAACCGTCAGTGTCATTGTTAACATCCGGTACATGACGTGGTGTGACGTGACGTATGGACGGGCGCTACGTTCCTCATGTGACGACCTGTACGTTGTAAATCATAGTTCTGCTTCATTCAGTGTTTAGCCTCAGCGGTCAGACTAAGACGATCATTGATGCCAGCACTTTTAGCTAAAGTCTACACACGTGCACGTAATAATCTCAACGTTTGCAATAGTGCACACAATATCGCTGAGCTTAATGGGAGCGTATATGTTAAACCCTGTTTGCAATTCACATTGTCATTACTGTCCAGAAGGATTTGCTCAAACCCTCACCTTCGGTCTACTGATATGCAGATAGGTTGCACATTAATGGCGAGAAGGAATGTTGGCATAGTGACTACAACTGATATAACATATGTAAGAATGTAAGGTGATAATTTTGTTGTAAGCGGGCACGGGCTGTAGAGAGAACTAGCTTTGCGGCGTCGGCTGGTAGCAGCACTGTTAGAATCAACTGTTAGCAGAAGCTAAAAGGAAGAATCAAAGTTGCCGGTCTCTGACAAAGAGAGAGGAAACTCTCCGGTAGCAGCCCCAATCTGCCGCTGCTGCTGATGCTGCGTGGTAGATCGCTGTTGGTAGGAGCATCAATGGCTTTGTCGCCATGTAAGACAGTCCTTGTTGAGCCGCGTTAGAGTCACAACCGCGTCGGCGCATGAAATATAGAAGTGCCATCACGCTTGTTTCCATCCGTGTTGTCCGCAGGACGCGAATAGTCCTAAGTGCCTAGTGTGATTACGGGATACCGGATGGTTAGCGCAGCGGCGGCGTAACTTCGAGCGTGAGAAGAATGAGGAGCGTCAGCATACACGTGTATCCACTGTGATGATGAACTAGAGGACACCCCAGAACACACTGTTTTGAGCTGTCCAGAATGGGCGGATGAGAGCGCACCTCTACTATTTTTAATGAAGACACCAACTTTTAACCTACATGACTTCTGCAAAAAAAAAGACATAAACGCTCTCGTACTGGAACACCGCACCTGATTGTTTGCTGTGATGCGCAAGCAGTTCCCAGCCAGGTCGGGAGACAGGTACACGACAGGGTGCAGCCAGTCAATCGCCCTGAGCCCGTCGCTATGCATTCCGACTACTTTCTACGTCCAAACAGGTTTGACTTTAGTGAATTCAAGCGCTCATTAGCTATCTTGTTGTAAATAGCCTAGTGTTGTATGCTATTTGCGTATGTTTGCTCAGACAGGCGTGTTTGGACTACCAACCTCCTCAGGTTCTTAGATAGTAACAATGTCTTTCAGTTTGCTGCAGCACTACTGCTTCTTCGGGTCGCGGTCGCAACAGAAATAGCGTGACCCGAGCTGCCAAAGAGCCGCTAAAGATTTTCAAAAAAGCTATATATGAACAGTTGAACGAACACTTTGAAACGTTTAGTCTAAGTCAGCGTCAGTTCGGTTTTCGATCCAAAATGTAGGCAACCGTACCCATTATGGATTTTGAAGAAACCTATTGTTACAAAAGACAGTCGCCGGCGTGTTTATAGATCTTAGAAAAACCGTATGATATAGAGTTAAATAGCCAAATTAAGAAGTTAACTTGATATGGAGCGGATGATATTTTCTTGTCTTGGCTGCGGTTGGTTATGTCGAATAGGAGGCAAGTCGTTCAGGTCTCTGAACACAAAAGCAGCTGGTACCTCAAACACAACGCAAGGCTTTGTGAGAGATACGCAACTTTTGCGTAACCCCTACCTATCAGATGGGGGTGACAGATCTCCGCGGCTTGAACTTTTTCCACTTAACTGCTCTCTGCATTACTCGTTCGAGAGTCCGACAGCAGACATCTACATCACTTCCGGCCAATACACTCTCAATACCGACTGGAAGTGCGGCTAAATCGAGTTGACGAGTCGGCTTCATCTGTGGACGTTTCTGCTGTTCCTGCCCTAGAGCAGGTACAGCTCGTACAGGTAGATGCTTTCTTGAAGCAAGCTCCAGAACTTCAAAGCTCTGAAACTCAGTTCGATCAAGATTATGAAACAATAAGTCTATGGTACTCCTGCCGCTATGGCAGACGTAGGTGAAGTCATATCGTGCATTAGCACACACAAAACCCACATCATCCATAAGCTGCAGGAGAACTTCCCCTTTGTCGTCATTGGCTCCCTCATCTATTCTGCAATTAAAGTCACCTCCAACGATTGTTGGAGCTCTAAGGTCAAGACCCGAGAGTCCCGCGAATACGACGTCTGTAACTTCTGCAGAATTAAATGTCGGAGGGAGATAAAACACGACAATGTTAACACTTCCGGATGAAAGAGTCATATAGTATTCATCTTTTCTTATACATCGCATAGGGCACAAATAGTTACGTAGATAGACAGAAAGTCCTCCTATTGGTCTGCCTAATCCCCCAACAGGCATGGCGGCCAACTGATGAAAGCCTTGCATCTCATCGAAATGCAGTTCTTCCCGCTGGAACGTCTCTACCAAGATGGCGATTTCTATTTCTTGAAACTCATGTCTCTTTATAGATTGTTCGTGTGTTGTATCGCACATCTGAGCGACATGAGCCAACGTCCCAGGCGCATGACACCCGTGCCTACAACGTTTGTTGTAGACCGGGCGTCCCCTGGCCAATCTGGCACGCGTTGGTAGTGCGTTGATCCTGAGCATTAGTAGGTTTAAATACTCCTTACCAGATAGGTAGGGCATACCCTTAATCCAGTAATGTACAAAGGGCGTTTCGTGTGCTTTTTTAAAATGTGCCCCATCGAACGTGTTGTGTAGTTGTTGAGACCAGTAATCGGTCTCTTGTGTAGCGGTTTCAATGGAGGTTTCCAAGCGCTCGCAATATAAAGTGGAGTATCGATACGCTTTGTTCCGAGCTTTAATATCGAACTCAGCGTAGAGAACACAATAAGCAACGATTTATTGGGCAGCTATATCGTGTTTTTAAACCACTATATATTTTAATTGACTACCTACATACCTACTATACATATACTTGTGATAGATGATTCAATTCTACTGAATCGAAGAGACAGCAATTCATCTGTCTGATGCTAGTCTTCCATCTAACTACCACAAATATATATCTTAGACCGACACTACTATTGTACATAATAATGTGCAATTTTTTATTTCTACTTTCGGCTCTTTCTTGGGGCGCAGCGTTTTGCTCTGATAAATTGAAAAAATAGTTGCTAAATATATATATATATATATATATATATGTATACAGGGCGCATCGATATGTCACTGCGCGATGCGCCGTAAACGTACGATGCAAGTCTGAATGAATAAAGCTAATAAATTGTTTTGCAAAATACATTTGTAAGGCAAACGATTTGCGACTTGTTATGAACTAAACTTGATACAAGACAGAACCCATTCGAGTGCGTTGAAATCACCAATTAAACCGTCGATGTGTCGAGCAAAAGCAGACTAGATTTGTCTCTATCTCCGGCTAGAGAACACAATTACACTTTATAGGGTAGCCCACGGATGACCGTAAACGGTGACTGTCAACGGACGTTAGCGATACAGGGTAATTGTTTTGTGCATCAGTCTTATCCCCTTTCTTCTGCACTGGGCACGCGATGGCACAGCGGAACAAATCAGGTATAGCTCCTTCTCCAAGAAAACGTCGGAATATTAGCGATAAAGGCATACATACTGAACGGTCGCATCGCTTGGATACGAACGCAGTGATACCATCTAGTGTTCCGCCTGTGTTAATTTGAGAGCTTTCCGAGTTGTCGTGTCAGGTTTTCAGGGGAACTGTCAACAATGCTTCTGAGATGTTCTGTTGTGTGTACATCAAGTTGCGGCCAACGGGAGCGCTCTGCCAACTCACCGGAAAACAGAGAGGTTCACACAACGGTGTCACGGAGAAATTCAGCTTTTTAGAGGTGTTAATAGCGAATTGACCATCCTGCCCTTTGATTGCGCCAACTTTGGGTTTTATTTTGAGCCGTTTTCCTACGTATTTGTGGATTGTTGATTGATTTCCATGTTATGGTGAGCTATAGAGCTCTCTTTGATGGCCCTGAAGTTCCTTCTGAATGGCTTCAGTAGTTGCTTCAACGCTTGAGGTCGCTAGACGAGCAGTGAGATGTCTGATTCGTAGCCTTCAGCCATTTAGCCTTCGTGCTGCGGATGCATTAGCCCCAGCTGTCGATGCAGCCAAACAGCTACTCGCGGTCTTGATAATAGGCCATATGCCAATACACCAATGGAGGTAACTTGTGCATCGATTTTGAGGTTCCGCGCACAATTACGGCTTGTCTACAGTTTCCACAAAAAGTGAAATCCTTTCAAAGTCTGCGCCCGGTGTGATTGAAGTTCACCATTTATACATAAGCGAGCGAGACTAGCGAATCAGTCAAAGAAGCCGCTAACAAAGATAGTTCTGATTTTACACAGTAGCCACTCGCAGGCTAGAAAGTGCACAATGTGGTCTTAGAAGCAGATCGGCCAGTGGTATACTTTAAGTGCTAAGGCACAGGTCATATAGCAAGGAGATGCGTGCTGCAACGGGCATGCCGTAAATGCGTAGTGTGTGAACTGCAAACGTGTTTACACAGCAGAGCCATCTAATTGTCCGAGATTTTTCTATCAGAGTGCGTTAGCACCCTACCAGAAGCCCGAACTCTTTAGTAGGCAAGGACACTTCACTCCCTTGGGCTACTACCGAAGGCCGCATGCGTTCTCTTTTCACAAAACTTCTAAGAAGTCGTGTCGATATGGAGGAAATTGTACAAGTCGACGCGTCGAAGTAACGTCGAAACGCTATCGAGTATTTGTGTCCAATGCGGACTCTAAATCAACCTACAAAGCTAGAGATTCTAGTGTTCAGGCAAATCTAAATTCTTTTGCCGATACATTAAGAATTGTTGGTCCAGATCAGACGGCATATAACAGAACGGTGACATAGATACTACAGCCCCCGTTAGCTTTGCTCCCCTTGGCGAAAAACTTAGAAACAACTTACTAAGACATACCAATTCTGAGCATCCAGGATTGGGAACTCGCGAGCAGTCTGTAGCAGAACCCACACGTCCATAATTAACACAGATGACATCTGTCCTTTAGTTTGTTTTTTAACAAGTGTGGATGAGACGTATACTGCCCAGCAAATGTAGTAATGTTAAAATGTCTTTAAAAAAGATTTACGACGACGTAGTGACTAACAATCATTCTTCGGCATGGTTATCTCTACTATAATTTGCTCCTGTTGTGTTTTATCCTCCAGAACTCAAGAGTGACTCGTGATCATTGCCAGACATCATACGCTTAAACCTCAGAAATTTCGAAAACGATCTAGACCCGAGGAGTGGGCTAGCCGAGTCGACCACCGGTAACGGGGTCCTGACATTATCAGATTAAGGCTTCTTTAAAAACATACTTTCTCAGGCAATGGATAATACAGCGGAAGCTCTGGCCGATTAGGTTTCGCTACTACATGTGGTCCATACTGCGCGAGACTGACTTGTCTTAAATCTAGGTCAGAAGGCATATATGGTCAAATTAGACTTTCAAAACACATTCAAAGGCGTTTGACGTGATCATCGTCTGAGGAATCCAACTCTTTGTGTCAAGATCATCAATATAGAACTCTTCAGTCAGACTAGTAGCTGGCTTTCTTCTGGATACTGTCAGGATAAAGGACACTAACTTGCCCTACTAGACGCGTCATTTCTTGATGACGGGAATAAAGTTTGGATATCTGGTTGGCTGAAAAATTTTAAATCGTCTTCAAGCCGCCTGAAACCCCTAGGTGCACATAAGGGGTTGTGTCTTGTAATATCCGGCTTCTGGGCGGCACGTGTAGGCCGTCTGCTTTGTGGGATTAGAAATGTATGTTTAATAAATATAAATTTTTCCACTTGAGCTTCGCGGTGGAAGCAATGCGTTTAGAGGTCTCACATCACTCTACCTTTCCTAGAAGTGCACTTTTGCATTTTCATAGCAATCCGTTTTTAGACAACTGGCCGTATATCCATGCTAACGTAAATTTAGATTAAAAATATATCTTAAGAGTTTACTTTTACTTTCAGCCTAAACACAAAAGCAGCTTAAACTACGAACACTCGCAAAGTTTTGCGAGAAGTACGTAACTTTTGCGTGATCCCCACCTATCAGATGGGGGTGGAAGAGAAGCGAGGCGAAATCGCAGGGAGAGCCATGTTTATCAAAAATGAGATCAAAATAAAGAAAACTTGTATCTTAGATTAAGCATCAGATACGCCTAATCGTTTCACCGATCGACCGCAAATTCGACAACAACGACATGATTCTGGAGTTGTGAGAGTGCCATTCCGCTTATCAGAGGCCTCTCTCTGATCGCTGCCCTCTCCTTATCTGCCATAGGCATGCATTTAAAAGGCACAGCAGATGAGCAATTAGCACATTAAACTCGATTAGCAGTAGTCGTTCAATACGAGCTCAACTTTGTCAGCTTTAAATTTGTCGCTATGGACTTCGACTTCCTTCTACGCCAAAACAGGTTTGATTTTAATTTATCTAAGCGACCGTTAGCCACATTGTTCCATCTAGCCCATCATTGCATGCTGTTTACGTATGCTTACTCAAACAGGCGTGTTTGTCCTACCAAGTTTCAGAGGTTCCAATTGATCATGTGTTTCGTTTTGTTGCAGCACAACTACCTTTTGGGATTCCGATCGCAACGAAGATGGCGTGAAACACAGTTTTGAAGAGCCACCAAACAAATTCCAGCATCCGTTTCCACACATGCTGGAGAAGACCCTAGAACCCTGCATGGAGTTCACGTCAATGGTCATGTTTCACATTCCGTGTCCGTGCAGGGATCAACCAGGTGTGTACATACGAATATAGGTAAATTAATTCGGCCGCTAAGTATCTGTATGTGTCTGCGTGTTTATACACACATCGACCGGTCGATTAAGGAATCATACCTATAGGCCGTTTCTGCGTTTAGCTTTAAATAACTATTCAGAAGGGGTCCGCTTCTCTTTCGATAATTAACAAATCAGCGAGCAGTAACACAACGTAGCATGACAAAAGTTTACCTTATGCACAACGCGTGTGAAGCTTTAACGCGCAGCTTGCTATAAAGGTTTAACAAAGCACTCACAAAATAGCAGTTTATATATATATATATATATATATATATATATATATATATATATATACATCGAATACCGGTATGTGGCTGCGTGTATGTATACAAAGCAAATCAGTTAGTAGGTGAGCACTATAAGAGCAGTATAACATGTCGTGATGCTTTTAATGACCTTCTAACCGCCAAATTTCTGTTTGTTACAGAAAACCGGAGACTTCGGGTATTTGAAGAACTCCCTTTGGACGGCGAAGACGATTTAGTACATACACAGGTGCACAACATAGCTGCACTTATCACGCTATGCGAAATTGTGAGTACGGTTGACAGGGTAGACACCGCCACGTAAAGTCCCGATTGTAGTTTCTTACATTAACGATCCTATTAGTTAGCGGTACACTGAAACTGTTTCACAAGACGTTGCTTAGCGACGACGAGCGACGTTGGCGCCAGGTGTCGAGCTCGGTGGCGTGGTGCATTCCGCCTGCGTCTCGCGACCGGAGGAGACACATAGGTGCGCGGGTTCGAGCTCCACCGTTGCACATTTGTATGTATGGGGGTCCGTCTATGAAGCAATGAAGCAGTTCCGCGGACATTAAATCTTGGCTGAGGGTCAGCTCAAAAAACTTTGCTTAGCGATATACTATACATTTGACATTATTTATCCCGACGACAACGATTGGTCGATATTTGCACGTGATTACTAGATTTCCAAAGAGCAACGTGGACAGGTTAAGACTCTATGGGAGAGTGGATATTCAACTCGTTAAGGTACACGGCGTCAGCAAGTAATGATAACTAAGTATCATTAGATACAGTAATAATTGCCACTATATGTGTGCTGACTTGATAGTAAAATAAATATAAAATACGAACGCAGAATATTCTATCTGCATTTCAGGAGGACCGCAGTAATACTGACCTGGATTGGGACGATGACGAAGGCCCGTACGAAATTTGCTTGCAGGACAAGGTCCCGTTACAACTCTTTAACATTGCCGCAGACTCAGACAAGGAAGAAGAGCTATATAAACATGAGTCGGAACAAGCCGACATGCAGTATGAGCGCCCTCTATCACGCGTTGACGATGATGAGGTCGAGCTGTATGAAAATGACTTCTTCTCTCGAATGCTTGGACCGCATGAAAAGGAAAACATCTTAATAATTTATTATTATGTAATTGTTGTTCGTCATTATGTGATTTTGCTAAATTAAATAAAAAACAGACATAAATAGTAAGATATGTTTGTCCACTAAATTAAGCAATTTTGAAACAACTAGAAATCTAGCCACAGTAGTTCCTCTTTTATACAATTTATCAAGACATTTCGTGAGACAGTCTTTCATATTTGATTTCAGTTCGTTTGACTTGCTTACTAAATATTTAATTCGTACTTTGGCGACATTGAATGATCTCCATTATGTTAGATGGAATCTAGGAAGTATGTTCAGAAAACTATAATTGTAGACAAAAGCTAGTTACTTACAATACCAAAAGGTGATAAGTTTTTTGCCCACTATTGCCGTACGTCTTTATATAACGATCGCGTGTCCCTTTCGCCTATATCGCGGCGCAGAGTTTTAGAGAGTGCCCAAAGTGAATGTGACATTTTTGCGTTGTAAGATCGGAGCGTTGCTCAAAGAAGGATGACGATCTACTACACTCAGATGAGTTCTTTAAAAGTTGCTGTTTTGCAAATTAGCTGCTGATTTCGAATGTCAAAAACACATCGAAAACACTATAAAATAACGTTCCATTTGCACCGGTCCAATAAGCCCGGTGTAAGTTTTCGAACTCAGGCAGAATTTCGTAGTCTCTAATACACGCATTATACTGTAATATCATAGAAGAGTTGAGACTTTCAATTGCACTTTAAGATTATTTATAAATAGCAATATATTTGCCATTTTTGCCACTTTTTACGTAATGTGGATGGAGATATGTTGTGTGCAAAAAATGCTGCGTTTACCATATTAAAGAGTGCTAAGTGTTAGTCTTCGTCTTTTTCTGCCAGCTGTTATTAAAATAATTCCTCACCTGACTCAATCGAATGGTTTTGCTACCTTAGCATAGAGCAATAAACGCAATCTTTAAATTATACACTGAAGCACTCACGACTGTTTATTCCTGCCCGGAATGTTGCCACCCGAAAACGGGTCTTATAGCTCTGTTTGGCCCTGGTGGGACAAACCATTTCTGTAGGCCGTCCCAACCTATACAAATTATTTGAATGTGCTAATGTGCTTCCGATGTAATTCGAGAGAACAAATCACGGCTATACGAATTTCCCCTGCTAACACGTAACTTTCGCTGCTTTGCGCGCCCGACACAAACTTGTTGACGAGGTAGCAGCAATTCTTGGATTTTTTCACTAAGCATTTGACGGTGTTCCCGGTGGGACGTCACGAAGCTGGGAGATAACTTGTTCAAGCTTCGACACTCGGATTGTATTTGCCGCCGCAAAGCGGCTATTCCGCTGCAGGATCTCAAGCAGTTCTGGACATCCACGACACCGAGCGGGCTGGTTTGCCCCTACATCGGTGCGCGGTGATGAGCACTTCACATGGGCTACAGCCACAAGACAGGTAGGACACTGGACCCACTCACACGAGCTCTTTATCACGGAGCTACATACATACAAAATACAACGCACTGCTGGGCGCCGCCATCTTGCTTTTTGGTGCAGAGGTGAGAGACCCTCGACGACTGTCTTTGAGTGCGGCCGTGCGTCTTTTTGAGCTTAAGATTGTGCCAATGTTGAGCTACAGCCTTGGCAGGGTGTGGAGCCATCTTTCAGCGGCAAATTTTGCGCAGCTAGAAAGATGCTTCACAATATATATGAAGCGGGTCCTTTTCTTACCCCGGGCGGCAAGAAGCCGCTTCGTGTACCTGCTAGCGGGTTGCGGGCCGGTAGTGGAAACAATCAGAGTCAGGCTTAGGTCACCTATTACAGGACCACTTCAGCAATTTTTGTTGGAGTGGCAGGAAAAAGTGACCGAGGCCTCGGCAGAGGTAGCGCAATTCCTGGATGTGTACCTCGCCAGGGAGCTTTGGGATGGAATGGCATGCACTAGCCGGCACCTGTACAAAAAATACATTGTGCATGGCTATCATCACTTGGTATGTTTGACCCAAGGATTTCGCCAAGTTGGCGATCAATTCGTTGCCGGTTCTGCTCGCAGATATGCGCTAAATACCACGCAGCGAGCTGCCAGAAGCATCGGCGGTCTTTGCACTTTTTCGCCCGGTGGGACGGTCGCTAAAGTGTTCAAATTGTATAAAATGAATGAATTGTATTGTAATTATGTACCATCTTCAAATGCAATGTTATTGCGATATAAACAATATATATACTAAGTATTTGAATTAAAAAAGCTTATTTTTCTTGACGTATGACTGCCAACTCAAAGCCGTGCTACCTGGCAAATATTGGACCTACACGTAGCGAGCTGCCAGTCGCATCGGCGGTCTTTGCATTTTTTCGCCCGGCAGGACGGTCGCTGAAGTGTTCAAATATATGAATGAATATATATAAGTATATATAATGAACTGAATTGTAATTATGTATAAATATAATATATATATATATATATATATATATATATATATATATATATATATATATATATATATATATTTATATATATATATATATATATATATATATATATATATATATATACAGGTAGTTCAATAAGTTCTTAGAATGAGCTTTTTAGAATTCGAATTTTGGCGCGCTTCCACCGCTATTAGGAAGTCAAGTCAAGTCAAGTCAAAAGCACCTTTATTATCAAGGGTCATATATGCCTAAGTATACATTGTTTTTAACAAAATATTTAACCTCTGAATATAATTAGAACATACATCAGGTCTGTCGACTTCGCAGACTTCGTGGAACTCTCCACGAGAATGTGTTGTTTATCTTCACTGAGCGCGCAACTTCCAGTGATCTAACATTCACACCACTTCGCAGTCCATTATTTATATGTTTAAACATGGTCTGGTCAGTCCCGAGACAACACAATTTTTTATAAAGCGATAGATCACCTCGTGCGTGTAGTGTACGTATTGGCACAAGAGATACGCTTTCACGAGGAATATTACATCTTTTCGATATCCGTCTGATAAATTTGGCCTGTACCCTCTCAATGGCATTTATATCTTTTGCCAAATAAGGAGCCCAAACCTGGCTGCAGTAGAGGAATTTGGGTAATACTAGACTTCTGTACAAAGTCACATAGAAATCAGGATTTTTTAAAATGAAGCATCTAAATATGGTATTACATAGTTGTGAAGCAGAAGCAACGGTGGCAGTAATATGTTGAGAGAAGTCTAATTTGGGGGTTACAATCACACCAAGATCACGAAAAGATTTAACTACTGGTATTGCATCGTTAGCGAGTGTATACAGTGGCGAACTGCCATCTGACGACACCACGGCACATTTAGGCACAGATATTTGCATCCTATTCTCACAACACCAGTTTTCAATATTATTAATTGCTAGTTGAATAATACTTGTGGAATTGTCGACTGCTGAGTATATTTTTAAATCGTCCGCAAATAAGAGATAAGTGACACCTTCTGGAATCACTGTTGGGAGATCGAGGGCGTATATTCTGAAGAGCAGGGGCCCAATGCACGATCCTTGCGGCACTCCTGAGGTGCAGGGGAGGGGGTCACTTTCTACGTTACCAACTTTGACGGTAAAATTTCGCCCAGTAAGGTATGCTGACACCCATCGACAAGTTGTGGAGTCAAGGTCAATACTTTCTAATTTTTGTAACATAAGTTTGTGATTCACTTTATCAAATGCCTTTGAAAAATCAAAATATATGCAATGAAATGTTCTACGATTATTTATGTGTAGACTCCAATCGTGGACCATGGATATAAGTTGTGTCCCTGTAGAACGGCCCCTGGCAAAGCCATGCTGATTGGCGTCAACCAATTTGTTACGCACTAAAAATTTTCAATATAATCAACGATTAACTTCTCCATTAAAATACACGCAATGGACAGTTGAGCCACCGGCCGGTAGTTATCCACTAAATCCTTAGCACCTTTTTTGAATATAGGCGTTACAATTGACCTTCGAAATAATGAAGGAACTTGCCCATCACAATACGATCTCTGAAAAATATACAGTAATGGTTCGGCGATAAAATCACAAGTGTTTTTATAAAACACTGGTGGAATACCATCTGGTGTAAAACTGCACTTGTTCTTGAGTGTTTTGATCTTTTTAATTATGTCATCGATTGAGATTAAAAACTGCTTATGAATTGTTTGATTTTGGCGTCTTTCTATACGCACGCGATTTGTCAGTGAAGACGGCTGATCATCCGGAGGTGTATATACAGAGGAAAACAGTTTCGAGAATGCCGCCGCTTTACTTCGGTTATTGTCAATGAGTACATTATCGACTTTTAGTAAAGGAAGTTCCTCACGACCTCGAAGTCGCTTATTTGCGTAGCGGTAAAACGATTTAGCATCCTTAAAAGATAGTTTTGACTCTTCAAGAATTCTCAACCGTGTCGAGGCCTTTCTAAGCTTCACTGAGATGCTTTCAGTCGCTAATTCATTCATGAGCTCCTCTAACCGTCGAACATGGTTTCGAAGACTCGTCATGTTGGGATTAGTATTATTGTTTCTCTGGGGTGTGAATACCTCGATAAGAAAGTGTATATAATCGATAAATGCATTATACATCTGCTCAATGTCAACGCACCGTGCAAAGAATGTCGTCCAGTTTACGCTCGCAAGGTTTGTACAGATCGAGTCATAATCAGCCTTCCAGAAGTTGAACCCACCACCCGACTCTAAGAAATGAGAAGAAGGGACCAGGATCCGAAAGCTGAGAGCCCGATGATCTGTAGCAATAGGGGGATCCACGACTGCTGGCTCAGTGACGAGCTCCCTCTCAGATGTAATAAGCAAGTCCAGAATATTGTTTTCCCTTGTGGGTTGCATAACAAGCTGATCTAAACCATTTATGATGCAGAAGTTAGCAAAAGCCTTTTCTGGGCTGGTAGCATCACTTAAGCGCAGATTTGACCAGTCAGTGTCAGGCATGTTAAAATCACCAACTACGCATATAGGATAACCGACATCAAGACAGAATTCTAGAACTTCTATAACATTTTCGATACGGGCCTTTCTTTGGGCGCCGGAGTCCGCATTGGTGACATAACAGCATATGATTCGAATGATAATGTGATCATAATGCAAGTCTACCGCTACGGTTTCCGAGCCTGTGGGTATCTCAATTCGGCGACAGTTTAGTCCCTTGAGTGTTAAAATACACACTCCACCACCCCTGGAACCTCGGTCCATTCGATGCACCGAGTACCGGTCACCGAGTGAGACCTCTCTATCACTAATTGCACTAGTAAGCCAGGTCTCTGAAATAAAAATCACATCGATGCTGTTTAATAAACAATAATTCGCAAGAGCATCTATAGCGCCTGGAGTGGCCAACGAGCGGGCATTCAGATAAAAACAATTTAGACTAGTTTGACCGCCACCGGCTACTCGTGAATCGTTTCTTCTGTCCGAGGTTGGTTGTACACTATAGTATTTCTGAGCGCTTCGACCGCAAGATTCAGCTGCTCCAAGTGCGACAGGAATATGATGGGTGAGTTCGGTATCACCGGGTTCAGCTGGTTTCTCTGTTGCCTTTCGTGATCTGCCGGCATCGACAGTGGAGTATATTTGTTGCGGAAAAGTGCCTGGTGCAGCCCATTGAGGTTTGCAGGCTGTTTGTCTTCTTGGTCTCGATCCTGACGACGTCCATTGTAGTTTTTCTCTCTCGCAGTTTGGCTGGCTTGCTGGGGGCCTGGGAACTCCGACGGGATGCGGTGAGGTGGACATTGAAAGCACGTTTTTATCCGCAGTGGGAAGTGATGCTAACTTTTGGGCGGAATCACTGGGGCGGCAATTTAGTCCGGATTGTTTTAAAACAGCAGGTAATCTGGGAAGAGGCCGGGAAATGGAGGTACTGGTGGCAGAGGTGGAGGGGGTATGTGGAGTCGGGGGGGCCAAATGGCGGGGAGAACCGGTGGTGGAGGAAGAGGTGGAGGACGGTGTTGAAAAGGAGCAATCCCGGATTGGCTGTTGCAGTTGTTTCTGCTGCTGCCGGCAGCAGGGGAGGGAAATGCCAGGAAGGAATGGTTATCTAGCTGACGCCGAGTTGCACTGAACTTATTGTTAAGTCCCCTAAAATTTGGTTTCACTCCCAGGAAACTGGCGGCTTCACGGGCGATAGGCCTGGCCGCCTGACTTGCTCCACGGCGGTTAAAATGGACACCATCTGTGTCCATAGACCGGGCACAGCGCTGGATATACGATAAGTCACGATAAAACACGGCCGAATTCTTAAATTTAGCCAACATTTTACCGTTTACAACCTCGCAATCCGCGCGGCGGTCTCTACCTGGGCCGCCTGTTACTACCGGTATAGAACAGACTGTCAGCCTAACGTTGTTGGCTTCGCAGAGCGTCACCAGGTCATCCAGCTGACGCTCTATCCGCCTCCACACTTCGACAATATTATCACTGGCTGGGCTCTTTAAGATATCGTTTAGCCCGGCGTGCAGCATGACGAGCTGGTCCATCGGCTGTGTGTTATATATGGCAATATGGCGACGTACGTTTGCGATCACCTTGCATAACGTGGCGCCGCCTTGCCCCGAGATATTGCAGCGTACGTCACCACCCACCATGTCAAGCACGTTTGTCGCTAGCCGGGAGACGTTGGAGTCACCGGCCAGAAGAACGGACTTGACAGGTGGTGAAGGCAGGGACGATTCTCGGGTAGGCTGAGAGTCTACTGCAGTGCCATCAATGTCTGCCTGCACGAAGATGTCTGTTTGTGTGCAAGCGGTGACATTGCGTACAGCAGTTGTGTTCCCGTTGTGTGTGGATAATACTGCTGTTTTACTACTGTCAATCAGCGCGGGGGAAGCTGATGTTGAAGCTACTGCTGCTGCCGCGCTGTCCACCACTACTGCAGCAATCAGTGGGCCGATGTTTGGTACGCTTGATGTTTTTGTTGCTGCTGCTGCAGTATCCAAGAGGCTCTGTGGTTCTTCGTGCAACAGCCGGTAGGACGTTCGTCTGGTCGCCTGTTTTTGTTGTTGCTGTTGGTGCATTTTTTGCTGTTTGAGGCGAGGGGGAGAGGTTGGCGGCGCTCGATTCACTATGAGCTGAGATAATATCCAATTTAGTAAAAATAGCTCTGAATTTTTCATCATAATCGTGGTCCGTTCTTAAAATCGTTTTCTTCAGGTCTTCAATAGCAGATTTAAAAACACACAACGTTTTTCCGACGTTAATACAATAGTTATTATTACACGCGGCCTGTTCGCCCACAAACTCAAATGTATTCGTTTCCTTCACTTCTTTTTCAATCCTGCTTTTACAATGTATGCACACAAATGCATCATTGTTCAGTTCTGAGCTCCTGAACAAGCCACAACAGTATATACACGCGATAGCTGGTGTCACAAGACAAGTTGGCTGGGTAGATGTTGTTGAAAATGGTGACCGCCGTCTTGTTGAGCGGGGCCCAGCCGGTGTGTCATAGTCGAAACTCATCTCCAAGGGGAGACGCGGCGCCTCAGGCAAAACAGCCGATCCTGATTGGTACATTATTTTTAATCTTAATTGGTATGTTCTTATTGCACTAAAAAAAAATGCTATGCTGTCTATATATACGCCACGCCAGATATATATTTTTTTTAATATAGTGCAGCGTTATCCTGTGTTTACTTCCATTAGATGAGCAGCCGTTTATTATTATTATTATTATTATTATTATTATTATTATTATTATTATTATTATTATTATTATTATTATTATTATTATTATTATTATTATTATTATTATTATTATTATTATTATTATTATTACTATTATTAAAGCTGCTTCTCAAATAATAGCAAAGCGGTGTCTGGTTGTACTGTGGCTGTCACGCGATGAGTTATTGAAATCACTGTTTGCGCCACTTCGTAGATTAGCTGTTCTAACATCAAATTTTTAGCTAAGCAGCCGTTGGAGTTCGAATTTAAATGGCATCGGCGTGCCGCTTGGAGGCTATGGACCGTTACGCCGGTGGTTTCGTTTTGCTTCACCATGTCGTGTGGATCCTAACAGTCTCATAGCTGCTCGTGCCTCTGTCGCATAGTCACACACAGTACACCAAACTGATCACTGAGTTACAAGCATTACCCTGGTATGTCACTTCCTAGGTTCACCATCCTGCACACACACGAATAGGCGTGTTTTCTCGGAGCTCGACATGCACACGTCCGCACTCCTCGGCGATCATCATCATTTGCATCAACTGCAATTTTTCGACTGCCAGCAGTCAAAATATTATGGTGATTTGCCGTTGCGATTTCGTTTGATCGCTTTTCCCGTGCAACGTATCGGCGTGATTTTGAAAAATTGGGAAAAAATAGTTTCGAGTGGTTATCAAGCATTTTATTTCAAAGGTTGGAATGCGACCCAAGTGAAAACTGAGTTAGACGAGGTGTACGGTGACTCTGCGCCATGTTTTGCCACTGTTTCCAACTGGATTAATGAGTTACAAAGAGGTCGCAGGAGCACCGGGATGAACTACGTTCAAAACGCCCAAAAACGGCAACTGATTAGGAAAACGTTGAAAAGGTGCTGAAAATCGTTGCCGCAGATAAGCGAGTGAACATTAGGGAGATAGCGGAGGCCTTGGGGATCAGTTTGGGTAGTGTGCATTTCATCCTGCACGAAAACTTGAAGATGAAAGAGCTCAGAGAAAAATGGCTGCCGCATTTGCTCAACCAAGACCAAAAAACGCGCCTGTTTTCGCTTCACAGCGAAATTTGGCCAAGATGTCGAACAATCCGTCGGATTTTTGGCGCAGATTCATGACCGTCGATGAGAGCTGGGTCCATCACTACACTCCCGAGACCCAAGAAGCATCTTGCCAATGGTGTGCACCTGATGAAGAACCTCCGAAGAGGGTGCGGACAACGGCATTGACCGGAAAGGTGATGTCTACAGTTTTTTAAGACCAACGTAGAATAATGCTGGTCGACTACCTTAAGAGCGGTAAAACGATCACAGGAGAATATTAGGCAAGACTGTTAGACTGCCTTTAGCAAGAACTCATCGTGAAACGGCCCGCTTTGCAGAAGAAGGTTGTCCTGTTTCACCAGGACAATGCTCCTGCACACAAGTCCCGGCAAGCATCGGCAAAACTGGCCCAACTGAGGTTCTTATAAGGAGAACTTATTGAACAACCTTCCTATTCTCCAGACCTGCCCCCCTCTGATTATTTCCTCTTCGGACATTTGAAGAATAGTCTCGGTGGAAAGCGTTTTTCCAGCAATGAAGAGGTTAAGGCTGCTGTCAATGCCTATTTTCAGTCTAAAGACGCGGAATTCTACTTAAGAGGTATAAAAGCTCTGAAATCTTGGTGGGAAAAGTGTATTGAGCATCTCGGGGAGTATATCGAATAAGATAAATTTAAAAACATGATTCTTGATTTTCATTCTAAGAACTTATTGAACTACCTGTATATATATATATATATATATATATATATATATGTATATATTTATACATTGTTTATTTACGTCTGCATAAGAGTAAAAACTACGGATTATGCCAAGGTGGTTTTATGAAAACGAGTTTTAAAATAGGAGTTGACGAACATGGACTGGCCATCCACAGCAATTGTACACAGTCTACATATATTAGCTAGAACAGTTTTAGCGCGGTTGATTTTATTTTCTCATCAGTATCGCAGGAGACGGATACTATTTTTAATATCACTAATTGCCCATCGGTGCATCGCAAACACCTCAGGTCGAGTTCAAACTGCATCACAAACAACGCGTGGCTACGTTTCAAATCAAGCACCTCCACCGTTTATTAAAAAGCCGCCTGCTTGAATAACCATTATAACTGGCTATGAAATTGAGAGAACATTTAGACGGTCCGTTCTTCTGTCCGCAAAATAAAAAAAAAAAGAAAGTCCAGAGACATAAGCTTTGGTTTTGTAAGGAACACGGATATTGAAGCATCTCTCTAATAAAAAAAATAGGTTGCCAACAAAACTTCGTCATATAGCAAACATAAAAACGATTCACACATAAAAAAGAATAGGTGGCATTACGAAAAATCTATTTTTTACTTTAAGGCTCATAACGGCAAGCGTCAAAAAATATGGCTCCTGCTTCTAAGGAGACCCCGATTCCGGTGAATCACTTCACAAACCTCATGACAAAAGACTGCACACTGCTAGATCGAGATCATTTTAATTGCAACGCACCAGAAGTTAGTGAAAGTGCATCATTTATTTAGGAATTTAATATATACATGTGAATGTTTAAATCCACGGCACCGATGGCTCACTCCTCATCTAGCACTCGTGTCCGAGTGGGAGTCTTGCCTGACCCCTGACGCGATGACGCGGGTCCATCCAGTCTTTCATAGTTCCGAGCACCGAAATCGCGTTACCTCTCTGGATCTCTAGGGAAAGCCGTTGGCAGAAGAAAGTGCCCGCCCTCTTGTCCATCGTAGCCTGCTGTAAAGCGTCGCCAACCTGGGAAATTAGCGTGGTTGTAAAGGGCCCAGGGCCACCCAGCGTCTCGAATGCGAAGGGTGAAAAGTGGTACGCACGGCCTAAGTTCGCATACTTTCTTATCTTTGATGTCTCGGCGCGGGAAGCGGCAATTCCTGGGCGAGAAGCGCCGGGACCGACAAGGGAGGGGGTCAGAGAGTCGGTCACCGCCGCATCCCACACCAGGGAACGACCCTTGTAGAAAGGTATCAAAATCAAGCCGTCGGGCCGCTTGCCATCGTCTCTAGAAAGACCAGGCGGTCCCAGGACGCAAGGGATTCCGGCCTTTCGCTTTAGTTAGTGAAAAGTAGTCGAAGTCACAAGTATGCAGAAACAAAAATGGAAATCGACAGGACCAGATCGTATCGGATACGAGCAACTTAAAAAGAATGTGCATGCAATACGTCCAATTTTAACACAAAGTATACGTCTAGTGACTGCTGCTGGCTATAAAGTTAATCTGAAAAGTACCCGGTCCCGATGCCTGATGAATGTCGTTTGCTCAGCTGTCTTTTGTGTGATTTTAACCAGCCCCTTCCGCTACTTTTTGCGCCACTTACGGAGGCCATATACTTAAAGCTTTCACTGCGTCAAGTGCGGAGAGAGAGAAGAAATAATCCAGGTTTTATTCAGACAGCATTACTTGTAGCTTATAGGGTGTGCGATTTCAAGTCTAATCGCGATCTAGTTGGATATACATATATTGCACGCATTGACCTCTTAACCGTCAATGCGTGCAATCTGCGGTGCAATTAACCAAGATTCCTCAGTTAAGCCCAATCTGGCATATGAGAAAATACATGTTTGAGATGTTGCACCTCCGCCGTTGTGTGACTTGTCACGGCGAGTTGTATTTTGATATCTGAATACAATTAATTACCAATTTAGTATCAAGTTCTTATTTTATTGTCGTTTCAGTTAACTATAATTTAATTTATAAATAAAGACTCATTGGCCATCTCTTCCAAACTATCCCATCGACAAACACACAAATCGTATGCCTCAAAATTCGGTCTGTCAAATAGACAATTCGCCAGATTTATGAAAGCCTATCTTACGGCAAACGGTGTGGTAGAAATCATTTACTGTATATTGCGCAATTCTGTTATATATCGAATGAGTGCAGTTGTCGGTACACGGCTACCACCATAATTTATGCAGTGCAGAAAACTTCCACGACCCCGATGTTGACTGCAGATGTAAATACTGTCATACTGAATGTCCTAGATACCACGAACTTGTTTGCAGGAAGACTGGGTCTCTAGATCAGCTGGCCCGTTTAATGTCATTATAACTTTGTATATTGTAAGTGTCTATATTTTATACAATTATTGTAACTGTACTTTCGAGCTCCTGACGCCGAGCCAAATCTTTGTACTAAGGTATTATCGACACTAAATGTGTGAATAAAAGGAATTGTGATGTTATATCGAAGGATTAGTATATATATATATATATATATATATATATATATATATATATATATATATATATATTAAGCAAACCCCGTAATGCATGGTGACGACTTATCATCATGTATAACAGTTGTTACTACACCGGACACATTTTAAATAGATGCAGAAAAACGCTTGCTATATGATTTCATAGTTTCATTTTCGAAAGTTTCCAATATGGCGCCAACTGTTCGGACGCGAATTCTGAGTGCTCTCATAATTCTGTACTTTCTGGCAAAATCGTAAAGCAAAACTCGTGCTGATTTTGACAAAGGGAACTCTCAGGGCACAGTGAATGTAATGACTGTCTACCTGAACGTACCTCGTCGCAGCTTCACCAAAGCCCACACACTCAAAACCACAGCACTTGTGATCATCCTGCTACAAGGAGGAGATATTAAAGCAAATCTTGGTTATCCGTGTGTCACTTGTGAAGAACAGTATTAACAGGTCAGTGGTAGAACTGTCTGCGAAAGCTGTGACAAGCATGTTCACACACAGAATAGCTATCATATTCCTATAACGCAACAACGTACTGCAAGTATTGTTTCTGGCTCCAGGTTTCGACGAAAGTTTCAAAGTCGATAACTGTCAAGTCATCTTGCAGTTGTGCCTCGGAGATACAGATACTTAAAAACGGATCGACGAGCTATCCAAAGCCACCAATGCACAGGCGAAAGCTTTTGTGATCAAGCAAAGTGCCGAGGCTTAAGGAAGGGATGGCTTGGAGTCATTTGTTGGCTCCTTTCTGGACGACCGCGTGCAGTCGGGCTTTGTCTGCCGTGGTTAATGCGTCAGAGAGTAAGCGCTGGCACTTCCTTGAGACGATGAGGTCATCATAGGACCTCTGCAGGTGTGTAATGATGCGACGTGACAGCTAGCTGCCATGTCTGCTGTAGAGCGGATCCCAGACCCCCGAATCGAAGAGGGAGAGTAGCTTGAGCCCAGCTGTTGTCGATCAAGTTTAGATTAAGGAGGTCGCTGAGGATGGTCCTTAGGCTTTTGTCCAACTCCCACAGCGGATCCTAGTTTGCTTCGACGTCCGTGCTGCGGAAAATATGGACGATTCTTGCTGAACCCAGAGATTATTTCAGTAGGTGATACGCAGTGTGGGGACCGAGCAGGTTGAGCCGGGTTAGACGAGAGCGAAGGCTCTCAATACTACCAGCGAGTTCCGTGCGAATGGCACATAAGACCCCAAGAGCGTCATGTCTGCTACCTCGACGTGTTTGCACCCGGAAAAAAGTGCCTCGAAAGCGGATAGGTTAGGCTGACTCTTGTAAATAAGTTCGCCCTTCTGGGGGTTGAGTTTAAGCCCGCTCTTCAGACCGAATTCATCAACTCTTTCAATGTCTGCCTGTACCGCCGATGCTTCTCCTCCGATGGTGCCATCGTCTAGACTAGTTTACCAGAGATTCCATAGAGACTGGATAGAATCGACCCGCTTCTTAATGGCTAAGCAGAACAGCGGCGGACCAAAGGGATCGCCCTGCTGCACGCCACTGCACAAAAAAATTGTTCTTTCACCAAATGAGAGCTCTGATCTGGATCTGTAGGCTTGCTTGACCAATGGGGCCGCCTCTGGCCAATCAACTTGTACTGTCTTTAGTATGTGGTCGCGACGGACCTAGTTGAAGGCATTCTTGAAATCGAGTTTGGCGACAACGAAATTGTTGGGTGCGCTAGTAACGAAGACTCTTGTGGTGTGGGTCGCGGCTTCGTTGCCATTAGGCGTACTAAAGCCAAGCTGGTGAGCCCCAAGCTTCTCGCACACAATACCTGCTCTTAGTTTGACAGTTATTTTTGCCGCAATTCTGCGGAAGACTGAGGAGATGACAATTGGACGAAGCGACCCGCTCGGCGTTTTGATTGCGATGAGTCGACCACCAAAAGGAATAGGGCGGATGGCCTCGCGTACTGTACCGCTTCTGATGATGTCAAGCACTTTTGCTAGGTCACGCAGTAGACGGCTGGCGATATTTGTATTAGTCGTGGCAAGAAGGGCTTCCTTGAATTTGAGCAGCACCTTCCTTTTAGGGATAGCAGCCTGTTCTGGGCCGGGGCCTGCTTGTGCAAATGCGTTTGATTTCTATAACACCGGCGAAGCTGAGTAGTATCTCTTTTTCCTAGAAGTCTGGGCTAACATGGCTGATGGTGCCCCAGATGTTGTCGATATTCCTTGATGCCGCTTTGACTTGCAGCCCAGCTAGTTCAGTGATGAACATCAGTTTGCGTGCGTCCTCAAGCTTATCGACGGTAGCCAAGATTTGTCCATTCTGTGCCGCGATGTTAGCGTCTGCCACTTTTAGGTGTAGGTCCTTGCACATTCCTAACACGTTGCCTCCGGGCAATGGACTGCCTCTTCAGCGGCGCTGACGGTAACACGGATCCTATTCTCCAGTTCAGAGATGATGCTTTCGATTCGCGTCGTACTGCCACTTTTAGTCAACTGATGGCCCAATCTTACCTGAGGAAGATACCTATATTCGCGAGAACCTCGCTTTTAGACATTAGTGGCGGGCCCGTCAGAGATTCACGTTAATGAAAATGTGGACATTTTCGAAGATGTTGTTCTTAGCATACTAAAACCCTTTGGGAATTATGCACCAGGTTTAGAGTACGTGTTGAACGTGACCGTTTCTTTGGAAAACTGAGCGGGTGGAAACCGTTATAACTGACATCATCCCGCAAGGCATCCCGGGTTAGCGAGATTCTTAAACTACGCTCCCCCTTCGATCCTTTGAAACTATGCTTATGTAGTTCCCGATCGGTTGCGGGGATTGGGACATGACTGGCTTTTAGTAGGATGGAGCCCCACACTACGGGCCCACACTTGCAGACGAGTTCCCTGCGATAGTGTCCGTGTGTGCGTACTACATTAGTTAAAAAAGGCAGAAACTATTATCACACAGCACGATGTCGATTTTGTAGATATTACTGCCATTGCATTTCAGCAGTTCTCCGTGACCTGCACCATACAGATTTTGCCGATAAACGAAGGTAGATGTGCAAGATAACAAAGTTTATTAACGTGGACTAGCGGCGTTCTAGTACGCACACAAGCTTGCAGTTGTGCACGATCCGCCACCCTCTCCTAGACTTCATTGCCACTGCCTCTCTCTCACGTTCACTGTAAAACTTAAGCTGCGTGAAAAGCCGGGTCTCTGGCAGTTGAAGCAAGTGGGCAACCTCTCCCAGACCTCGGGGGTGAGCCTGCTGCCCGCAGGGTCAGATCAGGATAGATCGGTGGGCCTGAAGCCACCGGGCTGTAGGGGCCGTCACTTTCAGCAACGTGTACCAGCGGGTCGTAGTGCGGCCCTGGCGTGGGTCGCTAGCCACTATATGAACCGCCTCAGTGACCGCCAGTAGCTCACGGATGTCTGCCTCTATTCTTCTAGCACTGGCCGGAGAAATGCCCCATAAGGCCACCTCTCGCAAGCCGTCACACATTCGGCTGTCAGTCTGGTGGCCAGTTGCCTTGTTAATGTCATCAGCCAACTGAGCCCCGAAAGGCCCCTCCTGGGCGATGCCCCGTAGTCGGATAATGACGCCACCGTCATTATTCATGACAAGGCCGCTAACGGCCGACTCCACTTGTGTGTTGTCGGCCAGATGAGCTCGTAGGCTTTTCACTGTGTCGGCCCAGGTCCGGCCCTCTCCGACCCTGACCCTGAGAGACATTTGTCCTGCCAGAGCCGGGGCCGGTGAAGGGGCTTGACTCGCACTCACTGGCAGCCGACCTGTTTGCGGCCTGTCTGCCCGGCAAAGTTCTATAAGGCTGTCCCGTGACGACTGGGCCACAAGAGCCGTCAGAATCTCTCTGATCGCCACTGGTGAGCGACGTATAGGAGAGTGGGTTTCGTGGTCGCTTAGGTTGAGAGCTGGGTCATGCGCTCTGGGAGGTGACCCTCTCGGAAAATGGCAAAACCTGTTAAAGGGAGCCCGGAGGTCAGAACAGGCCCGTTAGTTTAGCAAAGTCTTCAGCCGCCGCCGCCGCGATTTGCGATACCAGATACGCTCGGTCAGCCTCAGGATACGCCGGACGCAGCGCAGGCAGATCGCCGAAGGGTCCGAGGTTTGAGGAGGCCACGCCAGCAACTCATCACGTTCCCTCTGTGCCGCCTCCAGTAAGGCCCGGAGGCTCCCGATCTTCTCCTCCGCGTCCTCCAACGAGGTTCGCAACGAAACCTTGAAGGAATCTACTGCCGTTTCAACCCTGCGGAGATCCACTTCCAGTTTATCTGATACCTCTTTTAACTCTATCCTGCTATTTCTTAACCTGCAGGCCTCTACCACTGTCCCGTATGCCGCCTCTGCGTCAACGCCCCGTTTGGAATCAGCCTCTGCGCATTCCATCATCTCGGCTGCAGAGGCGTCGTGAGTGTCACGGTGTGTTGTTCACCGACGTCAGAGATGCGCTTCTTGTCGGAGCGAAGTCCCGTCGGGGATGTATACGCCGGGCGTTTTCTAATGCCGAGAGGCTCGGCGCACGAGTGATCCATTTCCTTCAGAGGTTCTACACCGTCGACGTCCATGGCATGACGGCCCGGTTCCTTAACAGGAACGTTAAGGTCGCTCCTTATCTCCTTGCTGGTAGGCAGCGAGGTCTACTCGGTGAATCGCCTCATAGGTCTGCACTGGTTCGTCGGACTGCGCGCGGAGACGAGACGGCTTTGTCTTCGTCTACACTGTTCGTCGGAACGCGCGCGGAGAGGAGATTGCTTCGTCTTCTCTAGCTCACAGCGTTCGGCCAGAGCAACTGTGAGCCAAGCCTACACTGTTCTATGATGGCGGCACTCACAGAATTTAAGAAACTTACCAACGACTCCTTTTTTTGTGCACAGTGTGCTCCTAATCATTAAGTTTATCTGTTCCACACAATGAAACGAATGAAGGAGTCTCCCGTACTACTATCCGATGATATTTTCCGGGACCGATCTCACATGCGTCCGCATCGTTCGTCTGCTACACGAGACTGCTCGGCTATGCTGGCCCTTTGCCGAGCAGGTATGCTATGTGCCCGGTGGCGTAGTGGCTTAAGTCTGCGTCTCGCAACCGGAGGAGACACATAAATGCGCGGGTTCGAGCCCCACCGTTGCACATTTATATTTATGGGGGTCCGTCTATGAAGCAATGTGAAATACAGTTCCGTGGACGTTAAATCTTGGCTGAGGGTCAGCCCGAAAACTTTAGATATGCTATGTAGAAAAAGCCGCAGACTCCGATCTGAGCTAGAGGTGGGCCCCATCTTTGTGAGGCGTGGCGATTATCCGAAAGAACCCGGCCAGTACCCATTAAAGAGTTCAAATCGCCGGACGAGGTGTCGTCACAATTAACGTCGTCCGTTTTGGCCTTGTCCGCATCGACCTCTTTGCTGAGTCTTGACGGAGGGGGTTCGATCACCATGTCGGATTGTTTCAATTCACCCCCTCTCTCATTGCCGTCCATTCTTATTTGGGTGGCATTTGGTCGTTGTGACGGCAGGTTCAAATGCATCCTCATCCAAGTCATTATCTTCGTCACAATCATCAGTCACGTAGCAGTCCTCCTGAAACACAGATCGTAAGAATGCGGACGGCGTTACTCTTTAGTATTTTGATAATTACATGCAAATAACGATTGACAAGTGTGTCATCCTAGAACATGGCAACATCGACTACAAAGATGGAATCAATTCCATTAGATTTCTTTTAGTAACCGATATAAACAAGTAGAAGTTAAGAACACAATCAAATTCAACAAACAGGTTTAACAGAATCAGCATTTTGGTAATGTACCGACGAAGAGTCTAAGAAGGTGTTCGTCGGAGACCTCACAGCCGCCGCTCCGTGAAGCATGTTAAGAATGCCTTTGCCGGGCCAGTGGTTGCCCTAACTGGCCCTTGAACCTTCATACAAGCACCCGACGACGTACACAGACATTCCATGAAAGCACACTTAGTCTGCGTGCGTTGAGTCCTAAAATGTACCACTTCTCCCTTGTGCTGAGGTAAAAAGGTACCTTCGATACTATTCTATTAGCTAAAAGTTGCCTTTGTTAGGAAAGTCATATGTACCACTGTGTAATGCATAATTAGATTAGACTAAGCCTTGTTCTCAGTACATTCAGTACTTCGCTTGACTAATGAGGTGATTGATGTCCGAAACTACAATTAGGTCACAGGTTTATAAGCTGCGAGGCGTATATTTTCTGTGTCGCCATAATACGAGTTCACATAGTGTAATAAGGG
>QVRM01000927.1:0-43961 GCA_003439945.1 Dermanyssus gallinae
TAATTGTTGTTACTACTTGTACTCCGCGATATCTCTAATTGCACCCATCCAAGCGTACAAGTGAATCCAGGCGTTTAAACGTCTAGTCGAGAATGTGATCTCTATTGTCGTGCCATCTTGGTCTTCGTCGGACGTTCACAATAAACGTTTAAACTGACGCCTATTGGTTGATAGAAGCCCGTAATAGAAGGATCCTGGCTGTGGATCTCGAATGCATCGTTCAAACGAAAATATATATACATATATATATATATATATATATATATCAATTGGTGTCACGTGTGCGTAGAATTTGTTAGAAGATCGATAGATCATACGCAAGAGATTGCCGCGCGGTGTATAGTGGAGTTGCTGTGGGATTGCTGAAGTAATGCAATTCCAGCCGACGGCCGACACAGCCATTGTGGGCTTCGCATTGCATTGCACAGGGCCGTCGTCGTGGAAGTTCATGTTGTGATCTGCTGGTAGGTGCGTGGCTGGGTCAACTGCGTGCGCGGTTGACGGTTGACAACCAATAGCGTTTGCCCACTGCTTTGGGGCTTATCTTTTCACGCGGCGGCTGCCGCCGCCGCTGCCTTGGTGTGCGCTCATCATGCGGCTTGCAAGATGGCAGGCGCCTTTATAACCCTATAGTAGGTCATAAACACGTAACTAGACGTTTTACTCATCAAGTGCCGCTAATACTTCTAGTCGGCCTAGTACAGAAGTACTCACGGCGGTGGTTTGCATTTGCAGGTGGGATGTGGGTGGGTGCAGGTGTGGCCGTTGAATTTGTAGTTATCTATCCTAGTTTTTATTTTATTTGTTCTTAGTCTTTATTTATCGCTGCTGTGAACATACAGCAGGTTGTGGGGTTCGCTGGCTAGGTGTGGAATAGAATATTGTTCGACTTGACAACTGCTCAAACAGTCGTCGTTGGCGTATTGCTCGCAACTCGATGGTAAACTAGGCTTTCTTTTTGTTTGTTTGTTTTTCGTCTCAGCACAGCGGTACGCGTTTCATAACGCGCCGTCAACAGATAAAACACAACTGTATGTTGATCGTCGTGACATTATTTACCGCATTCAGTAAGTTAAGTTAAACATGAGCCTTTGAATCTGTAAAAATCTGGATTTCATAAAACACGAAATTGTGATGAGGTGGTAGCTGCAAGTCAAGCCGATGCAGAGAAAGAGAGAGAGAGAGAAGCCTCTGTACGTAATTGTGCTTGTCTGCAGGTCTGCAGGTTAAACGTGGGGAACTGTATCCTCTGACTCAGTTCATCATTCATCATCAACTGCTCAACGGACGTCCAGCCAACAATTGAAAAGCTAAATTACCAGATAGGCCAGCTGGCATGTCAGTAGAACGTCGAAAGGTGAACAGAAATCTATTTGGTGAATCGCGTGCGGCAGGGTGATGAAATGTAGCAAATAGTGACGGTCGCTGCCGGTTGTGGCAAATGGTGGTTGGCAATCGATGGAAGGCGATCAAAAAGCTACCCTTCCAAGACGGCTGGCAGAACGTAGTGCATGGATTGTTTCGTCTCTTACCGGTTACTCGTTCTTCCAGCAACGTAGCTGCAGTAAACGACCCGAGCCGCCGCGAACGAGGTCATGGACAAATGTGAAATGACGTTTATTACTGTTCGAGTTGGCTTGTTCGACTTGTATGTACATACGAAATGTTCACCACCTTTGATATGGCTTGTTGTGTGTGCGAGAAACATAAGAACCATCAATAAAATGTACAATAAGTAAAATACTGCTGAACTAGGACTAACTCCTAGAGATTTAGGGGTGAGATTCCAGCCATCGGCGCAAAAAATAACTATCTTTGTTGTAGGAGTGGCTTTACACCCAGCATTACTGTGTACACCCGTTACGCCCGTACACGGAAGACTGTCCGCTCCTAAAGGCAAGTTTTTTTGTATACACGCAAAAATATATAAAAATCATTATTATCTAGTTAGTCTTGTTTTTATCTCACACGTTAATCCGAGCAATAATCTTTGTATCTCCCATATACATGTATATATATACATATTAAATGTCGTAATATTTTTTTACATATCTCCTTCGAACGTACTGGACCAAAAGAGGCAGAGTGTCGACAACAATATTTGTACCGATGCTAAACACCTAGATCAAGCACACAAATCAAAACACGTTGGCGCCACGCAATGAATCGCCGGGTTAGTGAGTCTGGAGTAATTCGAGTAAGTCGCAGGCGGGCCCAGAAAGCAACACAGTGCCTTCTTTACTTGCATCTAGGGAGCTCATCAAATGGAGCATGATATGAATGTCTGCCAAATGAAATATTTACTAAAAACAGTTTAGAATAAATGCGTATACAATACGATCCTAGTTGTGCACGCCCCCAAAGGTTTCGAAGATTCGTGAACTTGATTGAAGGGTAAATTGCTTGGGCAGCAATTGGCGTGTATGATTATCATACAAGCCAAAATTAATAAATCATATCTCTGTGACCGAACTACGAGAAAACATTGTTTAGGCACATGCACGCAAGAGACGAGGTTTCAGCGATACACATGGTTTCACAGCTCAGCGTGCTACAAATGTCTTATACAAGACATTTGTAGCACGCTGAATTTACAAAGCTGTGTCAGAAGCGACTTGATTGAGGCCACACATATAGATAGTAAAAGGCACGGAAGCGTGGAGGAGATCATACACAACAAAACTGTCTACCATAGTTGGATGTATCCTAACAAGGAGATAGTCTCGTTCATTCTATCTAGACCCTGCAGCACGTTCCTAACAAACTTCATTCACCAGAATGAGTCGCCAAAGAACAGCCTCGGATTATCGACGGACTAAATCAGCCTCGGGCGAAGCAGTTTGAGGTGCTTATGGTGAATAACCAGTGCAATGTCCGGTTCCTGGATATATGTAGATGTCCCGGACGCCGGGCGGATGGAACGGCCTACTGGACAAAGGTGGCGGAGATGCGCGCGTCAAAAAAGGAGGCAGCCCGAACCGCGGCCCAGCGCGCAACAGATGCTTCCAGAGAACCGGAGTCCTCCGGGACGGCCGCAGGCTTGGGGGGTTTCCTCTACTGAAGGCAGAACCGCCGAAGCAGGGAGGCCGAGGAACGGGGATTATTACTAACATAAACTGCAGGGCGGTTTGTGATATGCTAGAGCAGGCCATCCCCCTACGAAAGGTGGGCTTGTGCCTGCTCACCAAACCATAAATTTCAAACCCCACAAATGCAATATTGCACGTAACCGGCCGAACGGCTGTGGACGAGGGAAGACAGTGGGTAAGGAGACTAATGCGATATATTGATGAACCGGTACCGACTGACACCACGCCCTAGCCCGAAGAGCGTGATGAAGAGGGTTTACGTGAGCAGTTGTTTACTTTTAGTGTCAGTGGTATACAACTCCCATTTCTTGCCCAAACGGCTCAAAGAAGTATGTGGGCATTTTCTCTATCGGGAGGATCATAATTACAAGTGATTTTAGTACCGCCAGCATTGCATAAGGCAATCGCGTGGCGCCGTAAAATAATCTTTACGATGTTTAGCAAAGCTTTTAATATATATATATATATATATATATATATATATATATATATATATATATATATATATATATATATGTGTAGATATTTATGCGTATATATCATTTGCAGGCGTACGAAACGTTCAAGTGCATGAATATATTTACATACACGTAGATATATACAGGGTGTCCAAAGTTAGTTTGGCCATGCTTGAGGGGGTCGTATAACTCGTTAAAATAGTTACGCATCTACGTAACTATTTGTGCTCCATGCGATGTAAAAGAAAAGATGAATACTATATGACACTTTTACCCGGAAGTGTTAACATTGTCGTGTTTTGTCTCCCTCCAATGTTTAATTCTGCAGAAGTTACAGACGTCGTATTCGCGGGACACTCGGTTTTTGACCTTAGCGCTCCAACAAGCGTTGGAGGTGACTTTAGTTGTAAAATCGATGAGGGAGTCAGTTACGGCAAAGAGGAAGTTTTACTGTAACCTTATGAATGATGTGGGTTTCGTGTGTGCTAATGCACGTAACGACTTCACCTACGTCTCAAATAACGGCAGGAGTATCAGAGACTTTTTGTTTCACAATCTTGATAGTACTGAGTTTCAGAGCTTTGAAGTTCTGGAGCGAGCTGCAAGAAAGCATCTACCTGTATGAGCTGCATTAGGCGTTTCTGCTCTAGGGGCAGGAACAGCAGAAACGTTCACAGATGAAGCCGATCCGTCAACTCGATCTAGCCGCGCTTCCAGTTGGTATTGAGAGTGTATTAGGTCGAAAGTGGTGCGGATGCCTGCTGTCGGTCTCTCGAAAAAGTGATGCAAAGAGCAGTCAAGTGGAGAAAGCTCAAGCCGCGGAGATGGTTAAAACAGGGCTTGCTACCTCCGACATAGAGAACTAGTCGGCTTGCTGAGACTAGCAAAGGCCAGAGCAGATACTTTTTAACATTTGATATAGAGGCTTTCGGGGAATGCATATTGCACACATGTCACTGGCAACTTGCAGTGACGCATGTTTGTTATGTATTTATACTCAGTGTGGGACTGCTACTTCCCACTACTACTAAACCTTGGATTGCAGGACCCACTGAACCTCAGGCTCGGGATTGCTGGGCATCACTTTAGCAGCGGCCTGTACCTAAACACTTTTTAGGAGGTTATTTTTTAATTTTATTTTAGACCGTCTTCCGTATCTTACGGGTTTGGAACTCACCCTGAGGTTTATAGTCAATGCACCGAGGGCCGGACATGTTGAGATATCTAGGGTTTTCCCAGCAGTGCCTGGTGACAGCATGGCCGCTGACTCTCAGCGGTATGGTTTATAATCCATTCTCAATGAGCATCTCGATCAACCACGGAGGAATCAAACCGGCGATTCCGGTAGATGACAACCATGACTAGCCAACTAGTTCCCTAGACCACGCTAACGTACCACATCTGTTAGAACCAGACTCTGTCCAAATCCGACATCAGGCGGCGTAGGAGAGCGGCGCACAATATATATATATATATAAACGAACTAGCATCGATTTCGCATCGAGGTTAAACGCGTGCCTCTGGACGACGTGAAACGCATAAGAAGATCTCGATTACTGCCAACTGTTCTCAATAGACGGCAAGTCTTTCTTTTGCTTGTTAGATGTTCTTCAGACGAAAGGAAGCGTATTACGTTACGAAATGTGTTTATTGTAACGAGCTCTACTTTCTCTCCTCAAGTTTGGCCAAACTCGTTTTGGACATCATGTATATATGCACTTATATTAATATATATACACATAAGTATAACCATATATATAAATATATATATATATATATATATATTTATATTTATATTTTTATATATATATATATATATATATATATATATATATATATATAGTTTTAAACTGCTCAAAGCAGCATACGTGTAGCTGCGCATATTGTTGAGTGTGTGATAGGGGTCAAAGTAGTGCCCACAATTATTGTTCATTGATGTCTAAAAAACTAAAAGAACATTTACAATAAGCAGCAGAAGTAAATACTTATTTTCACCAAAGCTATTGATATTATCAAACAGATTAGAGACAGCGGTTTGTTAGCTGCAGTGCGTTCTTAATATGCATATAAAAGGCATCATGCTGCCGATGGGCTTAGAGAAAATAGGATTTTAAGTCATAACAAAATGTAACCAACAACATGAAAATCTGAAGCAATGGAATTGGGTACATTCATTTTAAAAAATTGTAATAAAAGACCGAATGCTAACACAGTTTGCTTAAGAGGTCGCAATAAACAGAACGACTTTCTAGCGGTCACCAAGAAATCACCATTTAGTTAGCAAACGCCTTGAACTCGAAGCACGTCTAAGTCTCTCGTCTATAAAAGAAGACGTAAGGCTCTTAATTTTTTTCTGAAGAATGTGATGCATGAGTTAGCGTGCGGTATATTTAATTCTGCTTACATAAAAAGGAAATCTTGCATGGCAATACAGAGATAATAATAATAATAATAATAATAATAATAATAATAATAATAATAATAATAAGCAAGGGAACCGAAGCATTCTCAAAGATTGAGTAAGCGAATTCAGGAGGTCACAGGCGACCAAAGAGAGGGTCAATTCTTGAGGCAAGCGTTGTCTTGGCCGTTTGCAGAGGAAACGCGGCATCTATTTTAGGCGCCATGGAGTGAAATAATTATTTAAGAATTTGCAATAATACGTTCAGACCTCACAATTGTAACATTATGAAACATGTAATAATAAATAATAATAATAATAATATAATAATAAATAATAATTATTAGTATTATTATTATTATATTATTATTATTATTGTTGTTATTAAAAAATATTATGATATTTTACATTATTATATAAAATAATCATTTAAAATATCATAATAGATAATATAGCGCAACAGCTGGTGTAACAATTGTGCAGATCATTCTATACGTTTACCTGGCTTGTATAGCTTACGCAGGGTTCTTAATTTTATTTCAAAGTTTGGGGAAATCAATATCTAACGTATTCACTCGAGCCATGTGGCGGACATCCGATCCGTTGCAGATTGCTAGCACTATACAAAGCACAGCGGGATACTTCAATAACATTAAGAGTCTGTCATGATGCCAGTCAATGCAATTGTGCACTGCTGGTCTTCGCCAATTAGTGGACGACCAATTGTTGCTTTGTTGACAGCGTTTTCGCATGTGCACTATACCAGATACCCGGCGTCTTACTGCTAATAACAATAGTATTACGATTATTTAACATAACTGGGTTACATGATATAAAGTCGGCGCTACTTATTTATTAGCCTCATGTGCGGACCATTGAAAACGTTTGGAGTGCATATTATGTTCCCACATCTCGACTAAGAGCTTCTTAACCACTCACATATTCCTACATCATGCTTATCCTTTCGACTGGAAGGGCAGAAATGAATTAGAATCGCGACAGTAATACGTACCTATAAAGTCGGAGTTGATGAGCAGTGTAATGGCGAAATAGAACACGACTGATCCCCAGATGCAGACGTGGTTGAATATCGTCCAGTACGTTGTGTCCACTGCTATCTGGCAGTTAACAATAAGTACCTGTGAAAAACCGCATTGTGTTGATAAAGAACTCGTTTCGTGGAGTAACATAGTGATACGCGGATAAACCAGTATCCAACATCTCCGTCGTTTCCTATGGCTTCTTGTATAAACGTTATTTATCCTACCACTAATATGCTATTAGCGGTAGGATAAATAACGTTTATTGGCTAACTGCCAAACAACACATGGCTCTGTAAGTCTTTTTAGGGACAGCCTGGAAAATTTGCTAAACACCATACTATTTATCCTGACTGTAAGCCGATCTGTACCATTTATGTGCCTCCCCTCGGCATGGGAGGAGTTACTTCTTGTTAGGTCAAAAATCATCGGGAAGGTGTTCTGGGCATAACCCAATCCAGTTGTCCTGGCTTGTTAACGGCTCTATCGAAGCTACACACTAGATTGTGATGTAAGGTTGACCAAAAAGCCTGACACAGACGTTCACGCCTTGAAATGAGTAGTACTAAAATCAATAAATAAATACTAAAAGCTACAGCGACAGTAATATTCGTCATCAACACATAAATCAATTAAAGCCACTGCGCAGAGTTTTTATAGTATCAGCGGAGATGCAAACTTACAAGGATTGTTGATACAACTGTGCCAAATAGTTGATGTCCATCGAGGTTTTCACCAGTTGGCGCGACGCTGTTGTTAAATGCCCCTGAAGTGCAAAGTATCCCTGTTAGTCCGTTCGCACATCGAATTTAGTGCGTCCAAAGGCGTTAATCAGTATTAAACTTAGACCAAAAATTGTGTAATAAGTCTAGCATGCACAAAAGTTGGGCTAAGGGTAATTTCGTCCATATCTGTTTGTCTCACTGGGCCCCGCCAAAGTAATAGTCGCACTCTACGCATCTCTGTAGAAGTTCTCCTGTCTTCGTGAGCTCAGATTCGAGAGGGCTCTTTACGAACAAATTTTCGAGTGAGATTAGACTGTTCTAGTGAAGCTGTATTGCTAAGCATAGTGATTAGGAAGTCGCACGTATTTCAATCATTCGAGTAGCCTTAAACTGGCAGAGGTGCCGCTCAATATTTCTGAAATATGTTGTTCTCCCGGCCTAGAGTACTTGCGTTGCATGTCTGTTTTCAGTGACATCGTTGAAAATCATATCTTGCCTTCTCCTGATAATTAGAGTCGAGGCAAGCATATTCTATATGACAACTTGACTGCTTAATCATCCTGGTATTTTCTAGCCCTACAGACAACAGATTCAACATGCGCTCTTAGCGTAATAATATCATATGGATAAGACCACCCAATATTATTTTTGAAAATATCTGTGTTATGTTAATTCATTGTTAATTTCCCTCGATTAAATACGGCTCTTCCAGAATTCGTCTAACCAACTTTTAGGTCTAGTGCAACTCGGCGATTTCTTTTTAATGGAACAAGGGGGCGGAAATGTACGGCGATGAGCACCTTGTTTTTCCTTAGCCTAATCACATTTTGACCCATATAACTTGAAATATACAAACCAGCAAGGACAATAGGTTGCCTTATTACAACGCTCCTCAAACTATGTTAAGCATTTTTATTAATATTTCGAGTTTTTTAAGAGCCGTAGATAAGGTAATCGGTTTTAACTGCTAAGCTATATGCAGCTAAACTGTGTTGTTTTTGTTTATATATATATATATATATATATATATTGACGATTATCATCTTTACATATAAAGTAGGCTGCTAAGAAATGATTTGCTTACCATATGGTATAAAAAATAGCACAAACGATGTTACCACGCCGTGCGCGACACTCTTCAAGAATTCCACCTGAAATGAGCGAACAAAACTTCAGTGACTGAGAGAGACCTTACTACTCGCCATAATTAGTTTATCGCACCATATGTATGAAATGCATGTGGGGGGTAAAGGGATGTCGGAAACAACAGCATGCACGAAATTATTATCTAAACTGAAGATAAGCCCAGAACGTTCAGAAAATCACGGGAAGGCTTCAGTATGCCTTGTTTGTTTATCTGAAGTCCGTTTTTTGATACTGTTCAGCGTAATGTTGTACTCCAGAAGCTCGCCAATGCAGGCGCGGGCTTTACGACACTACCCCATATCAATGGAATTCTCTAGGGAAACCCGCTAATTCTTGACAACGCGATTTAAATAAGAATTAATTACCCAGACCACCGATAATGCTCAGGGTAATAATTTCAACCCTCTGCTTTTCTCTGCCCTGTTTAGCAATCTCCTGTCAATAATTCTCATGAACTGGGATACGGTCGGCATCATATATCAACGATACCGACATGTTCAGTCGTGTCAAGTTGTAGTTGTAGGGAAGCATACGCACCTTAAAGGGGTAATGCAAAAATAACGGCCTTCGGACGAACTCGGATAAAACCAAAACCATCAACTTTGACCTCGGCCAATAGCTTGCTCGTTCTGATCGCTTGAGACATAGTACCTCTACATTTGTGGTTAACTTTTTGAGGAACCTTCGAACAACGCACGGCCAAAAGGGTAAGGCAAAGTCTAGTTCTAATGACAATGATTGAAGCGCCCCAACAGTATTCTTCAAGCAAGCCAAAATCATGTTCTGTTGCAGACACCGTTGACGGAGGTCGCATTATACTGATCCAGTTCACGAGATAACCCCAACAGCGTAATATCAATCATTCATGGTGCAAGTATTATCATACTGAGCCATCTGAAACAGCACGTGCTGTAATACCACTATACTCAGCTTCTTCCTCATATACATGTGGCTGTAGGGTGACGTTACAGAGTTATTGGCAGATAGCCGATGGAATGCATGAGTGTGTGACTGAATAACTTGTTGGAACTTCTTAGTTGCGAGAGATACGAAACTGTGAAATGCATGTATAGATAGATAGAAGTAACTCACCTTGTTGAAGAGCAGGTTCATATGTCCCGGCGTGTACAGCTTTGGGTAGCGAATTGAGTGGTAGTCGTTTACATCCTGTAATTGTACATTATGGGAATATGAGCACAAGCGGTGGTATAATTGGCCTTATATGTTTCATAATTAATCATAATGTAGCACGCGTATGTGCAGAGCCACCTAACATTTGGTCTGGAGGTGTACGGTCTTTCTTATGCGTCTTATATAACGCCGCGCTTCTGCTTCAGAAAAGGGCACTTCGCCTCGTCTTAGGTCTCCCACATCGCGTCTCAATATCAATAGAACAATATAAAGAACTCTCAGTGCTCCCGTTACTAATTAAGTTTACCATAGTTGTCGAAATGAAACGTATTATTTTTGGTTCTTGCAGATTCGATAAGGCCAACCTAGTTGGCCTAATCGAATCTGCAAGAACCCAAAACACCCGAGGCTCGGCATCTCACTTGCTCATTGTATCCTCGGCCACAAGTACACAATCAAGGTTTGCACTCTGTAATATAGGTGCTACCTTGTGGAGCAAGTTGCCTAGTGACATTAGGCAACTTGCTCTATTGACACTTATACCGCTTAGTCAATTCAAGAACACTGCGAGAACGCACTATCTAACCTTACTTGCGTCTGATTAAACCATAACTATTTAAACATGTACACAATCCATAGAAAAATATTTGCAATAATACGAGATACTACGGTGATAATGTATAAAATCTTACTGTAACTTGTACATATGCTTCGCACTAGCCTGTGGCTATATGAAGTTGTAACAAAAATGAGAAACTACAATTAAGTATCAATAAACGTCATATCAAATCATATCATTACCAGATAACACAATGTGCTCGTTAGGCCAGTCTGGATGATGCACAAAAAATCTGTGTATATACATATGTATGTTCAGATATATAATTATATGTAGCCCATAGTTACCTGGTCGAATACGCCCAGGGCAAGTACTGGCAAGGACGTGTAGAATACATTGTAGAATGATATAAATACAGGGTCGTAGAGTGTCTGAAAACAAGATTATGTAGTCTTAAGTTATGACGCAACATTATATATATATATATATATACGCATGATAACTCATTACTTCTATTAACTGCTACTGCAGCGCAAGGGCGTTTACGTTATATTTTTGTATATCTAAAAATATATCTAAAAACTGTCGCAGATTTTTTGCGCAACCGATTCTTTAGAGTCCACCAGGAACAGGCGCATTAGGCAGCCCGCAGCCGGCACCGCCCGGCTTGCCGCAGGGGAGCTGCGTGTCTCCGCTTTTACAATTTATTGTATACTTTTTTTTTCATGTCGTTGCCGGTTCTGCTCGCAGGTATGCGCTAAATACCACGCAGCGAGCTGCCAGTCGCATCGGCGGTCTTTGCACTTTCTTGCCCGGTGGGACGGTCGCTAAAGTGTTAAAATTGTATATAATGATGATTGTATTGTAATTATGTACCATCTTGAAATGCAAAATTATTGCGAAATAAACAATATGTAAATTGTATACTTTTTGTCTCTATTTACCGCTAAACCTATATACCACCGCTAAACTCTCTATATACCAGCGAGTCCTAAATATATTTTTTGCGCGGATGATCTCCAAATATATAGTGCGTTTGACCGCTGTTGACGTTACCAGCCGGTGGCTACGCAGGTCTCTCTTGAGGCCAGTCTTTCCTCACCCCTTTCGTGAATAAAGGAGTGCCTATTCTATTTTGTTTATGCTCGTATTCGAATTGTACACGAAAGTGATAATACGCGATTTTCTTAGCTCTCGACATGTAGTCTTTAGTTTATAGGCACATTTAGCAAATTATCTTATCATTGTTAATACCTCATATTGGCTTCCTTGGGCCAATATGAATTCTGATGTATAATATGTATAATTAATTTCGAAAACAAGCTGCAGGGCAGCTGTTACCTCCGTTCGGTGTTATTTGGTGGTCTATAACTTGGTGTAGATAGCATCTGCAGATTTTGACGAATTATGTCCACCGCAATTAAACAAACATTTTTACAATTTGTAGTAATTGACCTAAAGCATGATGTATATATATATAAGATATATCATAGTATATATATATATATATATAAGAGATATCATATCTTATGTATATATATAAGAGATATCATATCTTACCTGAGCGGAAAATCCGCAGAAAAAGGCGAACCAGAAATGGCATAATGTAAAGGCGAAGTTCTTGTAGAAAAAGTACCTGAAATGAATAAAAAACAATTGGCATACGCCCCAAAACTCAAATTTAGTTAATATCATACAATTTCGCAACATATTTATTGTAAGTGTGCTAAAGCTAGCTAGAAACGCAGTAATCATTTGACACCAAATAACACAGTATTAAATAAGTAAGTATTAAAGACAAAGAAAAGTACCTAAGAAACCTGCACATGCGCAGGTACGACCAGCGTCCGTGTACAAGGAGGAGTCGTTCGAGAAAACGGAACTGCGCAATGGAAAAATCCGACGCGAGAACCGCTTGCATCCCTTCCTGGCCTGAAATTCCCACACCAATGTGGGCCACTGCAACAGTCGGATTTATATAATGTGGCAACAACAACAACGGCAACACACGCAAGAGCATGAAACAGGCAAGCAATTAAGTATTAATGTTATTAATTAATATTATTTGTATACCCTATATTTATATTCCGATCATATATTTATAAGTATATGGTCTGAAATGTGTATGTATATAGGTATATTGGATTCTTTAATGCAAACACGAATTTGCGCAAATCACGGCATTCGCTTCTTGAGTTGCTGGACATGATCCATATGACATTAAGAACCAGAACTCCACAGTAGGGTTCTGTGGAGTTCTGGTTCTTAATGTCACATGAATGTCATACTGTTTTCTTGAGCTACATCTGGTATCGCAATATATCTAGAAAAGACTAGCACAAACGTTTAGCTAGTAATGAACGCTACATTCACGTCAGTATAGCGACGGCATTTCTCAATCAACTTTTCCTAGTGGCGCATATAGACATAGACATGGTAATGTCATAAAACAAAAAGAAAGAGGCTAAACACCAAAGTCACCAAATGGTAGCAGTATTAGATGAGAATCAGCCTCACTCTTGATCACCGAATCAATCCGTACTCACTCTTGATCATCGAAACATCGTTGGCACCGTCTCCAATAGCGAGGGTCACCGCTTTTTTATGTTTTTTTACAAGATCTACAACGAGCGCTTTCTGTAGAGGAGTCACTCGACAGCAGACGACAGCTTTGCATCTGGAACGTAAATAAATAACCCATCTCCTATGTTAGTCTACGCCAGCTATTGGTGCGCAGCGGCCATGCTGCCACAACGACTGTTGGGAAAACCCTAGATATATTAATATGTCCGGCTCTCGGTGCATTGAAGATATACCTCAGGCAAAGTTCCAAGCCCGTAGGGGACGGAGGATAGTCTAGGAGATTAAAAACAACCTCCTTAATAAAAATGTTTTAAATTCTAGCTATTGGTGGTTCACCCTGCGCAGCAGATTTAATAGTCACCAAAAGACGACGTCTTAGGCCGTTCGGTCTGATCATAAAAAGTCGTGGCCAATGTTAGCCTCCTAGTGTAGCCTAAAAAGGTGCCTATATTCTGACGCATTTAAAGGTCGTAGGGCAATGGGGGTATATAGCGACCAGTTTCTGCAGCCGCGTTAGGACAAAAGACATCCAGGCAGCGATAGTAGCCATTCCAACAACCGCTGAGATAACTACTTTGCTTTACTTGCCAGTTAGTTAGGCTGCACAAGGAAAAGCCTTAGAACAAGCCCTTATGCAGCATCCAGACATGACTTTCAAAACGCGAGTTAAAGCCTGGAAAACAGAAGAGACTCACGACAAAAAGGCCTGACTCTGTCTTAGCAGTTGTCGTAAAATCAGGTAACGCGTCCTATGCTGACGCCCTAAGTGCTCTTAAAAACAACATGACCCGGCGACGGCTAGAATTGACGTGAAATTAGCTCCCATAGCAGCTACAGGCTAAATCCGCCTGCTTGTGCGAGGCACCGATGCCACTAGCAAGTTTGGGCGCGAGAGCCCAAACGGTCCACAGACCAAGGTTGGTCCGATAATCTGTCCTTGATTATGAGTCTATCGAGCCTAAACATGTTTTTAAGGGCAAACCGGTTACAGCAGGTTCCCCCAAGGGTCCGTACTGGGATCAACCCTGTGCTATATTGCCTAAGATGAAGTAATTAGGCTCCCGCATCCACCGAAAGTCGACCCCCAACTGACAAAGATCTGCTCAAAGAAACAGCCAACGGAGCCCCGGTAAACATCTGACGAAACCACCGCACGCTATGCATCGAACTGACTTTACAAAAACAAAAGCAACTCGTTTAAAAGACCTGAAGCTCCCTCCGCAGGATCTGAACTTACGTTTGGCAGGGCACCCAGTAGCACCCACGTCCATGATCCCGTACCTGGGCATAATCCCGGATAGAGCCCTCACAACACTTCATGTGCGCTGTATAGGCTGCGGCAGCGATAACGCTGCTAAAGCCTTAACAAAGTTGCGAAAATCCTCTCGCGACTCAGAGGAGCAGCCGATTCTCGGCGCCGTCCCTAAGCATGAGTAGTAGATAGTATCACGCTATATGCCGTCCCCGCGCATAAGTAACAGGGCTACAACCTCTTACCTCCGCGGACCTAAATAATTATAGTATTCAACGTTGTACGCGCAAGTCGAAAAGCTTCTACTACACGTCTTCCCTGGACAGATCAGCAGCCATACAAGCTCTCTCCAGACAAATTCCCTACAACCTAAGAGTAAGAGAAACTGGCTTCAAGAAGTCCCTCAATTAAAGGGACACAGTCCGGGCACAAAGGACACTAATCACCAGAACAGATACCTTAGCAAATAGAATCAGCAATGGAAGCAATCCAGCCGGGCTACCCTGGACACCTTGACAAATGATAAATAAGAATAGTATAGTCTTAAGCACGGCTCGCTTACCTACACACTCGCGCGACTGCTAACAGGCCACAGTGGCTGCTTTCTGTAATACCTGCGCCGCACTGATACAACTGACGCCCCCTTTATGTCGTGAGGAGAATTCAGGAGAGGCTGATGTTGTAAGGAACTACCACTACAAGCGGTGCGTCTTTTCAATACTAAGCGAGAACACTATTGCGGAAACTAAGACTGGAAAGTTTTCTGACATGTCTATTATAGAAACGCTCTTCAAGGATTACGAATCGCGGCTTAAGGTAAGAAGCTTCGCAGAGTTTGTCCCCAAGTTCCGCGGCACAAAGCAGCCCTAATGGCAAGGTAAAGTGGCCCGGTTAAGTAGTCTCGTGAAAGCAGTACTGCGGCCATCCCCGACAAGGGACAAAGAGAACAACTGGCCTTTAGTGAGCTTGTGGGTTCCACACCACAGTGGCTTGCCCATGCCTCCATAAAAACCTCTCAAAACTAAATTAAGTGTATAGGCATACCGGGTGTATTAATGGAATTCGCAGCGTGTTCCTTTTACGTGTTTGTGCACCTTCTAGCAAGTCCAAGTACTTTTGTCGGGGGTAGGCCTCCATAAGAGAGAGAGAGCAGTATAAAAGCTTGATTGTTGCTGTTCTGCAAATAATTTGTAATGCTTACCATGACAAGTCATTTACAGAACATCATGCAAATGTTTATAACTAGGTATCTCAAAATAGCTGTCTTCAAATGAGAACTTCATAAGCAATCGCTCGTCTACACCGTTAAAAGTTAGGAGCAGTGTCTGTGATTCCCTTTAATATGTCTTTCTCTTTGTATGTTTGTGTGTGCACCACACGTTCTGAACAACTCGTGTCGATGGCAGAACATTACAAGCGGCTTTTAGGTGAGGCTACGCAGTCTATTCTTCTGGATTTTTGGGTTGATCCGTGCTGAGATGAGTAACGCAGCTAGACACAATATGCCATAAATCCCACCGTCAAATGTTGTGCAATTTTGATTGAGTAACTAAAGCCATTATTATTTCTTCTAGCGAAAAATAGCAAAATACACCAAACTGACGAACCGTATGCACTCGTCTGTACATTTCTGTCGAAAATTACCTGCATGCGACCTCGAGAAAAAGCAACTCGAGCTCTTCGTCGAGAGCATGTACGAGAGAGTGGCCATTAACGATTAGAGCGAAACCTCCAAACGAGTCAGAGAAGTCCCATTCTCGGCCACCCGATTCTCCAGCTCCAATGTCGTCGTCGTGGAACCTGCAAGCCAAAAGTCGGGTCAAACGTCTTGTCTTCTTGTCTTGATACTTTTATTAATACGTTAATGGAGACCCTGATTTGAGGGGCTAGAACGCAATAGCCCCTTGCGGATGAGTCTACTAAAATTTTAGAACCTTACCGAGGTAAAAAAAATGATTTTTACAGCCATGTGTTATTACTTGCGGTAGCTTCAATTGTATCACTTCTTTATTATTGTATACAATATCTGCTTTTTTTTATTCAGCCGACTCACCGTACAATAGAGAGGTCACCTCCAGCAGCACTCTGAGAGACAACCGATGCGATGTTTTCACGAAATGTCCTCAATTGTTTCCAGACCTTCAGACATAGTGGATGAAAGAATTGCCGTAACCAATGGAGCAAATAGCATCTAATAATATTTGTTCTGTTTCTCGCGCGCTATATCTCATCTGCCTGAGAAATATTACTCGGACGTTGAGCTCGATCATTTCAAAACAGCCGACGCAAAGATGGGTTGCCAAACTTGAATTTAGCGATTGATACAAGGTCAGCCCGATTGAATATTTTCTAGATTTCTAGGAACAAGCTTTAGCAGACTTAAACTGTATATCTATCTCGCAGAAGAAGTGAAAGAAGCATGCGAGCACATTACCTCGTCCTTTTCGGTTCCGTCAACGATAAAGATGTCCACCATCTCGTCTGTGAGTAGTTGACATGAATAACCAATATTGATGGCAGTTTCTGAAAGCACAATTTCAAAAAAAGACAAGTTGCGGCAAGAAAGGCTAAATGCCATACACAATAACAATAACAATTGGAGGACCGAAAATATTATAGGAGTAAGGTGACCCTATACGAACGAGGGGGGGGGGCTGTGACAGTCTACAACGGTGCTGGCGGTGCCATGAATCGTGGGTTCGATCTCATGACGGGCACCGACATTGAGAAGGCGTATAAGGGCTTCCTCCCGCTTAACGCGACAACTATCTAAGCAGATAGTCTAAAGAAACTAGCTTCAAGGAGGTGCAGCTCTGTTTAGCAGAAGCAGGCATAACATAAGTCTACAGCCAAGCGACCAGTCGCGTTACAGATGACCGTATACTTGCAGTATTGGCTATGATGGCGTCTCACTGAGGTCACGCTCGTACAATGGGACATATATTATCTTACATAGTGAGGAAACTCCGCTTGTACTGTACATAACTAAAGTCAAAGGCATTTTACAAATGACAACAAGTCAGATGAATGTTTCCGACAAGCCGCCTTCTTCGACTAGTATTCTACACGGATACGGTAAGGAGGACTATCGGAGGCCTTGTATTAAGAGAAAGCGTATTTGACATTTATACAATAGTACAACCGGTAGAGACACGCATAGACAACAATTACACATGAGATATCATGTGGCTGAACCATACCAAAGCCTTGGTGCAGAAAATAGAGAAGTCGATTTCGAATGCTGGCGGGATCTAGCCGGCCTAGTCTCAAAACCTGTTGAGTATCCTTGAATCTATTTAGCTATTGAGCCCTCTTGTAGGCAGGCGAATTTAAAATGATTAAATTCAGCCAATATTCAAAGTCGGTTTGTCACGTAAGAATCATAGTAAATTACGCCAGGTGGTTTCTGATGCTACCGTTTAAATTCAAGTGGACTACAATTCAAGAAAACGCGAGAAGCCACAAATTATTCAGTGCAGCAGTGCACAATTATGACAGTGTCATTAATGGTTGTACTCTTTTTTCGAGTGAAGCGTCAATTGCAAGACCTACATTTAGATGAGCAGTGCTTGCACTTGAAGAGAGAAAATTATTACATAATCTACAGATGTTATAACCGGAATAGTCACTATTTTAGGTCAAATAATTAGAGAATGAACGAACGAGCACACAGGCGACCTTTACTAAGGATACGCCTGCAGCCAAAAATTCTCACCCTCTACCTCGGTATAACCCTGCTCGGCACAGCAGAGGTGGTCAGGGAGGGAGATTCTAGGCATGCCCAATTAGTACCCCGAGTTGAATTATTAGGCTGGTCAGAAATTACAATATGTCATAAATGTATATCTACATTTGGCCTTTTTATCCACGCTCTCAACTAGGCTCAACGAGATAATTTTGTAGAACTCAAGAAGAAAAGTTAACTCATATCCAAGCAGAATGCGATTTTATGCAAGACCACACACCGTTTGTAAAAACGATGCGTTTGCCGCCTGCGTTGCATACTCACTTACCTTGTTTATCACCTGTTAGAACCCAGAGTTTGATGCCCGCAGCAGCGAGGTTGGCTATAGCTTGCGGGACACCATCCTGAAGCTTGTCCTCAATAGCGGTAGCTCCTGAAACATGAGTGTATTTGTGTATGTATATATGGATGTTTATATTATAAATATGGGCAACTGTAGCTATTTAGTTACTAGGTATCTCCAAGTACGTCATTCTGGTAAGATCAAAAACGATTTTCAGGACAAATAACTCCAATAGTGCGGTACTGCTTCCCTATGGTCGCGCCGCACTTGGCATTAAGTGACCTTAAACGTTTGGGTCGAGTAAAAACCTGCAGTATGAAACGTATCCTCGAATTGCCTAAATATGCGTCAGCTACCCCGGAGGCTGGAGCTGCGCAGAGAGCGCACTGTTGTGGGAGACATCCTACCCACCCGATAGATTCAGTGAAACAGTTCGTGGGGCATACAACACATTTAGATGAGATCGAGATGCAAACTTTGCGATGCGCAATCTTATAGAAATGCCCCCTTTTTGTCCAGAGAGGTGGATGCAAGGTACAAGCACATAAGAAATCGATCCAAGTACAAAATCTCCTGGCATTTGTATTTCTATTACATGCGTTTGAAGGGTGACGGCTATGAGAGTACTTACGGGACCGATCACTGCGTATGTAATATATATGTATATATATATATATATATATGTATATAAACTTACCGATAAGTATGAGGTTTTGTTCAATCTCCTCATATACGGCGTCGACGGCTTCTTCTCTGTTCTCGAGCGTGATGCTCGCCTGGTGATGTTTGGCAGTCCATTCTTCGAAGTAGCTTTCGTCGATGTCTTTGTAGGCAAGGCAAAGCGTGCGTAGACCTTCCCCCGCAAATTTCTGCAAAAAATAAATAGCGCCTAACGTAGGTTTTTTTGTCAAGCCCAGTGGCGTGGTTCATTTGCGTGCGCCTCGCGTTCGGAGCAGACACATCGGTGCACAGGGGGGGGGGGGGGGGCACCGTTGCACATTTGTACTTATGAGCTCGGTCTTACAAAGCAGTGCAAAAGCAATACATTGTTTTCACGATTGATTTTAATCGGCGATAATATCAACATGTGCTCAACTGTTATAAACAGCCGGTTACGTTTATTGAAAATCATAAATTAAATTTTTTTCAAATGAACATGGATTTTTGCTAGGTTTGTATTCCGTAGATGTCAACGTATTGTCGAGCTCGGTGGTGTGGTGGCTTAAGTCTGCGCCTCGCAACCGGAGGAGGCACATACATAGGTGCTCGGGTTCGACCCCACCATTGCACATTTGTATTTATGGGGGTCCGTCTATGAAGCAATGTGAAAAACAGTTCCGTGGACGTTACATCTTGGCTGAGGGTCAGCTCGAAAACTTTACTTACTAGACTCTCTCTCTCAACGTATTAGATACCCAACGAGCCAGCATATCAAAAGTACACTCAATTCTTGCAATCCATGTATAAGAGAAGACACCACATAACATAACCTAGGCGTATTTGCATGGTCAAACATTTTTATAGCTTAGTGTGCCTATATCAATTATGTGCCTATATATTCATATCTAATATTGGACTCTGCTTTGTATTATTACACGGATTACACAAATTCTCAGAAAATGCGACCTTACTCCGCAGATCCTGGCTCAAAATTTATCGCTAATGGAGAGCTCAGTACCCGAAAAACAACAGCCATCGCCAGCGCAATGCACAAAGCGTTCCAAATGGTTTGTCTTTTTCTACAGGAGGATGTTCGGAACTATTTGTTTGCCAATTTGTGAGGCGCTTTCTACCAATTTACTAGGACGCACCAGACAATGGACGCAAAACAAAACATGAATATACAAAGCTTGCGTTAACTCGGCTGTTTTGCGGGAATCACATCCATAGTACACAAAATCAAATAGCTTCAAAAAGACTGCGAGAACTCCTTATAAGTTGAAGAAAAATGTGAAAAGTGCAACAGGCGACAAGGCGAGAGAATGCAGGCAAGCTCTGATATTGGAAAAAAAATCCACGCGCCGATCGGTCGTAGCCGACACACATTCCCTCGAGCGAGTCGTGTGTACTGGCTAAACGGGTTAAAACCCCGTATAGGATTAGAATTAGCGACGGCCAAGATCTAGTCACATGATTCGGAAGTGCCCACCACTTCCCCTGTAAACCCACACTTCTGGTCATAAAGATTTGGCCTGGCAGAGAGTAAAGCTTATAAGAAGGGGTTATTTTTCTAGGAATCGGTCTCGAGGGAACCAAGACTAACCATCGGGGCCGAATTTCATACAATCGCTGGCTGAAAATGACTAATCGTTTCTACAGACGACGACAGTGAATCACGCATCTTAATATTTTTTGTAATAAGCACATTTTTTTAATGCAAAAAGAAGTTAGTTCTTAGTAAAAGTCAATAGAGGTACAGTATGTAGCTGCTACCTCTCCTCGAAAGGCCTAAGAGCTAAGAGGAATTTATCGAATTCCCTGAGCGGCTTGACGTTGGCATCGAAACGCGAAACACGCCATCTACGCTTTGGGAACGCTCGAGGAGAAATCCACTGGTGATGAACCTCGCCAACATGATCGGCATACATAAGATTACGCTTATGTAGGAGGCTTTGAGAGGAGGGGTACGATCCAATACACACACACACATCCGTGACACAAAAGCTACACCAGCTAATTTGATGTCGTCCGACGTACAGGAGGCCCAAAGAAAATGCACTTGAGTCTGCTGTCGAGAGTCTGAATCCACCAGAAAGGCAAAGAGCCAGGTTAGATCTCAGACGACGAGCGTAGGTTTCGTAAAGGAAGGTTGAAGATCCAGGCCGGTCGCTGAGGCCGAAATAAAGGCAGCAGCCTTAAAGCTAACGATATTTGCCTCCGGGCGCTGGTAGACAGACACAAAGAACAAAGAAACAGTGTAAACGGAACAAGGACGAGTAGTCCCAAAAGTGGCACAGGAGACGAGAGTAGGAACGTACTTTCAACGCTTAACAGCTATGTGGACTTCATCACATGTCTGCAGATGAATTAGTGAATCCGGTCACTGCCATGGATGAAGAGCTACGAAAGGTCCAGGCAAATAATGCCTTCTCTGCAGGCTACCACAGTGGGCTACTCCGGCGGGCTTGAACATCAGGAGGAACAGAAAAGCTAATCAAGGCGCAGATATTTATGGCCAGATGCGTCGTGAGAGCGTGCAGGACAATGTCAATGGCCGTTATGCTCGTAACTGCCTAAAAACGGTCGTGCGAGAAGATGCCGATGCGAGCACGCAGAGATGACGTGCTACCTAACCCAGGCTCTCACCGATCACTCAGGTGGACTCGAAATACGCCGACGATGTGGACCACAAGTTCTTGTAGATGCAGGACCTTTTAGGGAATGTTGTAGACGGTTTTATCCCGACTAGGGATGCGAAACCAGAAGGAGAGAGTACTCCCAGTAAAGCTCTGCTCGAATGAAATGCTAAAACTGATCTTGCGGAACTTGTTGTAGGAGGAGCGAAAAAGGCAACAGAGTAAAACAGGCAAAAACGTATGCCGCGCCGACATATCGAGACTTTTTCGGGCTGACCCTCAGCCAACGTTTGCGTTCACAGGACTGCTTTCGCATTGCTTCGTCGCGCCGATCTATATATATATATATATATATATCTTCTTCTTTTTCTCCTTTTATTCCCAAACCCTTGTACCACTTTTCATAACGAGAACTTAAGCATGTGAATGTATGCAGTTCCGTAAATAAACCACGTCTGAATTGAATTGAAATATATATATATATATATATATATATATATATAAACATGGTCTCCTAAATTTCGTCCAACAAATTTAGGGTCTATTATAACTCCACGAAAAAAAAATTTTTTCTTATTGAGCAAGGGCCGGAATTGTCTTCTAAAATCGGTAATTAGGCGTGAAAGACAAAATTTAAGATTTGCAAAGAATTTCATTTCTTGAGATTTATCTTCAATACAATATTTGTTCTGATTTGAGCTAACGTATGATGCAAAATGTTTCCTGACTGGGGAAAACTTTTTGACTGAGGCTCTCAAAATAGCAAGTATAGTACTTGATACAACCACGTCTGGTCATTTCGCTCTTCCTCGGAGATATTAAAAGCTCCAAACAACTTTGACAAACAAAGCATTCGGTTCATATATAGTAAAAAAACATCTCACATGCATAATTATGTTCTATGGTGAAGAAGCATAGTTAGGCTCTATTGTGTTGCAGAAACGAATCTTACGTTAAGATGGTCCATTGTCTGGTCCTGCAGCTCCTTGCAGCTTTCGGCTAGCCTTTCGAATATAACTGAGTCGGCACCTTTACAGTAGAGTTTCAGCTGGTCATCCGAATTCCTGCGATCCAACATACACAGGTTATAATAGGAGCCTTCACTGTCATTATTAACTGGGCGTCGATAACAGGTTATGAAGGGACGCTTCTTTCAACTAGGTTTGCAGAAGCTGTCAACTAAGTAAAATAGTTAGTTACCAGTAGTGAAACTTTCGGTCCGAATTTGGCTATATTTTTAAGAATTCGATTAATTATCGTATCCAATTTTGCTATAGTTCGCCACCACCTTATATATGTGCGTGTTGCGTAATGTAAAATAGAAGCAGGCGCTCACAAATTCGAATTAATATCGTATCCAATTTTGCTATAGTTCGCGACCATCTTATATATATATATATATATATATATATATATATATGGAAGCAGGCGCTCACAAACCTCACAATGACGGACATTCGCTTTCGAACGTTGTTAAAGTCGAGAATTGCGAGCAACTCATATGATTCTTCCGCGCCCCATACGCTGATCGTAATGCTTTTCGGCGTGCGGTTCTGAGCACAAAAGTAAGCAGCACAGAGAGCAATCATGCATTAGGAACATATCATTAAAGTTGGCTTTTCGTACTAAGCTGCGTCTAGTTAATACCCTTATCGAGTAGCGAATCATTTCCAACAGTCCTGAGGCAGGCTAAGTAAATTGTCCTAGCTGTAGGGCTTCCGCAAACTCCGGCCTAACGTGGAGCTAACCTTAAGCTTTCTCGTCCCGTAGGACTTCTCGTACGGTATCTACTCAAAGTCTGCTGGTTATTATTTAGACAGTATGTAGAAATATTGTGGCAGTATTCCGCAGACAGAGTCTACATAAGATCGTATATACTTCACAGGATAATTTCTGTAGTCGATCTAACGTATTCGCTTGCCAGATTCGTACACCGAATCCCTAAATAAATATGAAGAGAAACTTGACTCAAACATGGCTGAAACAGGCTTGCTTTGACCGACATATTTGACGACGATGACAGTGTCTAACCCATTTGTCTCACCAAGCTGCTTAGTTCAGCAAGTTTTTACAAATCGTTTAAAAACTCCTCTAAGAAGCTTTAAATTCAGTTTTTTATTAAGCATGATGAGCTTACTTTAAAGACGAAACCGAAGTTTCTGGCGGCTGATGTCAATGCCTCTTCGTCGGGTGACTGCGCTTGATATTCAAGTACTCCATCCTTCATTTCTGACATCACCGTATGGCATAACGCCAAATTTCTGCGACAGACAGATATCAACACACAAACACGTTAACAGACAGAGTTCTTAAAAGCTGGTTCGCCAGCCTAATTCTACTATTGTGTCTATATACTTTAGACTTTTGACCCGTTTATTTCCAATGCAAACGTTGTGCATGAAAACGTTAACAACGACCATGATTACTATGTCCATATATATTTAAAAAGTCTATATTATTCGATCAAACCGCATATACGTGCGTCGACTATTTTATAGTATATATATATATATATATATATATATATATATGCGTCAGCTAAAGCCGTCTTACCGGAAGTATGACTCGACATGAGGATCACGTTTTTTTACGTCATCAAGCAGAGTCTTGTCGTAAAATTTGAATCCAGGTTCGTACTCAACGTTTGAACTAAAATCTACCGGTTCCATGTCCTGCAATAAAGTCGGCAGACATAACAGCATGATAAAATAGCAACAGTACATGATATGACAGTAAACCAGTGAACACACTGCGCATAGTTCGTTTTAGACGCATTTATTGGATGGAAAGTCCTTGCGAAGCCTTTGGTGAAGTCTAGACTGTAGACTACACGTATATATATATATATATATATATATATATATATATATATATATATTAAGTGTATACCACCTGGTTAAAGCAACTCTAAATATTTTAGTCCCCATATATGCATATGTATACACATACATATATTTAAGTCTCCTTACCTCTGAGGCTTCAATAATCTCGCCTGTATTAGGGTCTATGATTTCTCCGTAGAGTCTTCCCTGGATGGAGGCCTTGTTAAACGTCATGATATTCTGAGTAAGCGTTCCCGTCTTATCTGAGAAAATGTACTCGATCTGGCCCAGTTCTTCGTTGAGAGTCGTTGTTCTTGCCCGGGCCGCTTGATCTTTAACCGGGTAATACATTTTCTCGTCCCAGTTGATCCATAGCGAATGACAGAAGCGGATTACTTCGACACTGCAGATACAGTGCAATAAAAAGCCATATAAATCATTTATTAAAAATTAAGTCCACAAATAATCGCAATAAAAATAAATTCCACTAATGATTGCAACAAAACAAATTCCACTAAAAATCGATATACAGATAAGTTCCATTAATAACAGCAAGTTACTGATATAAGGCTCCTTCAGTGCGGTATACGCAGAGAATGTTTTAATAAAAGACAAAACTAATTACTACTTAAAATATGTGTTCGTTTTAGCGCGCCTATTTGGCTTTTTTGCTCCATGAAGAAAAGCTTAGAGTCAATTCTGAGCATGCAATTATCGACACTGCAGTGTTATAATTTAGCAGAAGATACTACGGCAAGAAAGATGACATGTTTTTATAGAGTCTGTTTTATATACGCATACACTCAAAATAGAACTCAAAATAAATCATAGGTTAGGTCCCGTTAGAAGTTGTAGTCAATCTTTAGTGCAGCAGCACAGCATAGTTTAAGTTAGAAGATTTTATAAAGAGAGATTTGAGAGTGTCGTCTCAAAAATGCAAACTTAGTCGCAAACGACTTACAAACATCTATTAAAGATGTATTTTTCTTGAAAAGTTGCTCTGTCTTGCAGCACACATTCTATATGCTACGAGACTAGGACTATGACCACCTTAACCATCTTTTATAAATGTTTATGCAAATCTTCTTTATATGTTAGTGCTATTCACTGTAAGTTGAAGTACTAATTGATCATTTTTATAACGATACCTGTCTTTTTGTTCTTGTAGCACACACAGTTGTTAGGCAGTGCGTGCGATAACTCTAATCGAATGATAGAACAAATGATAGCACATATGGCAATAAGCTCAGCGTGCATAAGTGTCTAACCTGACATATAGCGAAATGGGCACAACAGTATTTAGCACAATGATGTAGGAGAAGAAGACGAGCAATGCAATGATAGCTGCAGCGCCCACCGGATTCTCCGTCGCGATTATAGAATCCCATGGAAGGAAGTCGCGAAAGTATTGTCCTGCCAAGCATAACGCACAGTATTACAGTGAGCAATGCAAGCAATAACAACTACTTGTCCCAAGCAGTATCCCAGTGCAAAACCCTAACTTCTTGCATCGAGTAATCAGTTGTTAGCAGCTTAGACTCCTATGTCGTCCCATGTTAGCATCAATACATTTGAACAGCAGTATAACGAACGTAATTGACTTATTTCTTGTGTTTTATACGTGGCGGCTTATGGGCATCTAATTTGCTAACACATTAAGCAGTTGTTTCTTAAACGGTAAAAAACCACCATGAAAAAGACTACTGTAGATCATTTGTATTCCTTACTAGAATTCAGGGTCGCTACACCTGCATTCATTTTAAAGCATCCACATACATCGATCCGCCCGTTTATTAAGTTAGTACAAAGAAAAAATAGTTCTTTCCCATGAAGTCTCATCTGCAATAATTTTATCACAATATTACGCTGTCCGTTTCGTTTATAAAAAAAAGCTAATCTCGAGAACGTTCGAGTAAATATTAACGCAGTCGCAGCCAAAACAACGATGACTTGAAACCAACAGCTACGCAATTACAGCAACGTTATTACCTACGCAATACGAGCCTAACCAAACCTTCAAAATAATCATCTCGCGTCAACATCGGCTCGGTTAACTTGAAACATAGGTGGCACCCTGCATGTTGTGGGTATATTCGTTCTATAATTCTTTCTATTCTAGTGTTTGATAAAAGTATATATATATATATATATATATATATAGATATATATAGATATAGATATATATATATAGATACATATAGATATAGATATATATATATATATATAGATATATATACATATAGATATATATATATATACATATATAGATATATATATATATATATATATATAGATATATCTATATATATATATCTATATATATATATATATATATATATATATATATATATATATATATATATATATATAGACTTCAATTGCTAGTTTCGTATAGAGTGAGACATGTTAAAGTATGAAATAGATAATGTTGACACATTTTCTTAGAGAACTTAAGCATTGTGAAATTGCAGTTCCGTAAATAAACCTCAAATTAAGAAAAAAACAAAATATATATAAATATATATATATATATCATATTGTGCTTGCTTCTATGGTACACGCTTGCTTGGATTGGGCCATACGGCGTCTATTCAATTCAGAGACACGATCATGTTCGACGGTTTGGCCTGACTAACCTGTTACTGTTTCCCATACGGAGCAGGCTACGGAACAAAACGAGCATATGCTGAATAAGAAGAAGACTATGCCAAGGATCAGAACGTTTAGGAGACGGTCGAGCGAGGTGCGCTTGAAGATCGTCTTCCCGCTGTTCTGCATTAACTTTGTGTCGCGCCCCGCGAAGATCACCATACCGTAGCACCTGATTGGACGGGATTCAAAGTGCAACAACAACAACAACAAACAATAAAATTGTGTACACTTTTTGGTCAGCTTACTCGAAAAACGTTCACATGTTATGCCAGCGCCCTTATTTAAACTCTACTGTAGTGTTTCGTTTAGTGTTATCGATGTGGTATTCAATTGCCGCAGCTTATCGGATTGTCATTAAACGCCCTGAAATACGCTCGTTAGAATCTCCTCTTGAAGCTTCACGTTTAGTCTATAGTAGAGATACTCTGCAAAGAGTAATATTATTATTATTATTGCGATTTGCTTCATTAGTCGAGCCTAGCCACGATCGGGTGGATAGGGTTAATGATGTATTAGTTATCATCGACGTATATACGTAAACAGAAACTACGTTACCAATGAGTGTTCCGAAGGACACATCCTCTGAGAAGAATTTTGTCGTTGTCGAGGGCGTAGGTCTGATTGTGCCAACGAAGGGTGCCCTCAAACTTGTTCAGGTTGTTATTCGGAAGCTCGCACACAATCTCACCTGTAGTGTGGTGATCGACCCACAAGAACACATATTTATTTGAACAATATTTATTGTATAATAAAATACTCGCTGGAAGGCGCCCAAGCAGCAATGCCAATTAAGTGATCGTAATCTACACGTATATACAGATAAAAGCGTGCGCAGTTAGTTGCTTGAATCCAACTTATGGTGTCGACATGTATTTCTGGGTTACAAAACCTACGTAGTCCTTCCTGGAGCCCCTGGGCCAGTCTAAATGGTGTTTCAAAATGAATGCGAGTGTCAGTCATCTGGTTAAAAATTGCACCACAGAGCACGCACTCAACCTCACGCGCATTGATCTTATTGCAGCCTTTACTGATGCCGATCGCGTTTGTTGAAAGTCCATATCGTCCCAAAGGCCGTCCAGCAGTCACTATCCAATTGTGTAGCCCGTGTCCTATCTGATATTGCTATTGATAATTAGCCGTAATTCTAATATGCCTGTTTCTGTTTTGCCCCAGTTGTCCCACGCCTCCTATCGGGCAAGTATAGTCGACCTCCTATCGAGCACGCTATCTGTGCTCTCAGACAATATTTAATTTTGTCTTAACCTTACCGGCGACATAATAGCCGTATTGCGGCTGGCGACGCATTACCCCAAAGAGCCTTTAACAAGCTGTTGAATGGCAAAATGTAATTTGCCGCCACGCTTGCAGCCTCCAATGACAACACTTAGTAACCGGTACTGTGATGAGGGGACAAACATCCCCAGACCGCTGTCAATCTGGTACCGTTGCCTTCCCGAAAGCCCTTACAAGCGTAATATTTTCCCGGCTAGCATCTGATAACGATTTCAGCTCACACACCCATATATAGAGGGCATCGTGTCAGACCAATGGTAAGAATTCGCACACTACCCACGAGCCAGCTGGTTAGCATTTTTAACTGAAGTTTTGCATCTCGTACTAACATTTCGCTGATTGCGGTCATTTCGTTAAGCTTCGATGCCACAGCACTGGTAAACGTTTAAGTACCGACTCTTCTTGAGGGCGATATACAAATTCGAATAGCTTTAACAAACTTACACTCAGTAGTCTTACACTGAGCCAGCCCAACTCGCCTGTTGGTAATAAAGACAAGGCTAGTGGTAATGGAGGATGTCTACTTGCAATGCGGCATCTCGATTCCAGTCACAACATTCAAAGACGAGCACGTGTGATGAATATTATTCTTTTTAATTTGAAGACCACGCTCGGGTCATCTGGCGTTTGGGGCAAGGATGCACTCAAACTGAAAAAAGAACTTGAGAAGAAGCTCTTCGAGTGGCTCCACAGCGGAGCCAAGATCGACCGCGTTCCCCCGACAGAGGGTGTTGCATTGAGCCAACAGAAAGCACTCAAGCAATAACAAGAATAGTCTAAGCACTGTCATAGATGTTATATAAGTAATATATTTGTTACTGTGATAGATGTACATATTAATACAAATAAGCCCGGCGGTAATAATTCATTTTAGACGTGTAGAGAGTGTTATACTAGTGTCGAACCCAGTGGCGTGGTGCATTCGCCTGCGCCTCGCGACCGGAGGATACACATAGGTGCTGCGCGGGTTCAGGCGCCATCGTTGCTCCACATTTGTATTTATGGGGGTCGGTCCGTCTATGAAGCGGAATGCGAAAAGCAGTCCCGTGGATGTCGTTAAAGCTTGGCTGGGGGTCAGCCAGCCCGAAAAGTACTAGACAGTGTTGTACTACAGCAGAAGCGCTGGAGACTCGATCGAACCGTTAAATTTGGCGAGAAGCTGTGCGTCGTTGGTCATCTCGGCGGTGTCCGGGAGTGCTTGCCGACACTTTAAGTTGGTTTCGCCGTCCAACTCCGCCGTCTCGATGTAGCAGAGCCCATTCGGCTCCGAAGACGACAGCAGCAGTAGATCGGCTGCGACAAACTGGTCATTTTCCATGAAGATCAGGTCACCTACTTGAACCTTGAGTTGAGGCAGCCAATTAAATGCACACACACACACACATACACATGGATAATGAGTATATTGATTATTTTATTAGTTTTAAATGTATTTATTAGTATTAGGCCGCAGCAGTTGGCATTATGTACATTCTGAACCGTTTAAGAAATCTGGCAGTTGCCTGGCTATGTCGTTTTGCAGCAAAGAACTAAATTCTAGTGAAGAAGGCATAATTGATAATGTTTGATTAGCCCACTTCAAGGCTGCTCGCTTCTCCAAGCAAACAAAAAATGGATACCTCTAATTAAGCACAACTGAAAGCATTATATCTTTACAAGTTTATTAGTTAATTCTTCAAAACTGACTTTAGTGAACAATTAACGAGTCGCACGAGGGCATTACCAACCATGCTAGCCCTGCTGGGTCCCTTTTCGTACAGGTAGCGTGCGATCGAATCGAAACGAGCAATATATCGCAACCTCTACTAGCTTTTAGGCATATTCTACCTGACGTTGCGACGAAATTGCTAGTCACTCCGTGAACCCTTTCCCTTAATACATCTTGCGTGCGCTTAAGTGATTCTGGGAACACTGAAAGTCGGATTGATACGTGTACGCACTAAAAGGGAACTGCAATAAGAAGCATGACCTTTCTTTCAATACTTCTGATGGTGCCTCGCGTAAAACCCTAGTTCCCCTGATTACAACTAGTTGACTTGGCCCATTTGCTTACTTAGCAATTACACGCAAAATTGACAAGAATTACATCTCGTAACATATATTCCAGCATATAAGCCAACACACCTTGTGCCATCGCTCTTCCACGACGATGTTCCCCCTCAATACCTGAAACAATAAAAAAAAGAAATATATTTTTCAGCTCTAATATATATTAAGCACAAAGGTTACGTTCTAAATAAAATCAACCAAGATATTATCGGGGAACCAGCCAACCTTAATGCTCATGGACTTCTTCTAGCAGATTGTACACGATAAATGAGTAATCGAAAACTACAAAACCAAGGTCTACCATCACACTTATGCGTTGAGTTTTGTTACAGTGACCTATCGCTAGATCGCTTTTTATATGCTATTATTCCCGTACTTTGTTGTATGGGATAGGTTGCTGTCTAGTGGTATATCATCATCGTATTTATTTCACTCATATTGAGTATGCATATAACATAAACAATCATAGAGATTATACAATCATACAGTCGGCTGCTCGCGGCATGTCATTCGAGAGAGGCAGTGCAGTGATCTCCTCGCAAGGGCCAGGCAGGCAGACGCATGACACTTCGTACACACCCGAGAGAACAGTCGATAGACGCACTCGGTGTACTCTTCGTGGAAGCTCGTATTCGAACAAACCAGGTGATGATAGCCATGTCTAGTGGTATATGAGTGACTATTGGCTAACACGTATGCATATCTGTGGTATTGTTGCTCTGTTTGCCAGTTTATGGTACGATATATGGTTATCCTGACTTTTGCGCTCTATACTCCCCATCCCGTCGGCACAATATCATCCGATCTTAGGGGCGAGCATTCTCCGTGTATCAGAGAAATTGTACATTTGACTTAAGTTGACATTTTACTTATATCTGCTTGAACTTTGAGACAATAGCGCAGTGCGTTGCCCCATATATATATATATATATATATATATATATCCAGCGTGTACCAAGGCAAACAAACTGCTTAAAAAATATATATATATATATATTTTTTTTTAAGCGGGTTGTTTGCGTTGGTACTCGCTGGATATATATATATATATATAATGAAAACATGGTAAACACTGCAGTACTATAATATGTATACTATATATACCAGAAAATAGCACAGTATTTAATTAAAATAAAGCCTGGTAAATAGTACAGAACAGTGGATAAGGAAATCTAGCCATAAGTGGATTGAATTCCGCTTATGGCTCGAAGATGCTTATTAAAAGTAGAACGTGACCTCGCAGAGATTGAGAGTTAAGGACAAATTTACAATAGGTGCACATGTGGTGTCGCAATCTGTTGGCAAAAGTCATCGGAGTAAAACCTTCAGTAAATACAGGAGACATGTGGGCTGCAAATCATCGGGCGGGATAGAATGCTTGCAAGATCAACAGAACATCGACAACAAGTCTGCTGATTAATTTAATATTTTATACGTGTAGCATGCTGTTCTGTCACAAAATAGCTTTTTAGCAGCGGGCCAGTATATAGTATTGGCGACTATGTTCGTTCGCTAGCTTATAGAGAAGCAAAAGGTTGTCTTAGCAGCTTGCTTTTCAAGTTTTGTAAAGCTTCGATAACATTTATTGCGCCGTACTTGCCAAGCGCGGGCAGCTCAGCAGGCCAAACTTGATGTATTCATCAACGCAGCTGACATAGCTCCCGGGCTCATCTTGCAATGCCACGCCAGGAGAGCAGGAATGCTAACATATGTATTTAAATAGGCAATTAGATAGCAGGTGCTTCTTGGATTCTCATTGAGATTGAGCATGAGGAGGATATTTTGCCTATTGCACACATACACCTGCAATGGAGATCATTCTAGAGCAGATGATTAAAATTGAGACAATCAAACACTTTAGGCCACCACCCAATCATTGTTAATGAACGCACAACAACTAACAATACCCTGCAGCGGCCGTAATGAGACTCTCATGTATTTACGTATAAGTTGGCGAAGTTTATAATCGCTTATAGATAGACAGTGCTTTTAACAGCACCATTTAAGCATCTCTATGAGCCGACAGCTGAAATAACACGCACCGCTTGATTCTTCTTTTTCTTTAATCTTAAATATTTAAAAAGGTGCCAATTGCACGCTTAGGCCGATAAACTTCTAAACGTGCAGGAAAAGTTTTAGTGCAACGGAAATATTAAATGTTTAAGCATCGAACATTTTAAGTTAAAGTGTGTATTATTAAATCATGATATGAGCGACATGATATAAGCGAGAAACATCTGAATATCGATTCTTAGAGAATTGAGAAGAAGCTGTGCAATCATCCACAGACACAAAAAATGTTTAGCTAAAGTTGTACCGACGAAGGAAGCACCCAACACAGTTTCTTCAGCTTCCAAACGTACTGTTTCAGGAAACTTGTCTGCTGTTAATGCAAGACCAAATCGCTGTAGCATAACGAACGCACTCTGGGCATTCTGCATTGTTATGGTGTGCAGTAACAAACAGAAAACTTCAAACAATCTTCAAATACTTTTGAAGCGTTCAGACGAAGTTTGAACACATATACTTGTACGAGACACACATCATCGACACTCAAGTGAACTAATTACAAACGTTTGTACTTGAAGATTTATATAACAGCAAAAAAGGTAGTAGACCTTGTTTCTACTAGCATAATGTGTGTATTCTAAGCGTAGATAAATTACTAGATATTTAGAAATACTAGATAGGAAAAGTCACGTACGAAGGTATAGTCGTTGCGTGTCTCGGCACTAATTTAAGTTATGTTACATTTTAATAAGGGCGTCTTTATTGATATCAGAAGTGGGTATGTTTTTTGACTTGCTTATTTCGTCATGCTAATGCGCGTGTACGGATGTTTGGCACGGATACACAACTCAATGCAGATATACACATAATCTAGATGGTTACGTAATGCTCAGTTTTCATCATTCCATACGTGAGAGAGTTGGCTTGGCTACCATGAGATCGACAATGGATGTAGTGCGTGTCAGCTCTGTCGATGTCTGTCGGAACTATTTCGATAACTAGTCTGCTTCGCTGTCTAATTCTTCGCGTCACTGTTCAACTAGCCTACCGCAGCATAAACACTCGACTTAAATAAATGACAAAAAACCTTATCAGTGTAACCTTTATGGCATTGGAAAACCATGCAGCGCTTGAACGACTCAGTATCGCAGTACTGGATTCGCAGTACTAAACGAAATCGGAAGGCGAGTTTCATATAGTGTGACAACATACCTTCGACAGTCGATTGTTAACGGAATTGTCGGATCGATGTCTTTGGATGTCGTCGAGTGCGTCTTTTGCCGCCGTCAACGTAAGCACCACAATGAGGGGGACGGCTGTTGTCACCGGGGTCAGCGATGATATTTGAGGAATCAGCTGCAGAACCTGTTTTCAGATAGGCGAAGCTATTCGTCGTTATACATAATTACACAGATTTACATAACATTACCTAAACAACTATCCCCTACTGCCCCACCCAGTAAATTCAATTAATACGACTGTTTAAAGGTTTCGTAATAAACATTGCATTAAGCAGAATTTGGAAAAAATAAAACGCATGTATAGTGCTATCGCAGTGCAATGCTGTTTTCCATATCATGTATAGAACTTTCAACCGATGCAGACAACCGAAATAAATGCTGCGCATTTCTACGCATAAGTATTTTGTCGTGTATCAAAATGTCTCCTTGAAATGAGCTACAAATAATGCGCAAACCTGACAAATTACACTTTTTCAAAACATTGTAATTGTGCGTACGTTTTTGCAAGCGTCATATATTTATGATTGCATGGAAAACGCTTTCCTCCTCAGCCAGGGTAACAAGGAGTTCACTACTTCTTAAGCACGTCGTCAAAACATACTTCAAAATAAGATAGGGAAAATGCCGAGGGAAATGCCTTTTGTGTACTTTGTAAGTTACTTTTAAAAAAATTGTATAATATATATATATATATATATATATATATATGTATATATATATATAAAGAGAGAGGGAGAGAAAAAAGAGAGAGCTAGAGCGAGAGAACAAGAGAGAGTAAAAATAATATTTCTGGCATACTAATTTCGTCTTCGATCTTGGTCCGTTCAAAATTTGTTACTTACGAGTAGGCACAAAAAGTAGAAGTTGGCAAGCCGCTGGAACTGTTCAAACAGATTTCGGGGAACGAACGTCAGAAGCGTATATTTCGACGTTTTGATATAGTTGTTCTGAAACACAAAGCAGTCGATACTTTTAAATGACTTGTAAGACAGAGTGCACGCAGAGTGGCGGTTAATAGAATACTAACGTTTCAAATGAGTACCTATGTAGACATTTGTTGTGAATTAAGTCTAGTTTTCCTCCTACAATAATTGCTTGTTATATTTTGCTGAGCTGTTCTTTATGATTTTGTTAAGAATCTTATGAGTAGTTACTCAGGCCACGCTGTACGAGGCAAGCTCATGTCAAAGTAGAGACGATTAGTTGTTTTTCTTCACTACGAAATGGATTGCAGCGTGTGTTGGAAAGATAAACAAGGCTGCACCTCTTTTATGCGATGTGTTCTTGATTGCAGCGACGCTGTGGCTATTAATCTATGCACCCAGGCACGTGATACCAGTCGATGTTGCATTCTCTGCAAAACCTATGTGCGCAATCATTGACTCTGCAGCATTCGGTAGTCGACAAGTTTGCGGGTTTTCTGAGCTGCTCTCTTCCATTGCTTCGAGCGAAAACGGGGCGAGCTCCCTGTATTTTTCTTGGTCAAAAACTTCATATTACGAACCTCCTGGATATATCTATATTCTGTAAGAACCGCAATCCTTCTAGAACGAAGTGTTGCGGTACGTTTTGTGGATGTTTTAGCCTCTCGCTTACATTTCTGTACATAGGATCTATCCGGACGGTTTATGCTGCTATCGTGCTTGATCACTAAAAGACTAAGCGACTTCTTGAAGGTCACGAACGTTATACCGGAAGAACAACATGGATTTTGGAAACAGCGCTTCATGCAAACAGCGTGCAGAATTCTCCTAAATAACGTCAAAGACACCCTCTTCTGACCAGGGCAGGGTCTAAACACGGTATTTGTCGTTTTCGAAACCGCCTTTGACTCCGCTTCATGGAACCGAGTGCTCAACAATCTGGCAGAGGTCGGCGGTGCGTCGAATATGCTCAACCTCATAAGAGAGGTCCTACAGGAGAACCGGGTGGCAATCGACGATGGAGTCTCGGAACTGCCGGCGTTCTCCTAAACTACCGGGTGCCCAGGGGAACAATCTCAGTCCACTCCTCTTCCCTTTTCTGAATAAGCAGGTGTAGAGATCTCGTTAAGGTTTTATTATACGCGGACGACGTAGCTATCTATGGAAGTAACCGTTTCCAGGTCCAACAGGCGTTGGCCAGGCTTAACAGAGCCGTCACACAGATAAGGTTAACAATTAACCTTGGTAAGACGGAGGCACTCAAGTTTCCTAGAAGGGGCAGGGTCGCGCGTGACGACTCTCTTCACGTCAGTAGCTTTCCTCTCACCTACGTCAATAAGTTCCCTTACCTGGGACAAATTCTACTGTCGAACGGGGTAGGGTTCTCGCTGCATGTTATGGAGAGATGCAGAAAAGCCCTAATAGCTGCATCTTCCATCAGGAGCCCGCACCGCCTTTCCCTCGCGACAGCCATCCGCCTCTTCAACCTGAAAATCTCCCCCGTCACTTCGTATGGAGTGGACTTAATATGGGCCCACCTGACTCCCTGAAACCTTGACTAGCCGAATCGAGCAAGATAAAAGCAGCCTCATTGAACTCTGGGACGCGCAGCTGCCTCGCCTACATATTAGCAGACTGTCCACAACTCATAGAAGACCTAAGGCGCCGTTATAACCTTCCTCGCCCCCACAGCCTTCAACGACTGCATTGGAAGATGGGAGATGAAATTTTTCGAACTCGACCCAGAATTCTTCAATGAGAAATGCGGAGTGGAAGGGGCCAGAGCGTAGCAACAGACACGTGATAACACGATTTGCAGTGCACAGCTTTCATCACATGTCTACGGGCTGAGATCTATGAACCATGTGAGATTTGTGTATGCCGCCGCTGCGGTGAACTCTGCCGAAATGACCATGCCGGGGGAGGGAGACGATCTAATAACGGAGCACGTATTGTGTTCTCATTATTTCTGAGAATTATGGTTGGCGATGCTTGGGTAATTTGCCGGTCGGAAATGTTTGTTTTTCAAAAAATAATGGAAGTGATATTTTTATATTTCAAACTCGTCTAGGCATTGGTCACTTTTCTAACCTCAAGAGCAGAGTGTTCCAGATTTTTAAATCATTTGTGTAAAAGGATAATATACCGGCTCACGTTTCCGCAGTCGCAGTTTTAGAACACTTCAAGAGGGAGCGGAGTATCCTGAATCTAGGGACTGCTATGCTAATGCGATTGTAGAAGCCACATTGAAATCCTATATACTATAAGGTAGTATGACAAACTTAACGTCTGACAGTAATCCAGACAACGTATTTTACGTTTAACTTTACGTGTCTTACACAAAACAATAAAAAATATATTCATTTTTTCTACCTATTGGTGGAGTTTAAAGAAAGTAACGCATATAACGCATTAGTAGCCATCCAATAGCTAGCCAATATTAACCTACGCAGGAGCCCATAAATGAAACTTATTCTATTGCAATGACTGTTCCCACGCCCTACAGTAGAGCATCTCTCTCTCTCCCCAGGCATCCAGTCCAAGATAACAATCCAACAAGAGCAAAGGCTAGGTAAATCCGGTGCTCTGCGTAGACAGTTTAATCGTCCAAATGCAGACCTTAGGACTACAAAAAGTGAACTTAACGACTGGTCTAGCAGCAACATAAATGCACTTTGCATTATTCGCATTCTAAAAATAGAAAAAGGTATGCCTTAGCCGATCATATATGTAACAAGTACCACATTTTGTTTGTCGGAGCTGCAGATTTTCAAAGAGCCAGACTATAGAGGAAGCAATTTCGTTCCCCAATTAGTGCGAATTCAAAATAAATTTGAAGGTACGCAATTTGATGACCAAACATTCGTGCTAACCACAGCTGGGTCTAAAAGCCTTTGGTCAATTCATTATTTTCCAGCCCTCTGCGTCGCTTTGTAACATTGACGCCTTCAGGAGGACTCGTTTGATTTGCCTACTCAAGTAGAGAGAGTCAAAAAGCCAAGGAGGAGTATAGGAGCTTTACTCGCCTTGTTTATAGTGATAATCCTGCACGAAAAAAGAAAAATTGAAATGGCTTAATAAAGCCAGATCAAAGCATTCATAATCAGCCTATTAAACAAACTATTAAATAAAACAAAATATATTAAAATATAAAATGTTATTATTAAATGTGTTTAAATAAAAAAATATGTATATTTAAAAATAAACCTAGCTATATTTCATCTGTTTTTACATTCTCCGCAAAGCCCATTATAGCGTCCCTGCGTTGTGTTTGCATTGCTTAACTATTAATGTAGTTTTCTAAACCACTCCAATCAGAAACAGTTGTTTTGTAGAGCAACTATATAGGCTACAGTGACAAGATAGATAATTCTCATCATTTGCAGAGTGTCCTTCTCCAGATTGGGAAGATACCTTCATGTGAAAACAAGAATACTAATTAGCTTCACATTGAGGAGCTCTGGAGCGACTTTAGCAGGCCATGCACTATAATTAGACGTACCGCGTAATTGAACTGCGCATTGAAGTCGGGGCAGTTGGCTCGTATCCGACGTTGTGTTTCTGAAAATCACAGCCAGATATCAACGCGTTGTTATTCTTTGTTTAAGGTGCTTTACCTACACAGTTTTTTTAGCTACATAAGTACACATCCAGTAAATTACTTCGGTAACAAATACTTACTCTAGACTCGTAAAATGTTCAGTCTAGGTTATAAGGAAGTCCAACGTATAAAACGTAATAACAAGATAGTCTACGTTACAATAACGGGATAGAGCTAAATTAGATTATTGTATCTGCTTTATATTTATAGTTTTGTTACAGCTGAGTCTGCGGGAAAACTGCTTTTGAGTTTATATATATATAACCTCAAAGACATCATTGCAAAACTAAATATATATATATATATACTTGATATTTACATGATAAAGACATATTACAATCGACTTTAGGCATTTGCGGTTAAACAATTACGCACGTTACCCAACCATTACACGACGCGTATTTTATACTTAACCTGTATGAACTCTTGTAGCTAGGATCGATCTATATCATACTAAATCAGCGTAGGGGGTGGCAACAATAGCCACACAAATCACTTGTGACAAAAAACATCGAAACAAAAATATCTACTTAACACAGCATATAAATGGCTTTGGTTTCCTTAAGCCATTGCCTTTATAGAGATTGGCAAGCGATTAGCAGTTTGAGTACAGCGCTCGGCGCAGCAAAGCAGCTTGCACAGCGTATTTTTTAACATTTCACTTGTTTTGCGTCTGACGCCCAATCTCAGTGAATCTGAAGCATTGGGAGGATAGTTTAGTTACTAAGACCGCTATACACTTAAAGAAAACGTCCACGTCCTTGGCCCACACTCACTATGCAGCGTGTAAGGGATTGAGCCTATGACTTATCTACGACACTCAGAAGCCATTTCCAACGCAACGTCCCGCTGAAAAATATTATTACTATGCTTATTATTAATATTATTATTATTATTATTGTAAACAGATTTATTACTCTACTATAATTGTAAATCGTCAACACATAAATTAGCATTGTTTGTTGGCACTTTGCAAAAAAAGAACTTCGAACTTCGATGTTTGCTCTACGCCAACAAGCTAGGGCCGCATTGACACCACCGCGGTGGCTATCCATACTTGGAAGGATGCCAAACCCTATTATTTATTAAAAACATATTACTACAACAGAGAAAGGGAATTAAGTACAATTGTTGTTCACCAATAGGCGTATACAGTAAGAGAACGCGAAACGTTGCCTCTCTCTTGTATCAGCTGCCTCGAATAACCGGCTGGGCTGAACAAGGGGCAGCGCAAAACATGGCTGGCAGTTGTGTCTTCACCGATCTCCTAGGTGAGTAGCTGGTCTGTTGACGGACCGGTCAAAGGGCGCCGCCAATTCACCTGCGTGTAGTGAATAGCAAATCTGGCACGTTCCAATGTTGGCCTTCAGCACAGCGACAAACCACTCTATCAACGCTTGTAGGCAGTCGATTATGCCCCGGATGTTTACCGTTGTAGCATCGCTTCCCCGTCGTAAATCCGCTGTCATGCCCATCATCTGATAAGTATGCATGTGGTTTTTTTTTTATCCTCAGACATTACCGTTATAGGGGGTGAACCTATTGGTTCAACATGTATTCAATCATTATTATGTAGTGATTAGTGGACAAGTGCACACTCTACACACAATACTCCTTCCTTTGACAATGATGCTTGGATGTATCAGTGCAAAACCGTACACGGGCATTAGCCTTACGGAAAAACAAATGAAGTTATGGTCATCGCACATGTTATTATAAAAACGCACTTATATTAAAAAAAAAAAAAAAACATGCTGATACGGTAATTGCATTTCGTCTATTTTACGGATTATACTAAAATAAGTAACTTATAAAACAGGCATACGAGTATGTAGGATGCATTACAATGCTCACTGAAGTGCGAGACAAAACTAACTACAGAATTGGCACAGCATACACCCACTCCTACTCCATCGGTTGCGCTGCCTTTCTGCATACGATGCTTTGGTTTGCCGCTCCTCCTCCGTTGGACAGTGACAAAACCATCGTTGTCTTCGTCGACTTTTCTCGTCTCCGCAGTTGTCTCCGTTGGCGACGTTGCGGCCGCTGCCGCTTCTCTTGCCGTTAATTATAATTATTACTAAATTGACATCAGTTCCGTGACGTCAATGGCTCAAAAATTATTTTAGTCCTACACATCTGACGAACTCTCGCCCGCTTATCAGAAATCAATGCATTTAAGTATGAACAAGAGTCTTTTCAGAACAATTCTCATGGGTCTAATATCATTAAGTCCTTCAATTAACACCCGATTGGGCAACAAATTGTTTACAACAACGACTTACGGCCTTTGTAACATTCCAGCTCCGCTATGGAGGCAACCGCGGGGCATGGTGCGCTATGCACTTATTACACTTCGCCACCATAGATGAGTATACTCGTATATACATTCATTGTGAGACGAGTAAAAACCATCGACCGGACACAGAACGTGATGTAAGCCCTGCGCCGCAAACGCCGTCTAATACCTATTCATGGCCCTCACTCTCTGCCAAGCATAATCTGTTACTGCCCGGTTTTGTAAATACCTGAATCACTGTGGTTAGAGTTGGATATATTGGACACTAGAGACAGATAACATGTAAAGTTAGATGACAAACATTAACTTGGTTCCGACTGTAAATATCCAATTCGAAAATTCCGAACTTATTGACTGACCCTCTAGTTTTAACACCTGCAGTCAAGCCTCTCCGTGAAAAGGGCCCAGAAAACAACACGAAGGAACTCCTGGACTTAATTAAAATCATTCGTCCATAACTGTTGTCTGGTTATTTATATCATATACAGATATTACAATGGCTTATCACTTTATCTCTACCTTTGGCCAGATCCGCCCTTTCTGATACAGAACCTAAAAAGGCCTTCTCAAGCAAATCAATGTAGCACCACGACAATGCTCAACCAGCTTTAACAGAACCAGCCAGGAGGAACAAATTCTACCCCCCCCCCCCCCCCATGTCAAATATTGTCCCACGCTGGTCTTAAATTCTTGGTCACCGCGGTAACGCCCCGTGTTTCAACAAGGTGCGTTAGCTACCGAGTTAACCACCGCTACTAAAACTCTAGTTTGGCAAACTCTTACAACCGTTTAATAGCTACGAGCAGCAAAGATAGGCACATTTATACTAAAGATCCGTGGCACACCTTGTTCACAAACGGTGCTGTCACGCACGCAACCAGGGTTGTAATTTTGTCGTTATCGCGGCTACTTGTCCTGAAGCTAAGCCACGAAGGATAGGTCTGATCGAGCTGTCCGACTTTGTAAGCCCATGAGGTTTACACCGCAGATAACAGGTTAATGAAACGAGGGCTGGGTACTGTGTAGCCAAAAGTGCCTCTGAAAACAGAGCATGTGCTTTTCAAAACACTCTTTATTGTTCAGTGTAAAACTAATAACCTAAAATACATAGTTTTCCGCACACTGTTTTATGTATTACAACAATTGAGCGGCGAAACTACTATAATGCGTTTGCAGAACTTTTATTTTGAGAGTTCGAAACCACAACAGGCTATAATTTGTATAGTTCGATTTATTTTAAGTAAATGTCGATTAGTATGGCTAGAACCAACCAATAGCAACAGGTGTCTCTATAAAAGAAAGGCATAAGAATATTGCTATCCCGTTATGTTAATCTTCGTCTGTTAGAAGTAATTTGTTTTGTAAAACGCATTAACGACTTATAAAATAGAATTTTTTTTTTTGAAACGGACCGACTTTTGCAATACTTATATTTTCTGTACGAACGGCGGCAAAAAAACATCAACATTTGTAAGATTGTTGGGGATTCAGGCGCGCTTGGATCACGCTCGAGTACGGCCGAGATCATCGAGCCTGCGATTCTCTTTGCATGAGCCTTCTGAGTGTTCACCGTACTCACGCGGCGCATAAGAGGATCAGAACGCCAAATATATATTCCTTATGCAGCCTAGTAGATTCATATACGTACGAGTATTATCCGTATATTATCATTATTATTATTATAAATAAACACAAGCAATTCGTCGAAGTGTGGGCGTTGTAGCGGGCCATTATTGTTATTATTATTATTTGTCCATATTCGACGAAAGGGTGCGCAAGACGCCTCCCGCCCTTCTTTTGTGTTTCCTCTTCCCTTTCTCCGATTTCCCGGCCCTTGACTTTCCAGTATAGGCGATTCACAATGCTGTTGATGACGATCGATTATGGTGACGGTGATGATGATGATGACAGTACGTGCGCGGAGCGAGTAGAGGAAGGCCAACGAGAAGGAGAAAAGATGAAATAAAGACGAAAGAGAGAAATAAAGACGGCCCAGAGGCCTGGCCTGCTGGGGGCGTCAGCGGGAGCGGCAGCGGGGACGGCATCGGGGTGGCAGCGGCTTAGGGGTTTGTCTTACCGCCTGCCAGTCCGTGTATGTCTACCTGTGCCCAACTGCCACTGTCGCTAGCTACTTCTGCTACCGTTGGTGCTGCTGCATGATGTGAGCCCACGCCCCCCGTGTGTTGTGGGGTAGACGGCAGGCGCCGGCATCTCTTGTGTATGTCTGCCTGTGCTCAACTGCCGCTGCCGCTGTTGCTGTTGTCTCTGGCTATTGCGGTTGCGTGGTGTGACCCCCCCCCCCGCGCCCCCGCTCGTGGGTTGTGTGCGGTAGACGGCATATAGCACCCCCGCGGCAGGCGCGCTGCAAAGAACCGCCGCAGAAGGTCCGATGCTGAGAAGGAAAACAGCAGCGCAAGCTCCACCTCGTTCTACTTTTCCTGATTAAAATCATCATACGCGTTTGCACGTCGGCACGTTGGTTAGGCGGTCGTGCGGGCGGGGGTACAAACGGACACTCAGGCAGTCACTCAGTCAGCCAGCCAGCCCGCCAGACGCTGGTCATCGCAAACAATGGCTGGCGGCATCGCTGTCATCGTTCGGGACGTCTGGCAGACGTTTCGCCACACGTCGGACAGAAACGGCAACAACGAGTAACAACGAGCCGCAGGGACAGTAATAATAATAATAATAATAATCAGGTCGGCTATGATCAGGCAAAAACAAACGAATACAAAATCGGGATGGTGCATTTCATCTCTCTCAGTATTAGAAATATAACAACAACAACAAATAAAAAGAAAAGCGAGAGGGAGTCAAACCAGTTGATCCATGTGATCTCCCATGGCAACAGCAACAGCAACAACAACAACAAAAACAACAACAGCTAACAACAACAACAACAACAACAACAAAACAACAACGACTACAACAACAACAACAACAACAGCAACAACAACAGCAGCAGCAACAACAACAGGTTGATACAAAACGCGCCTGCTTTCTGCCAAACTCGGGGCGGACAAGCCCAGCAATGGCTGCTCATTGCAGTCATTGCAGCGAGGATACGAAATAGATCGAATACGCTCGAATGCTGGTCGTGCAATAGGGTGCGTTTTGTCAAATTGCAGTCCGCCAAAGAAACGGTAAGCAATAATCGATTACAAAACCAGCACACTAATGGCAATATGGTGTGCAATAAGTATTCTTGTTACGCATTCTTTTCGCAATCAAGTTAATGACGTATTGGCTCTTTTTTCTTCTTTTTTATTGCATACAATTATGGGGAATAAAAACCCTTAGCTCTTGTTTGCATTTACTATTTATTCACTCATAAATCATTTTTGCTCTTCTAAGGAAATAAAA
>QVRM01000928.1:0-128747 GCA_003439945.1 Dermanyssus gallinae
CAAATAGTTTCTGTCTGTGTAATGATATAACGATTGTTAACAGGATGTTTGCATGGCGTCTAGCTTGTAGGTATAACCATACTCAACCTCCCTCGTAAGCAGCCGCCGGTTTTGGCGAGGTTGTTTTCTTGTAATGGAACACTTAAATGTGGTTGTAATAAAGCCCCCCTGCTAAAGGGTGTGTAAATATAAATATATATAAAGCTGGGTGTTGTGGCCGATGAATTGTGGCTGCATAACTAGAGGGAAATTTAGATGTGTGTAGGCGAATATTATTAGTACCACCATTCCTATTTGCAAATCGTGTGTGTGTGTGTGTGTGTGTGTCAACTGCAACCGACCTGTCCTTTCCGCGGTACGAAAATTTGAAGCAAACTAACCAGCACTAACCAACGACTGCTGATGTTTTTGCTGCCGCCGATTTACAGTGAGTGCAAGTGCCAAAACAAACTTTCCATGTTAATTATGAATAGAGGCTTTATATAAATATGTATGCAATATAGTAAGGTCACCATGGCGACTCTGGCATCTCGAAGTTTAGTTATATCGGGTTGAGACCGACAAAGTAGGCGCTCGTATGGAAATTTACGGATGAGAAGCGGTAGCAATCATCATGTTTAGGCGGTATCGATCTTACGTACGAGTTTTCCGGAGGTTGCTTTCGGACGGATTTGCTAATGGATTTGTTTTCCTAAAAGTGGTACTTTACCGTTTATTGTAATGAGAAATTTAAATGTCACTTAATTGGCCAGGAGCCTTTAGCAAACTCTACTTAGCGTTTTTATCCTTGGGGGCTCATGTCACATCACATGTCTGTCTTCGGCTTGTAAAGATCATACTATTGTAGGAAATTGTGCGGCCCCCCTACACATTTCCTTGGAAGCTTCGCTTACCCCATCGCCAACAGAGGCTAAGTTATCGGCATCTTTTATATCGATTATATGGACAGGCTTTTAGGAGTCTACGGCGGTCTGTCAATCAAGATGGCAGCAAATGTCTTACCGAAGTGCACTTAGGAGGATCGAGAAGATTAAAACCCAAATCGATGTCACCTGGAAAAATTCTACGGCAAACTTAAATGATCTCTTTATCGATATAGAAGGTTCTGCCTTTACTGCGTTGACAAGTGGTTTCTGAGATAAATACTGAGCATGCTAATTTAAAATTAAACCTGTATCATTACCACATTTCTGCCCTGGCTGCGTAGGGTGCAGTTCGTTGTCTAAGAACCACGATTCTATTGGCTGATCTGGCTTTCATCCCTTTTTGCCGGCTTTGTAACCTATAGTTGGTCGTTCTATTCACAGTTGTCAGAGCAGTACTTTGTGTCAGGCTGGATGCCGCAGCCACGCTCCAGTGTGTTCTAGGATCCTCGGACCTACTCAAAACCCGCGATGTGCTACTTGCAGCCTTAGAATGCTCACTGCTGTGTGGTCTTCAAACTCGTGTATGATATTTGCCACTGCAGTTGTTTCTTTTGTCGATCTGTCCTTATAGACATACGTCATTATCCGAGAAAAAACTTAACCGGGGTTTTATTCATTATTCAGATTATGGTCAAACACAATTTGTGCTTGCGTTAAGAACGAGTGTGGGTTGGACGTCCTCGTGCGTGTGGCCTCGGCGCTTTTCGAGTAACCCTGTTAGACAATAAGTGTGTTGTCTGCATAGATTAATCCGATTTGGTTGATCCATGCGGAGGTCATAGTCTTTGTAATGTGCTTCATGCGCGACCAACAAAATGCACATTAAGATCCTCGAGCTAACATCGATAAAGATGTTAACCTTCCAAAGCGCTTTCAATTAAACTCGTTTTGCTTTTTTGTTTTTCTACATCCACTTGTTGAACCTTGTGTACATGAGTTCAATTAGAAGTCTGTATATTGCCCCGGAAACAGTATTATGACGGTAAATGGTCAGCCTCTACTTGTTGAATGCTCAGCATTTCTGCAGTAACTTTACCCTTCCAGCTTTACCCTTTTCTGCAGTAACTTTACCCTTCCAGTGATTCAATTATTGGGGATATCTCAGGTGCTCTCTGGAACTGCATTAAACAGCGCTGTAAAAGCACCGTTGTGGACAAGTTTATGATCCCCTGTGGGGAAGCGCATCAGCACGCAGTGGTATGCCATGAACATGCAGACAACCCAGTTTATAAGTACAAGTGAAAATTCAGAAAAACACAGAATCAGAGTATAAAAAATGGCTTAGTAAATGGGGGACAATTAGCAACAGTAAGCTCATATATGTTACGAGACGGCCAACTGTATCGTAGCAACCAGTTGACTGCAAATAACCCACCAGAAGGGCTCCGCCACGAAGGTCGAGGTCGATGCTGGACCACGAATGGCTCTTGTGCAGAAACGAAGCGATTCCACTAGCGACCAGAATGAACAGACGACTCGACCCGGGGCCGAGAAAGAATCCGGGTAGGAAAATGGCTGGCGCGTTTAAGCGACCACGTAATCGACTCGGCAGTTGGAACGAGGCAAAACGATAAAGTTAACGAATTTTAATTGGCACCACTTATCATCGCAGCTGAGTAAGGAGGAGAGTGAAATGAACTGAGCTGCAGAAACAGCATGATGAGCATTAGAGGACGAACATTAAAGCAAATGCCAGTCTTTTGTCAGCTTGGTGGGTTCTACTCATACGTTGTACGTTTCGAATGTCTAAAGGAAGGGCAAAAGTAGCCCCCGTATGTTTTGCTTTGGAGTAATCTGAGTGACACTACAGTATGTAGGGCTTTTTAACAGCAGAAGTAACAACTTCAGTAGCAACGCGACGGGATACCGCGGGTTAGCTACGTTGCTTACTTAACCACTGGGTAAGCTGACGACACAAATGTCGACGACACTTACCAAAGTCCGCTCACCAAAACAATGGGAGAAGGTTGGCCATCTCGAAGAAGCGCGGGATGGGCAGGGATCACTCACTCCATTGGCTTTAGGCCAAGTCCAGCAGTCCTGCGGACGGGCGGGGTCCATCAGCACCGACAGCAGAACCGACAGCGGTAACAGTATCAACAGCAATAGCAACAGCAGCAGTAGCAAAAGCAGCAGTGGGAACGCTGGGAACGAGGAAGCAGTGGGAACGCCGGGAACAAGGAAGCAGTGCCAACACTACTAGCACGGCGGTTGACCGGTCGGTCATATAAATAGACGTCAACCTAAGGCTGAAGAAGCTAGAAGAAAGTCAGCCTCAACGAGCGAGTCGCAAACTATCCGAAGAAGGAAGAAGTCGCCCATCCACCGAGCGGCCCACTGAGCCGACGAAGATTAGCGTCCAATTACAACTGCTGCTGCTGCTTCGAAGGGGAAAACGGACCATTCAGATCGCGGGTAGGCTGTGGTCCAGCGTAGGCCAATACGATGCAGCGATGGCGGGTCGGGGCCGGCCGCGGAATAACAAGACGCCGCTGCGTGATAGGCCCTACGCATGTCCCATGCCCGTGCTCTGCTCTGCACTTGTGTATTGGCCGCCCGGGGCGCGACCCACGATGAGAAGACAATACCGACAATGCCCCATTCGCTGCTTAAACCAAGCTTAACGCTGACAGAGACCCTGAGCACGTCTCGTCTGTGCGTAAACGCAGCAGCAGCAGACATTCGACGGCGGCCAACTAAAGCCTCCCAATTCTAGCCGAGCCGGCTGTTAGAGGCTTGACCTGCTGGCTAAGCTTAGCTACCATTCGATTAGGTATTATATATATATATATATATATATATATATATATATAAAGTTCTTTTTTTATTTCTATTATTTTAGCGACTCTACGAGATATTAGGCCTAGACAGGTGACGAGCCTCAGAAAGTAAATTCAAATTTCTGTTATTGTTGTTGCTGGTGTTAGCTGCTTCTAATCGTGGCTGTAGTAGTTGACGTGCGCGACCGGCTGGCACAACGTTAGCGGGTAGCTCATTTCTTCAGCGAAGCTAGATGCTCTCGTTTAGTCAGACAATTCCGCTGGAATATTTATTTACACTAGCACGTCCTAAGCGTAGACAAGCGTATGGGACAGTCACATAGCATATTTGTCTGTGCAGACCATTTTCGGTCTCTCACTGAACGAAGCTATACGATGTGAATGCAGGAGGCGGTCGGCTTGTTTCTGCAAAGATGCTCGTTTGGGCACTTGACCGACAGTGCCAGAGGCAGTTTGCTAATACTCCTTGTTAGAGATGTTGTTGCCCCAGAGTATATATATATATATATATATATATATATAGTCACAGATAGTTAGAGTGCGCCAGACACTTAGAGCAATGACGACACCGGAAGTCAGAGCAACATACGTAAGATACAAGCAGACGATGATAGGTAATCTGTATTCAGACAACAAATATGAGCTTTACCCACGCAAGTAAGATCAGTATTGAGAATAAATATGAAAGGTGTGTGGTATATTCTTTGTAGGGACTTGCACTTTGTATGATCCAGTTGGTGGCCATATAGTGGCGGCGTGTGTGTCTAGGGGACTAGTGCGCTAGTAATGGTTGTCGTCTACCGGAGTGTCGCAGGTTCGATCCTTGTTGTTAATCGAATTTTCGTTGGGCGATCCTTATCGAGAATATATGATAAAGCCATATACAGCTGAGCGTTAGCGGTCGTGCTGCCACTAAGACTGTTGGGGAAATTCTAGATATCTTAACATGTCCGGCCCTCTGTGGGTTGAATATATGTCTCACTGTGAGTTTCAAGCCCGTAGGGAATGGAGGAGAGTCTAGAATTAAAAACAACCTTCTTAAACAAGTTTTGTTTTTATTATCATTGTAAGTGGCTATGTTCATGTAGGTGCAACTAAAATATAATACGGCTTAATGCCGACAACTACGTTTGCAACAGACATAGCCTCTTATGCTTTGGTCTGGACCAAAATCTGGTTGATTTGATGTTTCGTGCCATTTTTACTCGATTTTTAAATGATCCTTACTTCATAACGGTGCGATCTATAACGTAGCAGCACAGTTTTCAAGCGCTATACCGTAAGGTGCACACATATCAACAGGGGTTTTCTAATTAAGAGTAGATCGTTCAGAGGCTCATAAAACGCGTTAAATTAAGTATTGCTTCTAACGGCCAGACATTACTTTAGAAAGTGTGCGATTGCAAAAGAACGACTTGTTCTATTGAGAAAGTAAACATACAGGCGGGTTCAAAAGACATCCAGTGCCGTCTAGCAGAAGCGAAATAGTCATACTGAGGAGAGTTCATAAAAATCCAGATCTTATGATGTCTCAGTTACGGCAATCTGGCTCTTTCGTGAATGCTTGGACTGGCATGGGAATTAGATCCCTATAGGCCCTCATCAATTTCCTGGGTGGGGAACGAACCGTACATTACTTGGTAGGACCCAACCAGAGCTACTGATGAATGTCCTAGAAGGTTTCGCCTGCAGATGTGGTTCAGGCACGATGGAGCACCAGCACACAACGGCCCTGCAGTACGGGCTCACCTTGCCGCTACGTTCGAAGATCGATGATATGGCCCATGCTAGTTCAAGTACAAACGTTACGAGCATACATTTAGTCCCGTAGTTCTGACCACCAGTTTTGTTCATCACGTCGAACGTAGCCAGATTCAAACCGCACATCAACCGCTAACGTCTCTTTTTTCTAATAATAAGCGGCTCTATTATCTGGGGTAGAAAAACGGCGTTCTGTTATCGTATCACGAAACGATGCGTTACCAATTTGGTCGATTGTATTTTGTGAGCGTAATTGCCACATCTTTAGGTATTGAACACGAAATCTCAAAAATGAGACCTCACAGGGTCTCGATTCCTTCCTCTCACAGATGAAACGAAACATTGTTGCCCTAAACCCTGTCGCTACATTACTGTTCCCCACCGAACGACCCATTCGATTGAAATCGCGTTTTTTGTGAAGCGTGAGCAGCCACATAGGTACTTACTTCATTGTCACTCCTAAACGATAAATGTACACTCTTATTGCAATAAAAAAAGAATGCATAGTTTACCGAGTTATCCCTTACAATATAACGAATCAGATGTTAACTTGATTTGTCAGAAGTAGCAAATCTAACGCTAATTCTTCCTACGACGATAGTCGCTAGTTATGTCGTTCATATAAGTCATGTAAATAAACCAACAGTGCGCTTGCTTCTACTACTGACATTTGTAATGTATATCAGACGTACGACTGTACTGCTGTTTTTGGTCTGGTTGCTTGTGAGAATGCGAAACGAGGCAGTATATAGCTCGAGCTGTCTCTGCCCTTTACGACCCACGTGTGAGTTGCTTGACTTTTTATTACGGTAACCAACTTCGTAGATCTGAAGGGCCACCTTTCGAGGCGGGCGCACTTCGAGAAGCAGCGCCCCTGTGAGTCTGTGGTCGGTTGGGTGACGACTCGCCGCGTATCGTAGACATAAACACCGAGTGAAAATGTTAGGTAGCAAATCGCTTTACCTTTTCATTTGCGGCTTAGTGGGCAGTTTTACACCACCCGCGCGCTCACGAGAACTGGAAAGCTCTCAATGCACGCTGCAGCTTCAACACTACGCCGAGGGACACATAGCGGAAAGGAGACGACAAGAGAGGCAGACGAAAGTACGCTGCCCGCAATATATCTGTATCGTTGTATTGTACTCTGGCTACACAGTGTCTACGTTTCCCGGTCTGCCTTTTCTATCCGGTGGTATGTGGAATAAAAGGGAAAAACAGTGCCGCTTAAGGTGAAACAAGGAATGTTTCTATGTGGTGCAAGTTTGACCCGCCCAGAGTTTTGCCGCCAAAGACCGCCGGGTGTTGTAGTGGCGGCCTGGACGGCTAAAGGTCTATTCTAAAAAACGGAGTTGTTGCCATGCGTGGGCTCGAATCCTACGTGCGTGGAATTATTTCGTTTTCCTTCATAACTAAGTCGGGTTGAGCATTACCCTGCGGTTACGTTCCGCCCGCTGGAGGCAATTCAGTATGAATATGCTAAATGTCCTTCTTTAGCTCCCTTTAGTTACGTGGCTAAACGTAACTACGAATTATAGCTCTCCCAACAGAAGGCTGTGCCGTGAGGCAAAATAAATATAGGTAAATCTTCGTTTTTAAATATTCTATCGTAAAAGTCTGCGGCAATACTTTTACGTAGGCTTGTTGTCGGGCCACGACTGGGACTAAAATTACCATACTCAGCCATTCAAAGCGGAATGTCTCAAATGAGGCCAGCATGCATTTTGCTAAAAACGACTTCTAGTTGGCCGAGAAGGGTAGTCCCAACTTGTGTGCTGATAACTGCAACTAATAACAGTACAGGGTTTGTAGGTTTATGCAGGGTAGTCTAATATGTTACAACATACAATAGTACGACCACAAGCAATATATGGCCGTATGATCGAGGGAAGCAATGTAAGAAATGATTAGCGAGAGACCACGGATTAGTCACGACCATTATCAGTGTATCACTACAAACTCTACAAAAGTATGTCATACAGGAATACTAGAGTGTATAAATATTATCTGGCTTATATAAAACATGAATAAATAGCCCCGCCGAGCAACTGAGACGTGCGTATCACGCCCAATTCATCACCGACCCTTCTAAAGTTCCGTTATCAACCACATGCCATGAGGACTCACTCCGTCCAGCTCCAACTGCGTGCCTCCGACACTGAGAGATAGAACCAAAATCAGGCAAGAATCGTTTTGCGGCAGACCAGATGAGCAATCATCTGAAACTGAATTGAATGATTAAAATTGGGTAAAGTTGGTTCATTGAAAATAGATTGGTAAACTCTAAGTGTCGATGTAGTAACCAGGTATAAACGCAGCGACCGACAATGGCTCATGCTTAGTTCCCCTTACTGTTTAAGTAATGAAAATACTGCCAAAGTCTTCTGTCAATCTTGATGGGAAAATACCAGTCTACACTACCAGTCTATACCAGGTAAAAAACGACTGCTTTAACTAGTCAGAGGTCCTGTCATAGACGGAGATGCTAGCTTTAACAATTTTGCGGCTACCCCCATGACACCTTGACTCCACTTACCCCTAATACTGAGTAGGAGACTAAGGACCTTGGAAATAGAAACACCGGCGAGTGACTAACCGACTTGTGCTCGTCACAACGATAAGCAATTTTGCGCAATTTTCGGATATTTCCAGGGCATTCAGCGAGAGGGTGCGGTCAACGTTATGGGAACCGTACACTACTGTATCCAACCAGAACTAACGGGTTCAACTAGAGTCAACCAGAGGCCTGATGAAGGAGGTGACGAAGTCAAACGCACGTTCACTGGGGCTAACTGCGTTCTTAACTAATGAATAATTAAATCAACTTTGTAGCGTCATGTGTATCACACAGTGGTACTATTACCGCAATGTTTGCAAAGCAACTTCTGTAAGAAGGTGGTGTTCATTATCTTTAACATGTCTTCACTTTCTTTACGTTTCCTTCACTCGCTGTGTTATGAATAGGGTCAATAAAGGCACTCCTTTAATTCGGGCTTTATAGCTATAAGCTATGCAATTTACACAAAAATAGATCCGTTCACATAAGATTATTATCGCTTGTCTGTTCACCTTGTCTGTTCGCCTGATCTATCTGTAATATCGAACGGTAAACTATATTACTTTTGGTGCACGCTAACGCAGTTAATTCTGCTGCCGCAAAGAAGCCTGCGTAAGTTAGCGGCATAGTAAGGACCTTCTATCCAGAACATTACCTTTAAAACAACATTTTTCTCTGTTGGAGACTCATGTTGATCTGTCTGGAGAAATAAAACATATTCTAGGTTTAGCGTCATGCGTATGTAAGATACTGGTGACCCCCTCTTAATTAATAAGCTAAGGTCCTGAAACCGCCACGACAATACTCCGGTATTTCATCAATTCATGATCGTACTTCACGGATCACAGCCGCTTCTTTAAATCATATCAACAATGAATCACGATCAGTTTATTTCTACGCTACGTACTTGGACTAAATTATATATATATATATATATATATATATCGCTTACTATATACCTGAATACACTTGTCACCCGTTTATATCAGAGGCGCTTAGAGCGGCAGCGTTTATCTTACCTACGCATTATATAATCCATGAATACTTCATTACCTACTGAGTATTTGCTTTCCATTGGGACTAATTCTTCTTTGAAATATCTACCAGGTCCCTTCTAACATTTGGTCCTAGAGCTAGGGCCTCCGACAGCTCTATATATCTGCTCCCCAATAAGGCTATAGTATTCTTTAACAATATGCTAGATTGACTCATTTCCTAGAATACATGCTCGGACATTCGGTTCTTTGCCCCTCCCTATATTTAGCTCTTTGCATCCTCGTATATAACATCCTGTTTTGGCATCTGCCAATAGCCCACTTGCTCTTGAATTATCGTATACCATTATAGCCTGCTTCTTTCCCGCGTGTCCTTTCCATATATACTTGTCAAACTCGACCTGGAACCCAGTGCCAATTTCCATTTGCCTTTATATGACTTGTTTACCCTCAATTTCACCATTTTCTCCGATACCCTCGCTCTTGCCCATTGCTGACGATTCTCCCTAGCTGCAAACTCACTTCGTTTTAATTCTAAGTGCCGTCTTTACCAGCTGCATCTGTTTAACCTATATTCTATTTGTGACATTTTTAATCTTAATACTAAATCTTAGCTTACTTTGTACTTCCCTTTGTATAAATTTTGACATTTCCCCTCCCCTTCAGGAAATTCCCTAGCGCAATTAAAACGACTACTCAATGCAAATCCTATTACTTCTCTTTGTATTGTTTCTAACCCCTTTCCCAACCCCGCGCTTTGGACCAGAGAGGCATTAGCAGAAGTCAACCCTGGCACATACATGGCCATCCATATACTCCTTGTTACTATAAATTTAATAAACCCCCAGAGGCCCTTACATTTTACTGCATTTTTCCCCTTTCAGTCTTCTTCCTCCGTAATATCTCTTCTTCCTCTAAATAGTCATTCCCTGTAGTCATTGTCACCCCAAGATACTTATACTGACTTTTATATACCACTTTTTTCACCTGTACTACAAGCTTCTTCCCCCCCTCCCCGCAATCCCATTAAATACTAAAATTGCGGTCTTTTTTTCATTCAGCGCGATGCCCAGTTTCCTCCGCTGCTCCCCACATGCATTTTACATTTGTTAACGTTTGCTAGTGCACCGCCCTAACACTACCATTATATTATTTATTTGCGCTATTCTCTCTAAATACATAAAAATCACCGATGACAACGGGCAGCCTTGCCTGACCCCTTAGCGACTAAAAACTTACTAGATTGTTCGGCTGCTATCATTATTCTTACCGTGTTATTTCTATAAATTTATTCAAGTAACTCCACCCAGTTTCTCTCCAAACCCTCTTCTAACATAATTTGATACAACTTTGTTCAGTCCACCATATCATATGCCACACACCCTTGTCCCTGCAATCTCTGTGTTTCCACAACCTGATTTAATAAAAAAAGATGATTATCTAGCCTATACCCTTTCCTAAATCCGCACTGCCATTCTTCTATTTTCTCATTTATTTCTAGAATACTCTGCACTCTACTCTTAAACACCTGCATAAATATTCGATACGTTATAGGTGTAATTGTGATTGGTCGCTTATTTTGTAGAACGTCGTTATCTACTTTCCCCTTCGAAAGAAGAGAAACACTTCCCTTGCACCAGCCTTCCGGGATTCCACACCCTTTACATATATTATTAAACTGCTTCGTTAGATAATACATGCACTCCTTTCCCAACGCCTAGATAATTCCTACCGAAATCCCGTCAAGACCACACGCCGTTTTTGGATTCATTTTCGTTACCACGCTTTCGATCTCATGTGCTGTTGTTGTAATCTTCGTGCTAGTTCTTGTCCTTTTTATACTGTTCACGCTAGTCGTAAAAAATAATGCTTGTAACGCGGTGCTCATTTTATTTATTGCATGTTTCATCTTCGGCGTTATTTGTCATCCTTGTTTTTTCTGTCTGACATAGTCTCAAAACAGTTTTGCACTTTAGCCCTTGGGGGACCCAAAATCCTGTTAAATTCCCTCTCGTCTGCATTTTAAGTGCATCTTGTATTAACATTTAAGCTTTATTCTTGGCTTCATTGCAATTTGCCCAATACTCTTCTGCCTTGTCTGCGTTTCTTCCCATTACTTTTCTATTCTCCTTACTCCACCCTTTCCGTTCCATGATTGCCTTATTTATTTAATCATTCCACCACCCTCGTTCTCCTTCCTTTTGAATTCCTTTTCTATCTTACAGCAATTGTCATATGCGTACATCTCGTCTACGCGTTTTTTTTTACACTTGGCACTAAGAGCTGTTTTATGCATACATTTTTATGTTTATGTACATACATATATACATATTGTTAGCCAATGGTTAGTTGTGGCTTTTTGACAATGAGAAACGTAGCGATTTGCATGTGATTCAAATATGACGTTGGTTTGTAATGATATAACTCATTAAATATACAAATTGAGGAATTGTATACCTCAGATATTTTTCAGTTATAATTTGTTAGCCAAGCAGAGCAAATTCATTTAGCCAAAAGTCTGGTAAGATGAAGGATGTTTACAATGTGAATATGCCATACACGGCAATAAGAAAAATCAGGATGAGCAGTCTACAAGGACAAGTGCGATTGCTGACGGAAAGTGTTGTAACTTATAGGTGCTAGTTTTACATTTAAAAAAAAATCAGGCTAAATCAAAGGTAATCTAGTTGTCTTTATCCAAGGTGGCCTTTCTTGCTTTGCCATACTATTTATTCGTACGGTATTTATCTCACTTCCTTTTACTTTTCCTCGTTTGTTTTATACGTATCAGCTTCTTCTCTGGCGATCGCTCTATTCTTTTTTTATCTGTGTAGTTTCTCTGTCCCTCTTTCTCTTTTATCCTCGTTTACATTTTTTATCTTTATATCTTTCAGTTTCTCCTCTGACAAGTGCTTCGATGGTGGAAAACAGCATGATGGCGTACGCTGCTGCCAGCAGGGTCAGCAGTCTCTCAACTCATGTGAGCCGCTCACTCGCCATTCTTATGAGGTCTGCACGGGGTATCGCGCGGCGGTATTTGACGCAGGGATTCCCGCGACTGGTTTCCCCCCCCCCCGTAGTTTCGCTTATTCCGCTCGGGGCTTATCGCTATCCGCTTGTGTGTCCTGACTTCGTCTATATCCGCGTACGATCTACGAACCCACTATCTACGAAGCCAGCACTACCACCGCCACCACTATGAATGAACGAAAGAACGCCTTGATGGTTGAGGAGTTCGACGAACAATACCAGCCAGCCGATCGCTGTGTTCTGGAAGGGGCAAAAAGACGGAAAAGAAAAAGAGAAGGAAAAGGACGAGGCTGAGATGAGGAGCCGAGTTGAAGCCGTCGGGCCCGCTGACAGAGAGAAATAGAGGTTCGAGCACGTCAGCTTTCGTCGTCGCACACGCTCCTAGCGTTGTTCGTCTCATCATCTCAACAGGGATACTATGTAAATCTGGCTTTCGTTGTTGTTGGTATTTTTGTAAAGGCTTGTCGCGCGCAGAAGGGTTTGCTGCTTCGCCTGTCTCTCTCTCTTACCTGTTTCAGCTTTCGACCGTTCCGTGAAAGATCACACACGGGACAACAGCTTTGGCTGGCTTCTGCGGAGCATTGCTGATCTTTTTGCTCTCTTTGTTTCCCCTTCTCTGTTTTTTGCTTCGTCCAAGTGTCTATTTTTTCGGCATCAGCGAAGAGAAAAGCTAATTCAGAGTCCCGAAATAGCTCTATTTGCTGAATGGACGTAGACGAAAATAGCCGTCAGTTGCAAAAACGGTATGCTTCATTCGTGACGTTCTAGTGAAACCTGTTTAGCGAAGCGGAGGGAGCGTATTCGCTGAAGCATACAGGCGCGTTCTCGCAGAATACACAACGAAACGCGGATACGAAGATAAATAAAGAAAAACTGGTTAATACGTTTTCTACACAGGTGTCGGCGCCGGAATTTCGAGCTGACGTTCGTGTGTTGTACTGGAATGTTTCCGAGCCGTCAAAACTTCGACGAGCCATGATTAAATTATACGATCTTCTCGTGTCGAATTGGTCGCAATTCCAATAGGATCGCGTTTCTTGCTTGGTCCAGGAGCCCCGGGCACTTAGCCAGTTGGAACGGGCCTAATCGAAACTAGAAGTAGTTGTTGTCATGGTAGTCAAGTAGTTTTACGCACCGGTGACTTTCATCTGGACAGGTCGTGGAAGAAGTGGGTGAGCAGTCTGCTTCCGGATGGACGACGCTCGATTGAGGAGAGGGGGACATTTCGGAAGTCTCGAGGATCTTCTGAGCTGTTACCTCTCCAACTGCAGCACTAATTTGATGACTAATCGAGATACACCTAAAAATTGCGTTCTTATTAATTCAGGTCCCAGTGTTTGCGGCCAACGCTTTGTCGTTCCTCGGATAGAACAGAGCCAGATAAATGATCAGTAAAAAAGGACCAAGTGCGAACTGCTGAGCATAAGTTTTCCAATGTGCTAAAGCTGTGCTGAAATTTATTTGGATATAATTTAAACAATGATTCTGTGATGAATGTGCGTGCCAAAATTGATCGAAAATCATCTGAAAAAGACGCTTTTTTCGGGCAATGGAGAAAAACCCGGGCCACTGCTTTTTAACACAAATCTTTAACGGCATTACTCAAAACATGAATATGTGTCGCGCCGCGATCGAAACCGCAACGATTTGTGTTAGAACCGGCCTTTATTTCTACTTCATTACGCCCACAGAACGGCGGGGCCTATATTATTTCGCTCGGAGTACGCTGAAGGCTCAATCAAATTTACCAGTTATTGAAAATGTACGGTGGCCATGCAAACCAATTGTTAGGGCATACACCACACCTGGAGCTTTGTACACCAAAGCATTATAAATTATGTAACAGTGAGCAGTGAGTTGGCGATATATATATATATATATATATATTGGGAATGCCGGTAGATAACCGATCAGGGCAGGAAACGCACTGCAATTCCATGAGTAACTACAACAGTGTCGTGTGTCTGTGAATAGACAAGCGAGAATCAAAACAAATAAAATATGCCAACCTTATCAAGATAGATAAGGCATAAGTGTAGGGAGCCAGCCGTCATTAGGTCAACTCGAGAGAACTGAAAATTTAGCAGGGCAATTTGTCAGAGCTACGAGCACGAGGGAACACGACGACACTTTATGGAGTACGAGCATAGCTTCTTCTTGCGCGCCCGCTCACCTTCACGTGGGTAGGATAGGTGTTTGCGTTCTGGCTTACCGTTACCTCGATGGCGTCAGCTGTCACAAGTGAACTCGTACAAATTTCGCCTTCAATTCTACAACGCGTTCTTCTTCTTGTTGCTATTGCTGTCGTCGTTACGCTAATACGCTGTAATTCCTGTTGTTGTTCGTGTTGTTGTTGTTCGTATTGTTTTTGTTGCTGTTGTTGTTCGTGTTGTTGTTATGTTGTTGTTGTCACGGGTCGCCGACGGTCAAAAAGGTCGCGGGCAAAGAGCGAAGAAATCGAGTACCGATTTGGTCGACGAGCTGGGTTTTTTTTTAGCTGGAGTGTTGTTGCTTCTGCACGCAAGCTAACACGTCTCAGTATCCGCGTCCTGCCCTCTCTCTGTCGCGGGACGCTAGGCGTCCTCCGACGCGGTCTGACTTGGATGGGCTTGAGCTGCGGCTGCTGCTGCTGCTGCTGCTGCGGCTGCTTTAGCATTGCTAGCGTCGGAATTTAATCTTCGGCGAGCGCTGAACAAAACTAATCGATCGGTTGAACAGCAAATATTATTGGATGGCATGGCTGGATCAGCCGCCGCTGCCGTCTCTGTCGCAGCCGATCCGCCGCTCTCGCCGCTCCAGGGAAGCACCCTCTCTCTCTCTCACTCCCCTTTCCCTTTCGCCCTCTGTTTTGTTGTTGTCGAAGACTCGCGTGCTTTTCCGGCGTCTCCCAAGCGTGTTCGATCATCGAGTATTGGCTCTGGCGCTGTTCAGAGTGCTCATGGCTAGACAAAGAAAACTTTCATCTTCACTTGTTTCAAAATTATTGCTGCTGGCGATATTAAATACTAGCTGAACGTATTGTTGTTACTCGTTTTAGCGCCGAAAGAACCAACTACTATATATATATATATATATATTGCGCATGAGGTGTTCCTGTAAAAGCTTTATGTCCAGGTGCTTAACCATGGGCGTGGGCGCTACTGGGCGCCCTTCCATGGCGTACGTTTAGACTGACTGTGAAGAGCGCTTCAGGCCGTTTAAAAGAATTGCTTCCGTTTTTTGTGAAGCCAATTCGAGGTCTAGCGTGTGGACTTATGGTCGGATATCTACTAAGGCTCCGTTAGCTACTAAGGCTGCTTCTTCGAATGGATTCCTGTCACGGGTGAGATATATGTATATATATATATATATATATATATATATATTCGAGTGGATTCCTCCTCAAGGATACACTAGAAGGAACCTTAGTGGATATCCGAAATACCTCCACAGCCTAGACCTCGAACTGGCTTCACAGAAACGGAAGCAATTTTTGTAAAGGGTCTGAAGTGTCCTCTACAGAATATATGCTTGGGCTATGAAAAAGCACTCAGTAAAAGCCACGCCCATGACTGAGTACCGGGATTTGATCATGTTTAAGGCTCTCACAGGATCACCCCATAAGCAGTATGCACCAAAAAAGCTGCTAAGGCCATGTAGGCCTCAGCAGACGTGCGACAAATTCACCCGCGGACTATAGGGGCAACTGACTATTGACGCCGTCTCGTAGCATTAGTAGTCGATACCGTTATGCTATATGCTGCATCCTTATGGGAGCGCACAACTATTAAGACTTCAACACACCGCCTCCTCAACAAGACTTTAGGAGCAAAGGCCCTCAATATCGCACGGGCAAGTCGCACGGCGTCCACAGCGGCCACACAAAATCTCGCTAGATAAATTCCCTGGGACCTAAGGGTAAAATAACTAGCCTCAAAATGACCCCCAATCAACCTCCGAATAGAGAGACTACTAACCTGAAGAAAATATATAGTTTTTTAGGAGGGTTACGCACACCAGCCGATTTTGTTGAGGAACAGTGTGTGACTCAATATGGGCAAAGTATATGACTCGATCGTATGCCAACCATGTAATACCAGGCCTAAAAACCACGTTTCCCGCCCCTTTAAGCTATGCGGAGCAATCCAGAAGGTCACCCTAGATACTGGACAATATCAACACTCCCTGGACTCAAACAAAATGGTACAGCTTTGAACACGGGCCGCTCTCTTGCCCACAGACACAACTGCTAACCGGCCACAATGGCCGCTTTTAGCAATACCTACACCGCATTGATAAAGCTGACTCCCCGTTGTGCCGCATGTACAACTCAGGAGAGGCTGTGCGTTGTGTACTGAGCTACCTTCTCGAAACCTATGACTGGGTAGTGTCCTAACTGTTGTTTATATTGAATGACACATGTTCGCACAGTGTGCCATTAAATAGAAACAACAAATAAAAACATGAATACGCAAACGGGACAATATGGTTCATATATACAATTAGCCGCAATTGTAGAGCAGCATACCCAGTGAGGTTTTTAAACATATGTTGTAGCACACTTTTAAACAAGTCAGGATACTTCCTACATCCACGCAGGTTTGGCGATATACATAACATACGCACTAAAATTAAGATCCATTTTTTCTTGTGTACGTTTTGCGACATATATGATATGGGGCAATACCATATACTTGATTGTTTCGTTTACTTCTATTCCCGTTTCGGTCATTTGCGAGGGCCATCCCAGTGACTCTCTGGACGCCGAGGGATTCACCCTGGCACCCGTCACAGCCAGCTCCGTATTTCCGGACACGGCTGCGACTATAGTTTTACCTGGATCTGCGTTGCAAACGTTAGGCGTTTTACTCCTGCTACTGAAGCCCTAGAGATTAACTTGACAACCTACCTAGGCTTTAAGACGACTTGTCCTCCTCTCTTAAACAAATCGGTATTCCACTTCTAATCATATTTGGTGATTTTAACGCTGCGGCTAGCGCATGGTGCTCGGCTGAGATCACCCTAAGGGGACTCGCAGCCCTCGACTGGTTGGCGGCCGAGAACCTTGTTTTTGTGTTGTGAGGTCTCCCTGGACCGTGTTACAGACCCAGAACGTCGCGGCTGGTGGTTTGCTGCACTTGGACAGCTAAGACAGAAGTGACTAAGAGCGCGGCGGTACCTCACCCGCGCTGTGACGTAATTGCTCGTATACTGGAGCATCATAACTAAGGCCTTCAGGGCCATTTTACAAACGAAAACTAGGGACAATCACCTAAGGCGCCCTCCCCGTGGCTTGGGAGCCACCCGTCAGGAGAAGTGGACTCCCCCCTGGCTTTCAGTCAATATTTAACGTTCACGCAATTGCTTCCACATTGCTTTGTAAGACGGGCCCCATTAATATAAATGTGCAACGAATGGGGATTGAATCCGTTCACCTATGTGTCTCCTCCGCTCGGAAGATGCACGCGAATGCACTACGCCACCGGGCTCGACCCATACTCGGCCGAACAAAACTTGAGGTATTGTCCCTACCGGCCAAAGATAGATGCTTACTCTCAACATTGTGAGTGTATCAACCTGTTATATGTCTGTACCAATTCAATGCATTCACCAATACATTTTCATTAAAATCTAGATTAAAAGTGGCCTGGACACCCAGATTCCTTACAGTGATGACAGAGCAGAGGAGATGGTCTTATATAAGCATAGTCTTTCTTATCATGTTTTTATAAAATTAGTTTTCGTAAAGCGCTTTATACGGCTCTTAGATTAATACGAAGGGCTTATATGGCTCTTGGATTAATACAAGGGTAAGAAGCAATCAGCACAAAGGCATCTCTGATGATCATCAAATATATTACCCGGGATCTCAAGGCGTCTGAAATACAACGTCTGTGGGACATGGCTACACCCACAGAGAACAGCCAAACAAAAGGCTTGAGTAAGCTGCTGCCAGATATGAAGGCATTGATAACACAACCAGACAGATCCGTAAGAGATGGTCCAGGGCGGAGGCGCCCCTGTCCAATGTTCAGGACTTCTTTGCGGAATGATAAGCTAATTCGTAGAGTACATTATAGGGTAGGCCCTGGCGTGAGACGTCGGAACACAAGTAGCACAGGATGTGCTAAGAGGGAAGCACAAAAGAGGTAAGGAGAGCCAAAAGCTCTTTACGGCACATATATATATATATATATGCTGATGAAAGTGATGCGGATTTTTTTTTTAGCAAAAATGTACATCTCTGATTCTATAACGAGTGAATGTATCTTATCCAAAGTAACGATTATCCCTATTTATACACTGTGCCCATCACTTGGGCAACTTGTGGGTTCTTTGCCGCAAGATGTCCGCATCTTTAGAGACAAACGAATCACCTATATATTTTCCAACGTGTTCGTACGAAGAAAATGTCTGCTCAGCCAGAGCGTGACCTAGCGATGCGAAGAGGTAGCAATCGGATGGAGCCACGTCTGGCCAATTAGCGGGGTAGGAAGGAGTTTTCCACCAAAAGTGTTTCATAAGTTATTTCACCGACTCCGAGTTGCAAGATGACGCGTTGTCGAAGAGCTGAGTCTGTTTTCGGAAGCGATTCGGTCTCACAGTCGATGACCCTGCTGCGCCAGGATCTAACCATGCTATTTGACGCTTCGGTTTGTCGAGAAAGATCCACTTTTTGTTTTATCTCAGGTCACATTCCGATGTAAGACCATTTTCTGTTCGAACCTGGCGAGCCGAACCTCACAAGTGGTTTGTCGGTTTTTCAGCTGTCTTTCATTCAGTTCATGCAGGACCCACTTTGGGAGCTTCTGGATTTTCCCCATGGCTTATAGGCGTCTGCAAACTGCTGCTTGGCACACGTTTAATTAAACAGCGAAGTTCTTACGTTTGCGTAGCATCTACGTCCAACAAGCTTGCAATTCAGGCTACTCAAACGTTTTTGGCAGTTTTCCGTGTGCTTCGTCGTACAGTTCTAAATTGCCACGATTGAACTTTTTAAACCACTCTAAAACACTGTAATCTGCCGCGAGCATCTTGCTGTTTGCTTTGACAAGCATATAAAATGCTTGTGCTTCAGTCGCAACGTTTCAAACAATAACAGAATTTGAGAGGTCCCCGCAAATTGGCGATATTTAGCACAACGTTCGATATGGTGAACGCTCTATCAACAGACTGCGTTATTGCCTCTAGGTGCAGCAATAGCAACGCCCTCTGTCCACGGGATCCGGTTTTATATGCATAGGCCTGGTATATATTATATATATATATTTATATATAATATTTTCTGGCACGTGTACCTGGAGTGAAATATACATATATATATATATATATATATATATATATATATACATATATATATATATATATATATTGCGTTTACTGTATGAAAATTCTGTGGTTGGCCAGTTGGGGAGAACAACGGAACCTTTTTCTTTGACGAGATCGTAGAATCGACCTGCGAGAGGTTGGTAGGCGTTCGTCATCTAGCCGGGTAGATAGGCGGGTAGCTGGACGATTTTGCATTAAGGAAGAGAGTCGGAGCGAAGGAAGGCTTCCCCGTACTCCGTCCTTCCTCGGGTGCTTCCTCTTTCTCTACCTGCAGCGCTGATTAATGGAAGGCTAGATGACAAATGAATAAACGTAGCCGACCATAGAGTTAGGGAGGACTTACCTATCGAGCTGCGGCGTGGCCCTCCTCGTAGGCAGATGCTTCCTGAAAAACGTTATGCCACTCACTTTATGCACACTATTAGCGGGAAGACTCTTTATATATATATATATATATATATATATATATAAGATGGCGCTCTGTAGACTCTGGCGCTTCTCGCATTTAGCTCCTATTTTGCGTTGTGTTTTACTCGCTTTTAAGGATCCAATGGCAAATGACACCCAGGTCAAAGCGTCTTATTTCGCAAGCGAGAAATCGAACTCTTGTCCTATAACAACTTCTTTTGAGAGCCTTAACAACCGGCGTAGCCACCTAACTAAGAGCTTTGGTTTTAGCATAAAATGAAAGATTTCGCAAGTACAGCTGTTAGCGTACTTCGCCTCTGAGGCTGTCTTCTTTGCCAAGCTTAAATATTAATAAGTATTCAATAATAACACAAAAAAATATGCTAGCTTGTTCGTCAATGCGTGATTTAGCAAGCGTAATATTATTTACTTAAAGTCTTAACACTTTGTTTAATAAATCACCGCTTTATATATATATATATATATATATATATATATATATATATATATATATATATATATAATATATATATATATAATATATATATATATATATATATATATAACTACATAAAACTCTGGGGTGTGGTCAGAGAAAAAGCAAAGGTGAGAAAATAATTTTGGCCAATGAAAAACGAGCGGAAATGTCTCGTATAGGAGCGAGAGGATTTTAGGTAGGCTGTCCGACATAGGTTTTTAAAATGCACGAGAACGTGAGAGAACGCATTACTCAATCCAAAAACCGAACAAATCGACATTCTAAATTATACCCGGCCTTAGCTAGAACAGAAACGATTGTGATAGTGAAAAAAGTTCGCATAATTACGTGATTATCTATAGAGTTCCTGCTCTAGCTAAGATTTTTCATATTTCAGCTAAGACTTATTATATATCAATTTCCTCCGAAATGCGCTGGTATGTTTTTATGTGAGTAATGCGTTCTTTCACAGCCGTGCATTTTATAAACATATCTCGGACAGCTTACATAAAATCACAGCTTAGAAATTGTTCTATCTCACTCCTTGTTTCAAACGAGATTATCCAAACACCCTGTGTATATATATATATATATATATATATATATATATACAGGGTCATTCATATTGTTGTGCACGCATTTCGAGGTTTGATAGAACTCGGCAAGAAAATAAGTTTTCCCTATGGAGGGAAGACGTGGAAACGTCTTGTTTAGGACAGAGAACAGTGACAGTGAAGTTTATAAAAGTAGTTTTTCTGCCTTTTTTTTCCTACATAGTTGTGCGAAATCTCTGTTTGCGGGAGAACCAGTCAACGCATGAAGGAACCGATTACACCGGCGTGTTCGGAGGAAAATTCTGCACAACGGAAGACACTTCACTAGCCTGCGTAGCAAAAAGCTAATACTCAGATTAAGAAAAGTCATGAAAATCGATATTTTACGTTAACGCCTTTTCATGAAAAAGCGTAAAATTTTTCATTGCGACCAAAAATGTACGTCCGAAAGACCACTCTCACGCAATAGCAAATTTAATGCCCATCATTTTCGTATCAAGGTGATGGTGCTGCGTTACGTTGTCAAGTCACTAAGCTTTTTCGATAGCCATATCGAAAGCGAAGGCATGCATATTTCCATAGGGCGTATGAGAAAGTTAGGTACATATTTTGAGGTTTGGTAGAACTCAACAAGAGAATAAATTTTCCTAGTGGAAGGAGGGGGCGGAAACGTCTTGGCAAATTTTTACGGTTCTGAACGTGAAAACTTGCACGTAAAACATAACAATTATGACTGTCGAAAAAGCTTAGTGACTTGACAACTACGTAACGCAGCACCATCACCTTGATACGAAAATGATGGGCATTAAATTTGCTATTGCGTGAGAGTGGTCTTTCAAACGTAAATTTTTGGTCGCAATGGTAAAATATCGAATTTTCATGACTTTCCTTAATCTGGGTATTAGCTTTTTGCTACGCAAGCTAGTGAAGTGTCTTCCATTGTGCCGAATTTTCCTCCGAACACGCCGGTGTAATCGGTTCCTTCATGCGTTGACTGGTTCTCCCGCAAACAGAGATTTCGCACAACTATGTAGGAAAAAAAAGGCAGAAAAACTACTTTTATAAACTTCACTCTCTCTCCTAAACAAGACGTTTCCACGTCTTCCTTCCATAGGAAAAACTTATTTTCTTGCCGAGTTCTATCAAACCTCGAAATGCGTGCACAACAATATGAATGACCCTGTATATATATAGTGTGGGTATATATTGTATCTACTTATATATAAGATATAACAGTTGTCTCTTTATGAACCCGGATCAAATAAATGAAAACGTCACATATTCTCCGGGTTCGGGCGTGTCCAGTCTAGCATAATTCCACTCACAGAGGCGGCCCTTACCTCGCTGAATGTCCACACTTAACACTTTTTTAACGGCGCAAAGCGTCAGCAGTTCATTATGGAAGAGCACACCGATGACGCCGAAGCAGCATGCCAGCTGTATTCTTAAAGTCTTTTGGCCTACAGCACTTCTATGTTGTTTAGTAGATAACTAATTGGGTATTTTCTGACTAATACATATATACGTGTATAGTCCGTTATTACTATCGAAAATGATAACGGACTGTGTACGTAGGGTAATTAGTACGGGCGGATATTCACCTAGTTAGAAAGTCATTGCATTAAAGTAGTTCATTTCTTTCAGGCTTAAAAACGCGTAAGGTAAAGCCTGCCTGCCTGCCGTCGTTTGCCGTTAAACGCAACTATCTATGATGCAACTCCTCAATAAAACGTACGTTGAGAACGTTGCTTTTGCCAAAAGTTCTCTCGTTGAACGTCCTCCCAGATTCTGTCCCAGAATAGAGCATTCATGCTAACGGCTTCATTGCCTGGCTTACGTAGAGGCATCTGCGGTCGCCGCTACTCGACGAAAAGTTCACGCACGCTAATCTGGCTTGCCAGTGCTTGTAATGGCACACACAATCTCTTTTTCTACGACCCGTGCATGCGTGGCCGGTTTACCTAGCTAGCGTTGCATTGAGTCCACCACAGCACTTTGAGCTGCTGACGTGACGCTGCAGCGTGTCCGAAGGGACACAACAGTCGCAACAGCCAAATTACGCACCAGTTTGTTCGGCTCCAGCCGAACACACAGGTTGTCCCGGGGGCACTTTGGTAGAATGTCTGTGTTGAGCTCTTTTCGGGCGTTGCCTGTTTCTTGCTCTCGACAGTCGATTTCTTACTTAGGAGGATCTTAACCGGATCCTTTTCTTTCTCTCCTCCCAGCAAACAACAAGCTTTCCCGTCCGCGCACGCGTGCCACGCTGCACGTGCAGCGTAAAGCAGATAGATATGCTCCGTCCGGGTCGATCGTCTCAGGAAACTGCTTGTTTTGTTAATGAACCTACGCTTCCCGCCAGGTAACACAGGACACGAGCCGGAGTTTAGCTGCTCTCAGATCAGCAACGCATTAATGTCAGCTCTCTCTCTCTCCCTCTCCCTATTTCTCTCTGTCGCTTTCTGTCTCCTTCCAGCGCAATGCATGCCGGGGTCGTTTCCGTGAAAGCGGTGAGCATTCCCACCTTTGCCAGTGCGAGTTGCCTTATCAAGACCGCAGACAATCGCTGAGCAACTTCGCCCCATTGGCGCGGCACATGGGGGAGGACGAGACGAGTCGTTCATTAGAGAGAATGCGCTCGCCCGCTAAAACATCTGCATACTAATCGGAACAGCCTCATGTCAGTACATTGCGCATTTTGGATCACATTGACTTCTTCCAATCATGTGCTTCTAATCGCATGAACCTATTCAAATATTCTAAATTAGCGTGGTACTTAACGCAAGGGGAAGAAGTCGTACGGTGTCCATCTTGGTGTCCACTCACGAGTGCAAAGACGGGTCCTCCACAGTCTCCTTAACGCAGCATCTTCGCCGCACGTCGCTAATGAGAGTTGACCATTACGGGAGGCTAGCAGACGACGCTTCTACGCTTCACACTACGCTCGCGTATAAATATATGTATGCATATATATATCACGCATACAGCCGTGGCAGTTTGTCAGTGTATCATCGAAACATGGAACGCGTTCCAAATGTGCAACGAGGTGGCTTGCCATTCAAGGTTCTTATGGCCGACAAAGAGTATACCTGTCGTATCGCATTCAGAGGGCTACTCTGTTTTTTTTGTTGTCTCTGAAAGTGGAGCGTATAACTATTTTAATCAATGGCAAGGACTCCATCTGCATGTGCAGGCTTCTAGTGTTTTTTTTTTACGCAGTCCGGAAAAAAGCAGGGGAACCGTTTATGAATATGTATTGTTGATGGAACGAGCCTTACTGTAACTCAATATGGTGGTATTCACGTCTAATGTCTTGTTTTTCAAACACGCCGGATAGTGCTTACCAGCGGCTGAAATATATTGTGTAGTCAAGCGTGATTAAAAAGTTACATGGGGTAGATGTGAACTTGCACGAAGAATGAAGGCTTGGAAGATCGTCAACACTAGACTAGAGGCTATTCAACGCCGAAAAATATGAAAAACATACCAACACTTACCTCTTACGATAAAAACATACGAAAACCGTTAAAAAAAATATTTTGGCAAGCCCCGTTGTTTACATTGTTACGTTACCTCGATAAAATACGCGTTTTTGGTAGTTAAGTAGACAAATCAGTCAGCAATGAATTAATAATTAGTAAATCATACTCACACTTCCATAGCATTTTACTGTGCACACGAATATCCGCCTTCGATAAGGCTCAGGTAAAAGGATAGAAATTGATAATAAATTGATTTGTTTACCGCGTCTTTAAACGGGGCCCTACCAAATAACTGCCTGAATCGTGTCTAAACGTACTCAATTTTTTAGATGCGAATAAATACGTCTTCCGACATGTCCAATGCCCGGGAATACTAATTATCACAACAAAAATGTTTTCAGTGAGATAATTTTCGTAAGCGTTTATTCCTAAGTATTTAGGCTAGTTGGTATAATGGTAATGAGAATACTATCTTAAAGCATGCATGCATCTTTTTTGAGAATATTCGAAGGGCATTGTCGTCATGTAAATAGACAACGTATATTATCAGCTTATTAGGGACACTAAGCATGATGATAGCCCCGCAGTTTGCTTTCTGTAATCAGGAGAGTCAGTTTGCCCAATGAAGTATAGGTATTCCTGAAAGCAGCGACCGTGGTCGTAATTAATTTTAATTAGTTACGCGAGTGGGTAGGTGAGCGAGTCGTGATAAGGCTGCATCATTTTTTGGAATCAAAGAGTTTTGATTTTAATAAGTATCCAGAGTAGCTTGGCTGAATTGCTTCCTACTGTCGGTTCTCCGTGTCTATGTTACTCGTTCCGGTGATTAGTAGTCCCTCTGCCTGGGAGTTAATTGAGGGGCATCTTGAAGATAGTTATTTTTCTCTTCGTCTTCAAAGCATTCGTCTAGACGGGACTTGCATGGCCACTGTGAACGCCGTGCGATGTTGAGTCCCAAAAGTCTTTGAGTCTTGTTGAGGTTGAGGACAATATCGTTAAGCGTATTCAATTAGTACCACATCCCCCTACGTCATGTTGCCTCCTTTCGGAGACGGCCGCAGTACTGTCTTCTTTTCCTAACTAATACTTCATCGGGCCATTTTAAATTGTTATTAAGGCTGCTCGACTTTGTGCGGCGGTTATTTTTGCCCGGGAGGAACCATTTGCGAGTTTTTTTTACCCTAAACCAGGATTCATGATGCTTGAGGAGCGTCTTTACAAGGGCGTGGCATGTCGGCGAACCTCCCAGTCTCAGGTTCTAAGACACTAGTTCCCGTTCAGTATCGGAAAAAGCGCCGCTGCGTTTGTAACAGTGCCTCATATCGTCAGCCTGTTCGGAATTTTACATACGGCTTAAAGGTGAGTCAGTTTTACCAATACGGTGTAGGTATTGTTGAAATCATCTACTATGGCCCGGTAGCAGTTGCGCGAATAGGTAGGTAAGCGTACCGTGTTTAAGGCTATACAATTTTTCATCCAGATGAGCGAGTTTGTCTAGTATCCCGAATGGCCCGGCTGACTCTCCACCCATTGCTGGCTCCATTTGCTTAGGATATCTGTTCTGCTGACTAGTATTCTTTCTGTCCGGACGTCAATTAAGAGGCTTTTTAAAGCTAGTTCTTTAACTCATAGGTCCCAGAGAAACCTTGTATGGCTCCCGTCGTAAGCAAAGGCAGGTCCTTCGCTTTTTGGCGACCTGGCAATTGTACACGTAGCAACAGGGGCAATTGGCTATCTTAGGGTGTGGATGGAAACTGAATTTTCAGCAGACTTCCCGTCGTCAAATCTCGCGTTGATGTGTCTGCCGTAACTGAAGGTATAGTTAAGGTTACATGCACTTGTCATTCTGTTATTTAGAAAACGTTTCGCAGCGTCTCAAATATTTGCACGGAACGGCGGTTCGAATTTGCACGTGGCGGTCGTTTGAATTTGCACGTGGCGGTCGTTTGAATTTGCACGTAGCAGTGTTTGAAATATCGTACATAGTGACGTTCGCATTTTTATGTGCTACCCTCTATATCTTTACATGACTCTCGCAGCAAGCAGATGCTTCTACGGGAAAAGAACTGAACGGTTGATATTTCTTCGCAAAAACATGGTGAAATGGGGAAGACACATGTTACGATTAAACCTAAGATTATTGATGCCAACATCGACTATTTCCACTTTACACAAATTGGTACATTGGCTAATTTAGGCTTCGATGACTAAGGCATAAGACTCAATAACATTTCATATTCGTTTTTTTTTAAATATTTTATGTTAACCAATATGAACAGAACTATTACCAAAAAGAAAACAGGTATATGTTACAGTGGTAACTTAATTGTATACGCGCAAATGAATAGTGTATCTTATTGATTGTATTCGATTAATAAAATATAAGCAGTCTGAAATTTCCCATTATGTCCTCGAGGTTTAGAGTCTATATTTAAAGACAAAATGTTAGCACTGGTGCCACATGCCGGATATATATATATATATATATATATATATATATATATATATATATATATATATATATATGAAGAGAGAGAGAAACTGCCGTAATGATTGTTTATCAATATTTATGAAGCTGTCCTTGCCGCCAGCGCTTGGCAAGAAGCACGTACATGTCTCAATGGGCGCCAGATTCACTGGCAACTTCAAAAGGCGTATGGCATTTTCCGCTTGTTTGCTGTGAAGTTGTTTGTCCGCCGTTTGGCTTTTCTATTGCCCCGTACCATCACGCGTTCGCACGCCCCACCTTCGTACTCGCATGTGCCGTCCATCTCCAATGAGCATCGCCGGCACACAACAAAGGACGCTAACCAGTCGTGGCTAACGTCCGTTCCCTTATAAATTATGCATGCCGCTTCAGCTTATGTAACTTATTCGCCCTGCCTTTCTTGTCTCTTCCCCCGTAGCTATCCCCGTTCTTCCTTCCTCAGGCGAAAAGAAACAAAGGCAGGCCCTTGGCTGCTCTTGCAAGCGGCCAAACCCTGGTCGGCTGGTTTTCCCAGCTCAGATAGTTGTTGTCGTCGTCGTCGTCGATGCCCCTTACCGCGTGCCTTCTCCTAGCGTCTTCTCACGCCCCAGCAGAAGCAACGCACACCAAAAGAAAACAGAGATGTTAAACACTTTGGCCGCGAATCGCCTGGTCGCTTGGTTTTGCTTAGGTCGCCGCCGCTTCCGCTTCTCCTCCCTGTTGTAGCCTCAGCACATGGGGCGCACATTCAGCTGCGCTGCTGCTGCAGCTGCTTTTGGGTTGTGGTGCTTGGTTCTGCTGCTGCCGCTTTTGTTACTGATACTCCCACAGCTGCTGTGCAGTGGATATATAGTTGCTACTGGCCAAACCATGGGCTGGTTGGCCCAATTTTCCCATCTTAACCTATCTGTTCTTGCTCCTCTCTTTGTCCGCTCGTTTTCTCCTATCATATGCCCCTCTTCCCCACCCCCAAGTCCTTCTCATCCCGGTCCTGTACTGTACGCTCCCCAGCTCCGCCATGTGCTTGTGTTGCTACGCTGTGCTGGAGCTGCTACGCGCTCGCGATCCGTTATGAGCCATTTGTCGTGTATGGCTTAATGCATGAAAAACAAGTAGAGAAATTGAGACGAAAATGGAGGCCAGACGAGCAGCATAGGAGAGAGCATAAGCGAACAAAAACAACGATAAGAAGAAGAAACAATAACAAAATGCCAGAAGATGAAGAACAGAAAAAGCAAACAGAACTAAGAAGAAAACCAGAAATGGAAGAGAAGGAATAAGAGCGACAAAAACTGATTAAGAAGAAAATTACAGATAGCAGGAAATGGAGAAAAACGGAAAACAGGAAAATATAATAATGAAACACAGAAAAGACTAAACGAATACAAAGAAAAAACTGAAAACGAGGAAAATGATGAGAAAAAAGAACACGAAGACGACGTTGCAGCGGCAGCAGCAGCATTGGCTGTCCCTCCGAGCAAGGGTGGGCGGCAGTCACGAGTAGAAGGGAAACAAGGCATGAACAGGAACAACCACCGACGAGACAGCCCCACCAACAAAACGACAGCCACCGCGACGAGATCGACGACGACGACGACGACGCCAGAGCGCTAGCAGAAGCATACGCAGAGAGTCGGGCCGGGAGGGGGGCCTGGTAGGCTCGGCTTGCTCCTCACGAAGAGCGCGCCGACAGCAAAGAGGAAAGCGGTCATTAGACCGATTGCCTTATTTGTATTCCAGCGGAAAACACCACACCACGACTACCGGACGAACGGGTGGGCGGCCGCCAGCAAGAAAGCCAGCGAGCGAGTGAGTGAGTGAGCGGACGAGCCATTTTGGCCGATCAACCAAGTCTTTTGGCTGCCGTTCTCTTGGCCTGGCCTGTCTGCCCAATTTCTGCCTGACGCACCTCCACCACCGCCGCCGCCCCCACCGCCGCCACCATGGCGACCACCCGGCGTACGCACGATACGCGCATCACTGCAGATACATAGAACGGGCAGGCACGTGCTTGCCGCCGCCAAACAACACGCCTTCTTCACGACGAGGCAAATGCGGGAGGGAGCCGCCCAATTCTCCAGTGAACGCTTATGTGTGTCTGGCCGTATGGGGATGCATATACGGCTGGATTGGTGGGTGGACGAAAGAAAGGAAAGAACAAAGAAAGGGTCGCTACAAGATGTGTTGGTTGCCCTCCGCTGTAGAGATGAGAGCGACGGAGAGAGAGAGACACTGGTTGCAGCAGCACAAGCAGCAGTGTCAGCAGTAGTAGTAGTAGTAAGATTGGTAGTGGTATCGGGGCGGCTGCCAGTATTGCTGGCAGATCTGCAGCTATGAGTGGGCGTCCTGGTTTGGTTGTTTGGTGGTAGAACCATGTTTTCGAGATAGCTCGCGTTTCACTTGGTCTGTAGCGTCGGCCCGCCCGTATAGACTTTGCGACGCTTTAGAGGGCGGTGAGTAGAGAGGTTGCAATGCAATGCAACGCAAAGATGATGACAAGGACAAAATGACGATAATCTTGGTCGAAAAAAGAAACAAATGAGAGAAAACGGGAAGCGGTGGGAAGGGGTTGCTGGTATGATGTGAAAGTGTAGGGGGGGGGGGGGGGCAAAGGAAGAGTAAATAGGCAGTAGGGGGAATTCGAGCTATTGGGCTGTCCGTCTGCAGGCGGGCACAGATAAACAGACAAGAGGTAGAAGGTAGAAGAGTTAGAGGCAATTGGCGACCCGTCCCGGCTATACATCACTGTGTGTCTGGGCCATCTAGCCAGTGCTTGGCGACCGAGACCGCTGTGCCGCGACTGCCTTCAGGAACCTTGCGCCCCTCTCATACGTCCGCAGATTGGGCTACTTACATGTAGTCGCAGCAGCAGGACGGTGGCGGCTTTCCCTTCGTGTTCTTTTTTCATCGTTTACATGACATGCTGCTTCTCGATGCTGCGTCTCGTTCGGTCTCTTCCCCAACCTGGCTGTCTTGTCTGCCCGCTATCGACCTCTCTCCCGCCGGTCTGTTACTGTGGCGCAGGTCTTCAATCGGGATTGTTCAATCTCCTTCTGCTGCTGCTACTACTGGGGTTACTTCTGCTGCCGTTCCAGGTGCCGCCGCAGGACTAGCGTTCCTGGCCCTGCTGTACCGGCAATCGTCTGCGTTCGGTTGCATTACGCTTTGGCAGGAAGCATCGTCTCTTTCCCTATGTCCCTTTTGCGCGCGCGTTCTCTCTCTGTTTCTCTCTTAGTGCAGATTGGATTGCATACGCTCCAGCTAGTGGGTCAGATAGCATCCACCGGGGCGGTCGGTGGTACCCGCTGCAGCTTCCGAGGCAAATATTCCCGGCGAAATGGCCGAGTGAACAATCACATAATTTTCTTCGATGCGAATCCTTGTTTGGCCTAGAGATTTTCTACCATATTATTTGCCTACTGGCGCGTGCTTGGCACCAAAATGGATGCATACTCATCACTGCTTATTATCTGTATGTATGTACATATATATATATATATATATATATATATATATATATATATATATATATATATATATATACATACATATATATATATATATATATATATATATATATATATACATATATATGCATGTATATATACACATAAATCATGTAACTAGAAACTATATTTCCATACGAAACTTGACCTGGAGGTGCTGAGTCGATGAAACACCGCTTGTAATGTTGTTGTACATTGCACAGAACAATCGAGCACCCACCCGCCCGGGTGACAATCGAGCAATTAATTAATCACAATGCGCAGCCGGCGCAGCTATCACAAGCCTGTATCACAAGCCGTGAACAGATTTCTTGTTGGCGACCAATGTGGCTGAAATGAGTTTCACAAACACTCTCAGTCGTCGTGTCAGATGTACGGGAGACGGGTGAAGCAAAACGCCGCTGCTGCTGCTGCTGCCGCCGTCAACAACACCGACTCGAAGGGGTGGCGGTTTAGACCGTAGATACAGGCGGCAGACGCAGCTGATGACATAGTATAACGAGCTCGTCAATTCACGGACGTACATTGCTCCAAGTCGTCGGCAGTTTTTGGCAGAGTGCGATCGTAGTTGTTTGCGCTTCTAGTTGACTCGAATCGAGAGCGATCCCGTCGCACGCACTCCGTCGCGTCTACTCGCCTCTGTCGCAGCCAGCCGCCGCTCTCTCAGCCAGCGATAATGACTGCTTGCTTGGAAGTTCATCACACTCGGTTTCACATCTCGCTCGCTCGTTCGTTCGTTCGTCAGTGCATTCTGTGAATCCTTCGAACATCTAGCTGGGCTAGCCATGCATGCGTACGCATGAGCTAGACATACGTATAGAAACGTACCTGGTGACATACTCATACAGATATACCGGTTTACATACAGTCAGATAGACAGACCGACAGAAAGACAGACAGACAGACAGAAGATAGATAAAGACACACACACACACATCTACGTGTGGGCCTGCTGCCTTCATGCGTAGCTCTGCGTAGGGTATTACTAGATCTGCCTCGATTAGATATTTCATCGGAGAGGAGTGGGGATGGAGGGGTTTAGAAGCGGCGGCAGTTGTCGTCTGCCCACTGTCATTAGCTTGTGCCAGCCGTGAACTCGTCTGAGTTGTCCTGATCGTCGGCGTCACTATTCAGCATCAACAACAACAACTGCGACAACAACAGCGGCAATAGCAGCAACAACAACAACAACTGCGACAACAACAGCGGCAACAACAACAACTGCGACAATAACAGCGGCAACAACAACATCAACAACAACTGCAACAACAACATCAACAACAACAGCAACAACAACGTCGTGGACTGCGGAAGCTGCAGCTGTGGTAGCGCGTCGAAATGCTTGGCCTTCTCCCTATGGAGTCTGCCGTCGTCCCTCTGTCCACCTCTCCCAAAACTCTTCGTCTCTACTTCGTAGGCTCACTACAGCCGTACACGTAGTATCATTCCCTCGAATTGACCGGCCACTCCCAGATGCCCTATACGGGAAGAAGCGGGGACGGGGCACGGGATAGACACATCGCTGCTTTACATGCCTGCCTGCCTGGCTGCCTCGTTGGTTTGGTCGTTTTCGCACTCCGCCGGGCCACGTATAGCGTAGGCGGGCATTGCTGCCTTCCTTCGAATTTATCCATCTCTACTCTTCTTGTACTCAGCCCAGCATTGGGCGACAGCGGATGCTATGTGACTTACCGGCCGGCCGACCCGCCGGGGGAAACGATGAGTTGTTCCTTCTTACTCACCCCCCCCTCCTTCCTTCCGATTTCTCTGCAGTTGTCGCCTACCAACTTGGAAATCTACCCGCCAAAAAACATTGATAATTCGGCAGCTGAAGCGGCACAGCGACAACTCTATCGCCCCATAGGCGCTCGTCGCGTGTTTGCTTGCCTGGTCTTTTCGGCCAGTGCTGATATCCTTATTTTCAAACAAAAAAGCCGACTGCAAGAAGAAAATAAGTAAAGAACAAGAAGAAGACGACAACGACGACGACGAAAAAGAGGACGATAAGTAAAAGGCTCTTCAACAGCTTCATCACCGCTATCATTATCTCGGCAAGCGACATCATCATATAAATACGAAAAACGTCATTTATTCGCTTTTGCTTCTTGAATCTGTGGGTCCGTCCGTATATATATATATATATATATATCCCCCATGAGTCTATATATATATATCTCCCCATGAGTCTACAAACCACCTACTTACAGCAATGTGTGCTCTCATAGCTGGGATTTTGGGGTTTTAAGATCTGAAAGGAATCAAGGAACTCGCCTTCTAACAGGAAACACGATATAACTAAAAAAAACTCCCCATTTTCTTGCGTAGAGAAACGGAAAACCTTATCCGCTAACGGCTGATTTTGGTCGGAATGTGGCTATTATTTACGCACACGGATGTTAAACTTGGGCCAGTCGCCCGTAGTGTAGAAAGCTACCGTAACGGTTGAAAGTTTTTGCCGGCCTTTGAAGCATGACGTTTGTATGGCTATTGAAAGCATGTACTGATGACTTTAAAATTGAATTCTTAATTTTCATAGTCGTACGCCATTTCGATTACGTCAGGCATCGTGTTTGACAAAAACTGACAAATGAACTAACTTCATACTATTTTCCACAGTTACGTTTTTCATCTTTTGTTTACCGCAGTATTGCTGTCTTGTATTCAATTACAATTTACGAAGCTGCACATGATCTTTTATGTATATTGTTTCTAACTGCCGCCGGTAGCGCCTTGGAAAGGCCGAGTTTGAGTTTAGCCCTTTTGGCGCTAGCCACGTCACGAGGTATTCTTTTTCCTGCTCGAATTACTTGCATAACTTTAATCATTACACATTTGTGGCTCCCCGCTTAGAGTGGTTGGTCATGTGTAAATAAGTGTTAATCATACCTAAGTGCCTTTTCCCTTATCGGGTACATACGATGTACACATTCGAGTTGCCGTAGTCTGTAGACCTTGCTTGAACACACTGGGCTCCCCATGCAGAGTATCTGGGTTTTTTTTTCCTAAGGCCCTGAGACATTAGTTCGAGTCGATGTCTGCACTATAGCCACCGGTTCGCTTTGAGGTAAGGCTGCTCCTGCAAACAGCTTGCTTTGCCTTTTAAGCAGTTCTCCCTCTTATTACTCTACCTTCCTCGCAAATTCTCATACACCATTCGCTCCGCTTATTCTTGATTCCACAGGATAATCTTCCATTGCAGTCAGACACCTGCGCAAAATCCCAGTGTCTATCTAAGCCTGAGATACGAGATTCTCTTCTACATGATTTGCTGGTAGAAGTGATGCTGCTGCTGCGGCGGCGCCTAGGTTTAGACCTCATACAGCTGTAAAGAGGCTTATCTAGGCGTCTTGACTTAAACCCGCCGCCCACATGTCGGCGTACTGCAGTGGCTGGTCGACATTACATTGTGTCGTGTCGAAACTTGTTAGCGAATCCTTTGACAGGTGCGTGCGTCGGCCAAGCATGTATTCTGAAAGCTGCTAACAGCGACAAACGGCCAACGCAGGCTAGTACGCATAATTAGCCGTTGGTGAGAACAGCTGCCGGCTTATCGTGTCTAATCGCCTACTCAGAGTGAATGCTGAATCTGTCCTACGTTACGAGGCTTTCCTCGATATCTTCTGAAATTTGGGAAGTTTCAGCTATTTGTAGAGTTAGCTTCGGCTAAATTTTCTCATACCTGTCATATCATTCCCTTGAAGTTTCCTGAGTTTAGAAGAGGCCCAGCCAGTCTTCAACTTAATATATTTTATTGCATTAAATGTATCATGGTGGCCGCTGCCCAACGTATAATCTACGTTACGCAAACTGAAAAAAGAGTTGACCAATCATACTAACTTTGTTTCCCGAATGTAAATGACGACAGCAGGCAGACAGGAGCCAATTTATTTACTGGCCGAGCGTAGAGCCTCCATTTTAGAACAAAGGCAGATGTTAGAAATGGCTGTTATGCCTATATTTTCCATGAAGATATTTCTGGTATGCGATTCCTTGTTTTGGGTATGCATATGGCACATACGATTCTAGGTCCCGTTCCGGTTAAGCAGTTTCCGGTTTTTGTGTTGCGTAGACGCGCTTTATTTATGGCTCATCATTGCTCCATCGTACAGTTGAAACTCGGTGAAAAATGGCACAAGCAAAATAAACGACAGCAAAATTCTTACCAACTTGTGAATGCAACTTATACAATGAATTTCCCTCCAACGCGGCCATTACGCAGCAGGTATTATTTGGTTGCTTTGAACTGGGAAGAATCCAGTGTATGTCGAGTATAGAAATCAGCTAAGAAAAAATATATAGAAACATACGTTTTCCTTCATTCAGCGTCATTAAGTAAAACTTAGATTAAAAATGTCGCTCGTTTTTTGAAAGAATACAATACGACTTAACACAACTATCTTGCAATAGATTTGTTGATCGCTAGATCTATAAACTATAAGTGGACAAGCATTCAGGGAGTCAGAGCAAGGGGTAGGAGGAGCATGTGTTGCTTCGTAAGTGATCTCGAAACGACTCGTGACACAGGTGATCCCCCCCCCTCCCCCGTGCGCAGCGGGTACACAATGCAAGGATGCAGGAGATGATGTATCTCCCTGTATCTGATCGAATCATTCACTTAGTGTGGGCGTAATCTACTCTAAGAGAGTCTAACGTCGATCGATCCAGCGATCGATCGCAGCCGCGGCAAGATGATGACATGTCTGTTATTGACAGATCTCAGCGCAACCCGTCCACAAACAACCAGGAACAATCAAAGTAAAGGAGATCTTCACCATGCCGCAACTCATATGAGGTCCTGCTGAAGGTCCAGTTGAGCGCGCGGCAACCAGTAAACGAAGAGCATGATCTAACTACTTCAGCTAGTTACCATGCATCAACGAGTCTGTACACCCGCTTCCCACCCAGCCTATAACCTAGGTGCTTTGGAAAATGGAGGCAAGGCGAGACACATCAGCCTTTCTACGCTCTCGTCATACCAGCATGAACTGGCCAATAGCAATCGGTGCTAGCTTGGAGGTGGGGATGTACATGTATGTTCTTTCAAGAGGATGTACATGTGTAAAATTGGATTATCTCTTTTAGGTCTTAAATAAATGAATAATTAAGAACCTTATTCTTCCTATGTAAGATCGCTTTACTTGTGTAGGACACCTTAGGATAAACAATAACGCTATGTGTCCTATCTTTATCAACGGAAGAACGCCTGCTCAGCAACGCTGGTTGAGCGGCGGTGTTCGCTTTTTGTTTCACCGCCGTGGTGCGAACATACCATAACAAAACGGACAGGATAAATGCCGAAATTAAAAATTAAGGAAAAAGCTCACCGCCTAAGTCCCGTCAACACATTGCTAATTGGAAAACCGCCTTCAGCCTCTCGATTGTACAATGGTATTTTTCCTAGAGCGTTTATTTATTACCAAATCAAGCAATGCTTATAATAAAGGTCAGCAAGAAGAAGACATGCGACTGCAATGTTCATGACACTGTATACTGTACTCTTGGTTGTACAACAAAGCTTCAACGCCAAGGCGCTGTTCCTATTTTTAAGCAAATCGTTAACGAAGATGAACTTTTTGCTGTAAAATCGAGTAAGCGGCGGAATGGCGTAAGTATCTATGCACTCAATATACCAATGCTAACGTCGTTAAAAATGCGCTTGCGTGAAGCTTAGCTTGAGACGCGCAGACGTGATTTTATGGGCGATAATTTATAATCTCTTTTGCAATAAGACATTGTACTAGAGTGGTTCTGTTTCATTAGGTGATGTTTAAATGCGGTCGGTCTCATAAAAGGGCAGAAATCATTAACTATTTCACGAGTGTACTCGTAATACAGTTTGCATTTAGCTGTTAGAAATCTAAAATATACAATGAAGCCTCAAGTGCTCGAACCTGTGGCAACATGACTGACCTTCATCGTTGTAGCATAACGCAATATGAATGACCTTTATCGTTGTAACACAATGCAACAGGAATGACCTTCATCGTTGTAACACAATGCAACATGACTGACCTTTATCGTTATAGTCAAATAATGTCTCGCTGCCAACATTCATTTTACAGTACAACAGCCTTTTTTGCACAATTGCATTGCACTAAATTCGCATGTTGACGTCATAGACGTGTTAAGCCGGCGCGTTGACGCGGATTGAGCTCGGGCTTTCGTCTTTCAGTATTGCCGTTTAACCCTGCGGAGTGGCAGGGGGGCGCGGGCCCTCAGAGCTGTCATCATTGTACTACCGGGTGCAGTGTTGATTGCACTGTCATAGCTCGAGAGACGCCGAGGAGCAGGCTCGTACGAAAAACGTTTAGGTATGCTATATTCTTTTCATTTCTGTGTATGAACGCGTTTTCTTTACAAAAGTCTCACGACAGCACCACACCACGCTATGCCACGCTGTTGCTGTTGAACGTATCTGTGGATATATTAGGCGAGAGAGAACGGTTAAGCGAAAACTAAGGATGCAGTCGCCTGCAGGCTGCTGCTATGATAAGCCTGTAGTGAAAGCACTCGCTGCTTTTAGAACCTCACAAAGTTCTCGTGCGCCTCACAAGGTGTTGACAAGGTGGACTTCAGAACAGTTGTTAGTCTGCGCGCTACGTAGTACGTTTCTGTACAACTTCGCTAAAAATATTAAGAGTTGGCTGGCTATATAGGCAGGGCATACGAATAGACAGCACACCGTTTGCTCTATCGTCTAGCGAAAACACGCAACAAATATTTCACTTTCCTGCTAAAAATCATTTAATGTGTTGCTATTTGTCAGTCCGGTTTCCGTGTACCTTTCAAAAAACTTGTCCTAGCTGAGTATTTCTAAAAGTCGTAGTAAACTGCGCTAAAAAGCGACAGAAATCAGATCAGGTCAATGTTCCCGTTAACTACGTAGCTGATTTGACAAAACATTCTTATTTATTGGACAATAATGCTACGTAAATAGGTTGGTTCCAACTAAGTGCTTAATGCCTTTGTCTGTCTATTTGAGGGAATCTTTTGCGCACCTCATTTAGGTCAATCTGAAACTAGACGAGCGTGAAGCCTAACTACACAAGCAATTTCGACAACGGCATTTGTAAGGCTAAAGCTTCACATTTCGGCCTTTCTATATGACCTTTTTATTACCTGTGCCCCTTTTCTTCCTTAAATAACCCAAAACTCGAAGCGGATTTAGCCTAGCTATAATTAAAGACTCATATGGAACCATAATCTCTCTCGTCTGCTGCGAGGCCAAAGTCAAAAATAATGCCTTAAATTGGAAGAAGAGTATCCAAGACCAAATAGTCACTAAGAATGCAGTAGAAATTCGATTAGGCATCCAAAGCTATAGGGGCTAGGGCGTACGCACCGAGCGCATTGAAAATACGAACATTAAAACGATACGTCTCTGCAGTATTTTACCGACCAGTCTTTTGCGTGCCAGGAAGTGTGAGCGTCTACGCCAATATACTGAGTACCACCAACCAGTGAATAACACTGTGTATATATGTGTGCATGTATGTCGGCATGTAGGTATGTATGACAGGGTGTATGCAAGAGAATTCGTTATCGGCGAAACATCACCAATGTCCATGGTGTCACATGTGCGTTATTAACTATGTAAACCTCGTTTCTGCGTTGTGGAACAATCTATGAAAAAATCAATATGCGACACTGTAGAAGGGTAGACGGGAGGAGGGGCATGATGTCGTACAGAGGCACGTATATATATATATATATATATATATATATACGAGTATATGTACGACCAAATCCAAGGGTCGTCGTCGTCGCTCCGGGTTTAGATAACGCCACACTAATCTCGCGCGGAGCTTTGCGGTCACGGGGATGGCGCGAGGAAAATGGCGCGCGGTTTCGCTTGTTCGTTATCAGCGTAATGGATAACCGACATACGGTTGTGTCCTAGAACAAATAATGAGACAGTGCCTCTTGCGTCGAGGCGCCCATAACGTCCATATGGGTGATAGGTTTAATAGCCGGCTGGTGGTGTCCCGTATCTCCTTCCCTACAGTGGCGTTATCGGCGACGCGACGGCGGCGTCGACAACAAGAAACCCAAAAGCAACATTGACGACGACGACGATGACAATGCGACGATCCTGGCGGTCCCGGGTTTAGTTAGGTCGCGCTTCGACCTGACTTTCGTTACGGCTCAAATAGAGCCCAGCGGTCTGAATACACAGGGGGCGATAGCAAAAGTCAATGTTACTACTCCAGTCTTCGCGTCCACACACACACGTACATAGGCGCGTGTGCATTGGATATCCTGCGATCAGCAGAAGCAACCGCAGAGCAACTGCGCTAATCAATCGCCCGTTTACACAGGCAAATTAATGTGAGCAACTATACGTTTACGTACTAGACTCACCGGTTTCTCTTTCTTGACTTTCGCTACAATTGATCAGTTCATCACGCCACGCATACTTTAACCAGCTGGCGGGTAGAGCTGTTGTCGCCTTTAGGTTTACTCTTGGTCTGAATCCGTCTTCTGAACCTGTTGGTATTGTTGTATTTAATTTGCAAGTAAAACACGAACGGAACAGTATTTTTGGAACGAAACCAATTGTGAGTGGAGGAAGAACAGCCACCTTCATCCCATATACAACATCACACCAACCCTTCATCCCATATACAACTGAAACAGTACGTTATAGATCCAGGAAGCTGCAGGCTGCACATCTCTACAGAGCCTAGTGTCTATTCACACAACTGTCACGTCTTAGTAAATTTAAATTGATACATTTGTTTGTAAAATATTAATGTTAACGTCGTTTGTAATGCATTTGCGTGGACGTTTGGCTCGGCGCAGATGTGATTATGTATGTTTAATCTTTTAAAACCTCTTTTGCAATAAGACCTTGTATTGTACGACGGTCGTATACAAAGCGGATTCGTTCGTGAACTAGAATTCTGTCATTTTTGCCTCGCAGATCTTTTTTTTCTTTTAATTGTACGTAATGGTTTCTTCTCGACGCAAACATAAAGTCTTGAGCAACCGAAAACCGAGCTAGAGCATGGCGGCGCAGGCTACGAAAGAGAAGAGAAGTGCTCGTTTCGCGCGAGAAAACAGCGGACGAAGACGAAGTTTTTTCTCATATGTCTACGATTAACCTTGTTAGAAGGTCGCTTGTCCGCAAAGCAGATTTCGCCAGTGATCTGCTTGCACGCCTCGTGTTGCTATGAGCATATTTACTGTATTTACATAGTATTATCAAATTGTCATATAATATATATATATATATATATATATATATATATATATATATATATATATATATATATATATATATATATCATACACAGTATTACCATAAAGGCCGAGAACACGCATGTCTGGAATTTTAGCAAACGTCCGCTATTTTGAATGCTGGTCGCGTGGAGCCGCGTGGAATCTCAAGTATGATTATAAACCTCGTTAGTTTTCCAAACGTGGGAACATATCATATTGCAGCTACTGAAGCTGCACAACTAGATTCCTACGCAGGAGAGGGAAGGTTCACAAACGTGTGCGCTCTAGAATTACACTGTACGGACTAGATAACATCTCTCTAAGGTCAGTAAAGCAAATTTATCTGCACCGTGCCATTTGCTGCTGAATTCTGTCAAGCATGAAGCAGGAGGCCGTCTTCGTTTATTTTCTGACGATAAGATATACACCCTAGATGCAAACATCAATTGCAAAAGCGACCCTTGATTGAAAGTTCTAGCCCAGCTGCATGCACACGTTCTTCAGAAGAATGAAACCGCAAAACCAGGACTATACTCTGTAATTTGTAGTTATATTCTAAACAGATACTTTGTTAGACGATAGGCTATACATATATGTTTTTCGCAGAACATACGAATACGTCATATAAGTAAGGTTTCGTGGCCGCCTTCAGAGCAAAATCTGTTGAATAACTGGATAAATAATGGAGCGTAATTAAGCAAAGATCTAGCAAATATTGGCACCTCAACATCGACTGGCTCGCTGTGTGGATAAAGCAGGTCTTCGTAAACACTGATAAACATACTTTAGAGTCAGCCAGTTTCGGTCATAGGTCAAATCTTTGAATTTACGATTTAAACGAACGTAAACTACATTAAATTCGTACGCTGTTAAGCAGATATCTGCAATTAGCTCAGATTTCTCCTGTTCCGTTTTTATTTGTCTCTCCCAATAGGTTTGTGTTATCACTGACTCATAACCTCATCATGTGAGGCTCTACCACGATAATAGTAATCGCTAACCGCTAATCCCACTAATGGCGTTATTCGCGCTGTTAATTGAATAACATGACCATGACTTAGCCGCCGCCGATCGAGGCAAATTGGGCACCACAGAACGTAATGTACAGCAGGTGCGAGAACATACCGCCGCCTTTAATGTTGCCGCTGGTAAAGCCTGAGACGAATTAGCTACCTGTGGTATACTATACGTATGTTCAAAACACGGTATGTATGAATCCGTGTTGTATAGATCTGCGGCGCATACACGTGACTTAGGGACTTTTTAATTGGACCGACCACACTTGTGGCACGGCAAATTTATTTGAAAACCAGCGGGAATGTTTTGCACTTTACTTCGCGGTGACTTAGGGACTAGGTAGAGCATCTGGTTGCACCTATCTATTACTGTTGTTGGTATTGTTGTTCGTTGTGGTGGAATGTAGTCTGTGGTGGTGGTTGTGGTGTCGCTGGCACTTTTGTTTTCAATTGTAGATTTGTATCAAGCGAATCAGAGAGCTTTTCGTCGTCATTCGTTTCGGTACGTATTATGCTCATACTCATAGACGTCCTAACCGCCAGACGGTAGTCGCAGAACGTCCGTAAATGTTTTTGCATCTTCTTCGGCCGCAGCGTGGCAGTCGCGACACCTTTCTATTTATTAGATAATATTTAGCTAATATTCTCGATTCCACATGGAACACGTTGCTTCTTGTTAACGAGGACCGCGCACTTGTACTAAAGAAGGTAAGAGCGAATTTATGTACCACTTCATATCAGGCTTTACGCTCTGTCGACTAGACTCCCATCGGTAATGGGATAGCTAGTATTAGTACCGTACGAACGCTTGGATTTTATTAGAGTAGTAGAGCAAATGTCTACTCTAATCAAATCCAAGCCTTTTAATCCAAGCTACTGGTTAAGCAATAAACAGAATGCTTAACCAGTTTGTTTACTGCTTAGTTTTAGCAGTTGCAGTTGTAGTATGTAGATAGGATGTCCGAGACATCCGAAAGTGTTTTAGTTAATTGATTGAAAACATACGATATTGATCAAACGTCGTTCATTCTATATCATACGTCATTAAATGTCAATCGTACATAGAGGACGTTTGGTTTGTTTTTCACACAGTGTGTTTTCGCCTTCTGGGGGCAAAAGAAGAGTTCATTGCGCAAGTTTATCGGCAGTTATATTTGAAAACACAAAGCATAGCTGCATTTTATAATACTAACTGTGATTCATCAAAGGTGCCTAATCAGCAACATAAAAATTGTTCATCACTTATAAAGTAAGCCAGATTTAACTGTCAAGTCCGGTGCAGTAGTTTGCGCCTGGCAACCGAAGGAGACACTAGATAGGTTCGCGGGTTCGAGCCCCACCGTTGCACATTTGTATTTATGGGGGTCCGTCTATGAGGCAATGCGAAAAACAGTCCAGTAGACGTTAAATCTTGGCTGAGTGTCAGTCTGAAAACTTTACTTTTGATTTGCACAACTGTCATATTTCGTTATATAGACAAGACGACGAAGCAATTCAATATAGGAAAGTGATTCAACTGCTAGTCACACGTCAAATAATGAAAAGTCAATCGCTAGAATGGAAAAATATAACTTTCTGTTAAAACTCGTTTTTTCAACATTTGAAAGGCACACTGGATGGAGACTCTGTTTAGAGTTAAAATCTGAACCATTAGGAAATATAAAAGTGTAAAACACATGGGCTGCTGTAACATGACTGTTTTTCTACATATCGCTTGCCTTATTATAAACGAAGGTTTAGTTACCTATACCTCATTTTAGGGCTAGGTCAATTTGCAAACAATTTGCAATTGGCAAATAAATTACAAATTATCGTTGTTTAGACAGAAACTAGAATGAATATGCATATTGTCTAAGCTACCTCCATACCAGATGCGGAAATCTTTAAGAAAGCGTGGCGTACGACGGCTAAAAACCTGTGCCTGCAAGTTGCTAACTTTCACCCTATGGCACCTAGTGCGAGATCGACAAGTAAGCAGATCTGTTTCCTGATACATTTTCCGAATTCTTTATAACAACAGAAAAGCATGTACTGTTCTTAGTGATGTGCCCGGTGGCTGGTGTGTTCGTTAGCTTAATGTATTAAATAATAGAACTAACCTACTCTATGACGCGTCATTCCTTTCCCACGACTTGTTTGGGCTAGTTCCAAAATGTCTTGGACGCGTTTTGTGTTGGACGGTGACGATCCAGATGTCTGTAACATCGATGGGAGGGTTACCTACTAACTAACGCAGGTCCTGACGGGTTACGGAACATTTCAGATGTTCCAGTATAGAATTGGCGGGTTGCCACACGCTACCTGCATTTTGCGTTAAGCGGGTAAGGGCGAGCTTGTAAGCCATTCGCTTAGACACCGCACATCTTTTAAGGAGAAAGCTCAAATGTGAAATTAAGGCCAGGGTGTCGCTTTGAAGCATTGTCCACGATCAGTTGCACGCGTTGAAATACTACTTTTATGGAATATGTAGTAGGATTAGCCAATCTCAGGCCATATGCCGCCAGTTTTTATTGACTAAATTGGAACGCAACCATTCTACGTTATAAATAAGCAAAACGTTTGCTCCCAGAAACTTGGTCAGCATTCGCTTTACAGATTTATTATTTGGGCTTTCGTTAGCAGCAGTGTCGGAAACCTCAATCCAACGATGACTTTTACGACAATTGGTATTGTAGTAGTCTTTGTCAGTATTTTATTGAGTGCCGCTCGATGTGAGATTTGCAAAATAAAAAAACTGTATTATTTTCTGCGTAACAGCAGCGCACTGTCTGTGGGGTATACTTTGCCGGTGCAATATCGCCTCGTTAACGTCAAAGCTAAAGGAGTAAGCATTCTAGCGATACTAATGGAGAAGGATTTCTCTCACAAGAAAGAGATTCTCGAGAACGAGCAAGAGCTTAGCCCAAGCCCGGGGAGCTTAAAGTTGCGGCCAATAAACTAGCTTGACGTCGGCAATTGAAGCGAGCTAATGCACAAGGAGCTCCCATAGCGTCTAACCGCCTGTCTCGGGAAATACCTTGCAGGACGGAAGTGCGCACCGAGACATTGCAGGTAGGCGCTTCGGGCGGAATAAAAGGATTAGTAGCACTGCTACTACGAGGACAGCCGTGACGACTTGCCGGTCCTCATCGGTTACTAATGAGGGCTGATGGCAAACGGGAATTCGGCGACCTACGACACTGCGACGCCCTGCGGATCGAGCACGAATTGACAACACACTGGAAGAGAGGCTCACAGATGGAAACAGAAAGCCAAGATGTCCGTCTCTTCAGAGGGCTAGAAACAATTGGCCAACCCAAGTATAATATACAATATCCGCTGCACCACGATACATTTTATTGAGACTAATGGCTGAAGTTCGGCAGGTACTAGGTTTCGAGATCTGCTGAAGAGGGTTTATGCTGATTGGCAGTTTATACCATATAAATAAGCTCCCGTTTAAGTCAGCTCAATTGTTAGCATACATGCAGCTCGCATTATATACCCTATTTCTACTTTCACGTCAAACATCTCATAAGCGATATGCTGCAAAACACTCCGAAAAGCTGGGTCGAAAAACAGCTCACGCCTGAAGCGAAACCCAATTAAACCAAATCTATGACCACTAGGCTGTTGGGATCATAAGTGGGCCGTGGGCGAAGTTAGTTCTAACGTGAGCTACAGCTGCCAGCTATTTGCGCTGTAGGCCAATATTTATTGGCGCAACTTGTTGCACAAAAAGTGCAAAACTAGGAGACTGGTACTAAAACCTATGGCAGTGCATTGAGATTGGTGCCAGAATCTACGACAAAGCCGACACGGCCCGAAAATAGATGTGCCCACGACACTCGACAGCTCGAAGCGTAACCGCTGCCAGCTCTACTTATAGATCAACCAATAAGCTGGGCATTTAACTCATTGCTTGATCTAGGCTGCCACAAGGCAAAGTACCGAAATAGAGATAGTTTTAGACGGTTATCAACAAACACAAGATGTTTAGCTGACAGTCAGTTCTGAAGCTAAACCTCGGCCAGAATGAAATCTGTGCCCTTTCTTGATCGAGGTCGACCGGACGCCCTGTCGACATTGCTTTTTTTTTGGTGAGAGGAAAAAATATTTTAGGCACTTCCAAAATGTGTAGTTTGGGACTCGATTCCGATGTTGTTGGCATAATACCCACTAAAAACCTCTCACCTAAGTGGCCTCAGGAAGAGGTGAGGAGCTGAAGCCATTTTTAATACTACTTCAACCCCTCTTTCTTCCTTAGGGTTGCGTGAATCGAGCGCACATCGCTATCTGCACCAAATATTTTTGTTTAATAATCGTCGTGGTAAAATCCTTTATGATGTGCCAGCTCTGGGTGTCTTGCGAGAGGGCCTGAGCCATTTGTTCACACGCTACCGGGGGTTCCCGGTCTAAGAGCCGCGCCAGCTCCGCCCTGTTCGCGCTGAAAGCCGCGCCTACTTCGAAGGTGTGACAGACATTGCTGACGGTAGAACGCGTACGTTCAGAGAATACCGTGCTTCTTCTGACTGGCACATGCGTTTCTTTTCTGAGTGCCATTATACAATTGCATAATCGCGAAAGCGATCTACACACTCACAAGCCGTACAGCGAGTTCCGTCTCTTTCTCCCTCTCTTTTTCTTTCTCGACCTCTTAGGTAGCCTGGTCGGCTTAGAATAGAAATGGTGTATATAGTTCTAATTTACGCTGGAGTAGTCGGCCGGGATGCCAGTAACGTCGCCTAGCGTTGATATCAAAGTAAAGCTACGCTGCAGCTGGTCCACGAAATAGCAGGTATGTAACCTGCAGCAACGGAATGGATGGACGGAAGCGGCTCAAAAGGGCCCTTCGATCGGAGAATGCGGGACAGCGGACGAAAAGGAGTAGACGTTGGTAACAACAGCTCTAGCTATTGTACGCAGGCCACGTAGGCGGCGACTGAGGGGGCGCGTCGGACAACAACGACACGAGAAAACTAACAACAGATACGCTGACAGCTAAGCAGATGTACCACCGCAGCGTTGCAATCGATGCGTAACCGAAGCAAGCAGTACACTTTCACTAGTAGTTCACTGTCTTCGTTCTGACAACAACGTGAGCGTGTAACAGGCGGCCGTGTGGCACCGAACTACTAAACATAGGAGAGCGAAATTGATAGAGCACGATTATTGCTACTCTATTATATTTTGATAATTGACGGAGAACCAGACAACAGGGCAATGGGGTGGGCAAAAACAGGGTGTACAAAAGCCGTGGAATACAAAGGAGCTTCGTTGTGCGGAACAGTGCAGCAAATGCTAAAGCGGAGTTTAACGCAACAAGACAGCATAGATCTTTGTGTCAGGTAAACCTATGTGACGAAAAAGTGTGTATCTCATTTATTTGCACTAAAACACTACTGATGCTAACCTAACTAAATCATCAAACACTGGCGGAACAATTCAAATTGCGCGTATTGTATACGCTTGCGTTACTGGTTCATTTCAATGGCCCGTTTGTTGCAGAAACGATGATCTATAAGAGTCCGTAAGTGCTGCTCCATCGCCAGCTAGATGTTCATTATGGTTGTTTTCTATGAGCCAATATGCTAGGCAGAAGTTTTCGCAGATGTTGACAAACATGTTACTGCGGTCATGTGATACTGGCCAGCCAATTAGGTAGCTGACGTGACAAAGTGGGACGGTGTGGCGCTTCCGCTTATTGTTGCGAAAACGGGCCTTACTATTCACTTCGCACCGACACGTATTGTCTTGATTTGGAGGGCTAGGGCCGTTTCCCAACAACGGTGACAAAGCAGCCGGAAGCAGCCGGATATCAATTCAAGTTGGGCCGAAGTACGGACGTCTAAGTGGAAGCGAAGCTTTTAGTGTGGCCACCACACATCCAGATGGTCCCCGTTTTTATTAGCCTTATATCCGAGCTTTTGAGCGTCCTTTCATAAGCTGAGCGTTGCTTGACAACTGATTAAAGTTTGAGGGCCACAAAAGCAAAGTTTTAGCCACACAAAACTAACCTATAGCAAGAGTCCAGCCATTCGTATTTAACTATTTCATAAAGGACTACTTCATTCAAAGCATATAGTTGGGAGGATATTGGCGGCCCATCGCGGGAATTGTAACTGCATATAACCACATTCTTAGAAAAGGGTGCATTGGCATTTACGATACAAATTTCACTGGAAAAGATAAGGTTAGTTATTATTTTTATTGTCATTATTTATAAATTATCTATATAAAATACCTAAGAAGACACTCTAGATTATTGGTTGTTGTCCAATTAAGTTCTTCTAGACCGATCCCCAAGGTACGCGCGTTACACTTTATATATATATATATATATATATATATATATATATATATATATAACAAGTTATATATAGTCACTATGTAAATGAAGTGAGCAGAAGTAATAAAATGCGTTGGTCCACCTTTAAATAGTCGTATACAAGTATGTCAAGTCCTGCAGATTATCGGCTTTGCTTCATATAAACTTTTTTTGTGTTGTTCCAAGTTGGTGTCTAGCCCGGTGGCGTAATGCATTTGCGTGCGCCTCGCAACCGGAGGAGACACATAGGTGCACAGGTTCAAACCCCACCGTTGCACATTTGTATTTATGGGGTCCATCTTACGAAACAATGCGGCGAAAGCAATACCGTGGACGCTAAATGTTGGCTGAGGGTCAGCCCGAAAAAGTTGTTTCAAGTTGGTAGCTTAACGAGCTGTTGCTGGGGAGTCGATGTACCGTCTTTCGTAAAGACCGCAACAGTCAGTGTGGTGGTGTGTGCTTTCTGGCTACATTCGAATCGCAAGCTATTGAAGTGTCTATTACGGATGCATCCACAGAGACGATGCTGTAGACATACTATGTGGGATCAAAAGTGCCGAGTTATTTGTTGTTATTTTTCACCTACGGGATCTACGACACAACTTGTTGAGAGAATGACTGCATCTTTTGTTTTGCTTGACAAACCCTTGTAAGTAGACTTCCCGGTCATTCTGACGGGAGACTTCGAATCAACCTGATATTAATTGGAGATATATTGACATGTCCTCACTAAAAACTACGAAATAGTATATATATTAAGCTCTTTTTGTTGCCTTAGTAGATTATCACAATTTGTGAACGTACCTACTAGACCACGCAGCGGTATTATTTCAGATCTTGTATTTACTGACAACGAGAGTTTATTATAACAGAATTTTTAGTAGACGATTGACCCGTAAAGTCAGATCACCTTGCTGTGTATTTTAGAATAATTATTGACACACATCAAAGGTCCGCTAGCCCTTCCCTAGATTACTTCTCTAGGCGCAATTGCGGCAAATATTGCAGCCACCAACTGGCGTTCGTTATCCCATTGTGACTGCTTCGAGTCACAATACACGTCATCTGTGAATGCCATCAGATTTCTCATGAAGATGTTTACTCCGTTACGAAAGCCTGAATCATATACCTTGCAAATGTTCGTAGAAGATGCATCTAGGCGCTTACATAGTCTAACGCCATTGTCCCGTGCATACTCGCGCTTATTCACTGAATTGGCACGAGCCGCAACCCGCAAAAGACGGCGAGAGAAATCCAACCCTAACATTCGAAATGCCAAATACTTTTTAGGATACGTTGGTCGCCGTTTAACATTGCAGTCTAGAGTGACTCCACTTATAGTTAGCAAACACACGGTCACAAGGAATTCCGAAAAACTGTTTTGAGAGCGTATATGTGCAGCTGCCTGGGACTCCCAGCATCTTTAATCAGACCCCGACCGTTCTCATAAATGATATTCGTTTAAACAAGGAAAATGTAATAGTGTACCTTAACAGCCTTACGTAGGAGCGCCAGAAAATTACAGACCGGTTACTCAGTGTTCAATCTCTTTTTAGTGAAGAAAATAATTGTGACTAAGCGCTACACATTTCTTGATTCGAACGATCTGTAGAACTCCTCACAATAAGGTTTCACGAAGGGCATGGAGCCACCTCATTTGGGCCAATTTCAACCAGTCCTGAGAGGCGCACTTCATTATATATGAAGTGAGTACTTTGTTTGTTTATCAAGAACACGGAGCCGCCTTGGATTTCTCATGTCAGGCTATTCACTAGCTGCCGAAACAATCCCACTAAGATCTAAGATGCCGCGCACAGGACTTACGAGTGTGTCATTTCAGAGTGGGAAGCTAAAGTCGAAGAGGCCAGACATGAGATCGGAATTTTGAATATATTTAATGCCTTACACCTTAAGGATGGTCCTGCATGTAACTGGCCACGTATACACCAGGTACAGGGTGCATGGTTATCACTACCTGAAATGTTTAACGAAACAAATGAAAACGTCGTGTAAATGATTTGTTATATATACATATATATATATATATATATATATATATATATATATATACTCTTTAGTTTCAGATGCTTTCGAAACGGGAGAAAACGGACATCCTTCGGATATACAGATGGATTTAAAAGCCTATAGAAATGCTTCGCGTTTACAGACACAAGGTAGGTGTTTTTGCGCTTGGTGTATCCCAGTTGACCTTTGTAGGGAGTTGTATTTTTTGTATCTTCCTCTCTAATGATTCTTCGCGCTACGTATTTTTTTTAGCATGGCGTGGTGTCAGATGTATGCGGCTCTCAGTCTCACAGTACTTTTAGTCGAGGACGTTCGGTTGGTGTCGTGCGCTTTGACCGTTTTGAGCTAGTTTCTCATGTTGTTGTTGGTGCTTATCGCTAAATTGTTCATTGCATGGCCCGTCTTCCTCACTTCTCCTCATTGTATGCCAAGGTTTGTCGTTACGTTTTCCTGTTCCACCGGGCATGCTCAAATTGCACGCTTGTACTTGCTGTGCTGTTGCAGAAGCGGAGGTGACGTGGAGTGCGTGCATTGCTACTTTTCTGTTTGCGTTCATGTTCTGGTGTTGTTGTTGTTGTTGTCGTCGTCGTCATTGTTGTCGTTGTCGTCGTTGTTGTTGTTGTCGTTGTTGTTATTGTTGTCGGCGCTATTTGCTGACGCATAGCTGTTTGGTCCAAATATCTGCTGAACGCCGCGTTGTGTTGCTATCCCGTCTTGAGAGGACTTTAAGCAGTTTCTTTTTAGTGTTTGCATCTCGGCCGTGCTGGAGTTGGAGGATTTTGTGCAGCCGTTGTGACAATTATTGAGACTTCTTTCCAGAAACAGCCTTTGCAGCAGCTGGCTTCTTGTTGTTTGTCTCGTATGGGGAAAGCGTAGTTGTGCGGCGGGTTGTACGACGGTTTGTTGCAACCGTGACACACTGTGCAGTTATGAACTTGTAGTCTCTGATCTCCGCAGTGAAAGCAGGTGGGAGCCCTGCAGTTAATGCAATATCCCCATCTAACAATTTAGTAAAAGCAGTGCAGCGGGTGCGTACGCGTTTAGACATCGAGTCTTTGTCGGCCAAGCGTTTGAATAGACACATAAACAGACTAATCGCGTTCTATATATATATATATATATATATATATATATATATATAGCTTCGAATAAACAAATACACTTATGTGTACTGGAGGCAGACCGACTATAAGTATAACAGAAATCAAATAAACTTGATTATCAATAAGGCTTGTTATATATGCTACATTTAGTGCGCATATAGCATAGTAACTGAACCGACTCAGCGAAGCCTTGCAATACTACAACATACAGGAGCCGCAAGCAGAGGCAGTTACTGTTGTTTCTACACGTCGCCAAGACATGCTTGCCAGCCGTACCGATTTTGCTCTAGACGCCGCCGGCCTGCCACTACTAGAACAAAAGCAAGCCTTGGCAACTGTCAAGAAAGTTGCTGACGCCGCAGTTCGTTGTTGCAGAGACCTTTGAGACGAAAGTCGCAACGGCTACAGCGGTAGTCACATCACGGCACACACTGCAGCCCGATCTTGCTGTAGGAACCGTCAAACAGGAACTTTAGCACAAAGAGCTTCCACAAGTGCAGCTAACTGCAAAAACACAGGCGTAATAACAGTGTCCTTTTGTGTAACAGACAAATTAGTCGAAATACATTTCGAGTTTGTCTCGTATATATTTATATATATATATATATATATATATATATATATATATATATATATATATATATATATATATATATACATATATATATATATATATATATATATATATATATATATATATATATATATATATACATATATATATATATATATATTCAATTCAAATGCTATTTTATTGCTTTTAAAGGGTAGGTATCAATATACACGGTCATTGCTAGAAATTGATAGATTATAAGAGCCTTAAATGACAATTTAACATATAATAGAATTCCTGATATATGCAACAGTGCAGATTATAATTGTATATCATGAGTTGATGATTGATAATGATGTGGTTTTGAGTGAAAATGACACAACTCATTAAAAACGTTATTTCTTCAATCGAACGGTAGGGTGCGAAAATGTCTTGTGAAATTACTATTTGTTCATTACCGTTGTTTGGTTGAGATTTGAGCAAATAGCATATTGGCTAGCCAGAAGAAAGCATGATTGAAAACAGGTCGAGATCTCGTGGTACCTAGTTGTTTTATCTTCGTTCTTCTCACGTTTAATACACACATATGGTAATCCTATTCTTGGTATTATTGCAATAGGCCTTCCCTTCATGTCGGGCTGCCATCGGGTACCATGTTAAAGGGGGCAGAGACGTTGCCAGCTGGTATCCGACCTCCGCATTTTTCGGTGTTTTTTAGTCCATGACGGAGTTCAAATCTTGACAAACGCGCTTTGCACGAGGCCTGTGCTGCTGCGATTTAAGGTCTCAAATTAAAATAGCGATTTAAGCAAACGTCAGCTACATTGCCTTACGTCCCTTACGAATGTCGCTACCGGCACGTGCAAGAATAAATTCAAATATTGGGTTGCATTTAAATACCTTGAACCAAGCGACGCGTATATATTATATACCAGCTGTGATAGATAGCCTATATGAACAGCTATATTAAATACAAATATAAATATATAATAAATAAAAATAAACGCATCAGAAAAAGCGTTGGTGGGCAGAAATAGAATTAAGAAACGATTTTCCTACTACTTCAAAAAGCTTCTAGGCGATTTAAATAATCTGGTTAATTTCTTTCTTATGACATACAGCCAATATCCATCACTTCGATCGCCACCTCTATCTGCTGGTAAACGCGGCACTTATTGGGCATCTACAGCGCCAGTTACCAAATTGCCGCCAAAGTCAAGTTTAGTAGCAAATAGGCATGTTTTCTTTAATTAATGGTGCATTCTTCATCATGAAGAATATAATTAACAAATCTTGGCAAGAATTCATCGGACGTTCTTGTCACTTGAAAGTGTATCGCTATGTTTCCAGAATAGCCAAACAATAACGCTATTTCTGATAAAAAAAATACGATTATACTTTAAAATTTTAATTAGACTAAATATATTTATAGCATCATTTGTAAAATAAAACAACCGTTAGTCAATATAATAAAACTATTGTAACGTGTACGTAAATTCATTAGATATTATTAAAGTGATTAAACTTTGTCAGAATTTTGTCTCTTAAGACTTTTTATATCAAGAATATATTTTATCATTGTAGTTTTATAGACATAGGGTTTAAACATTAACGCATAAACTTAATAAAGCTCAATAATGTTCATAAAAATAATTGTAATAATTGGCAAACCTATACATAAATTGAATTCCATTTAGCACTATCAGGTAAATTAGGTATTTGTTTTTTTAGGGATTAATGCTGTTTAATTAAACACTATGTTAATTATTAGAAGAAAAACTAATTGGATGAAAAGAAAAAGTGAGCCTGCCCATGCTGCAAAATGCGAATATATGATACTGATTGTAGACGCAGGTTTGTTAGTCTGTGCTACTGGAGAGCAAGCTTACGCCAGAAATGCAAGGTTTCCCGGTACATCCAAAGCAAAGACTCACCAAAAAGCCATTCTAATGTGTCTGATGGACCATCAAAGGTATTGTTCATTTGAAGTTTTTGAAGCGAGGACGAGTTCATTTAGGCTGAAGTATACTCTGCTCATCTAAAAAGAGTAAAACCTACACTGAGTCTGAAACGAGCCTCCCCCCAAAAAGGAGAGGCGTTGGCTTTCAAAATGAAAACGCTAGGCCGCAAATAGCTAGGAGGGACCCGTGTCACCATTATACCGGCTGCAGTGAGATGTTTTGATGCAGTCACCATAAGCTCGGAATCTTTAGAACGCCATTTATTATAGACAGTAGTTTACCACAATGAGCAAAAAGGTTGTTTCGGAGTTTCTTAAACGCAAGGATTAAATGTTCTCTCAAAAAAAGGTATTGATATTAAACCAGACCCATGAAGATGTTTGTCTGCCAAGTGGAGACTATTTTGGTTAAATAAAAAATGTCCTATTTCAAGTTACTAAGCTCTGTCAGCGGTATTGTCCTCAAGGACTAAATAGTCTGAAGATCTCGTACACGTATTTGATATCGTGCGGTTAAATTACCTCTATTTAAATATAATACCTATTTAGTGTGTGCAATAAGAGTATCAATATCAAGCTCGTTTGGGGAATAGTAATGCTTCATTTTATAATAAAAAAAACACTTGCGCTGCGAACGAAGTAAGTGGAATGAGGCACGCTGCATTATGGGAATAGGGCGACTGACATGAATTGGCTAGCCAGTCTTGACGACCTTTGTCATCGATGTTAGCCAACAATTCTCAGTAAAAAAACGTATCTCTATTGAACAGTGCTGTGATTTTCTGAGTCAAAAGTGGCGCTTTCGAAGATCCGTCTTTATTAAATTATAACTGCAAGTCCCTCGACCGCAAAAATCTATGCTAAATACAAGCCAGAAACTGTGCGCGACCGAAATCGGCTTTGCAGTGAAGATTTTGGTGCAACCGATCGCCTGCGACTCATCTTTTCATGGTGGATACAATAATTTATTTTCTAGATTACAGAACATTCATCAGTCGACAAAGTCGCCCACCTGGTGAAGACACCGCACGTATCAGGTCATTCAAAGACCGTGACGTGCGCCTAGCGGAACAGATGAGACTTGCTAAACTATAAGCTTCTGCGAAACTAGGAGACAATTAACAGTTAATAGAACTATCAACGGCTCGACATTTTAAATAAAGTAATTGTTAACAAACGCTCCGAACTATGCAGTCGAGGATGTGTCCTAGACGCCTGTTGCCAGGCTATTTTAAGATCTTAATCGGTTTTGCTCACATAGAGAAACTTCCACGGTCTAGAAAATATGAAAACCATTCCAGTGCTTTGACAAACATGCTCCAGTTTTCTTATTGGGGAACGACGGAATTTTTTTATTAAAAGAGCGTTCGACGCGAAAAAGAGGTGATGTAGATATGAAATTAACGCGTGAACTTGCCATAAGAACTTTTTCCGACTAAGTCTATATACAGGGTCTTTAGGAAATAGCAGTGGATACTTAAGGGAATTGTAGCACTCGTTAAGACAGTGGTGTATTCTAACATAGTGGGAGGCGGAAATGTCTTATCTGACGAACTGAAAACAATATACGTCAACCCGTGATTAGCGCAATAAAAATAGTCGTATTGAGGACAGTTTACGAAAATACGAGAATCTCTGAAATCTCTTTTTGAGATTTATATTCAATACTTAAAAAAAACTCGCAATGAGGCTCATAAAACACACACATTGAGAATGTTTGAGGGGACCATTTTGATACCAATCAATGGCGGATCAATCCGTGCTTAAGAAGTGCTTACATTTTTCTGGTGGACATGTCGGAAGGGAGTGAATATATACAGCTAATATGTTGACTTGCCTTATCAAACGACTCACTCGTGTTACTTTTTGAATCATGTGAATGTGCGTATTATATTAGATTGACTACTCGAAATAGCGTCCGCCATCTTCTATACACATTCAGAACAGGTTACAAAGATTTTGTTGCTGGCGTCCAAGTATATCATGTACGATTCAAGCAGCGGCGGATATTCTGGCGGCTCGATCCAGATGCAAATTAACAGGGGTCTTATAGATTACACTCGTTAGGCGAAAGAAATCGAGACTTGGCAGATCGGGAGGTCGTGGACAAAATGGGCTCGCCTGGGCCAATCCATAGAACCCCGAAAATATCTTCGGGGTTCTATGGTGTTATGGGATCTAAATGGTGAGCCCGTAACGCACCGAGCGTTGTGTTTCCCTTAACTTCTCTGGAGTTCTTTAGGGCCTATATGGTAGACGTAAACCATGCCAGCCAAGTTCACGGCAAAGCGATCATAGCGTGCATGTGGGTGGACCATATGCGGGTGCTCGTCGGCCCACCAATGGGAAATATGTGCACTAAATATGTTCTCCTGTGTAGACGAAGCTTCACCTGTAAATAGCACGATGCAAGGAACTTAGCCGGGATTTCTGTTTTTTACAAAAAGCATTGACAGTATTTCATATGCGCCTGGTTGTCATTAAACTGCAAAGCTTGAACCTGCTACGAATGACTTGCTTCGTCGATTAGTACATTATGTACGGCCTGCGTGTCTGGTATCTCGACATTCGTGAACCAGCTAATCTGCACTTTGTAATAGAACGCTAAAAAAGTACACATAAAAGTCCGATATTTTTAAATTCATAGTTGAATGTTCGCACTTCCTTCCGATATTCCCCCTCGAAATCTTTAGTTACTTAATAGAGCTGCCATCGATTTGGCACTAAAATTATTTCCTGCTATATATATATATATATATATATAAGGAAATAATTTATATATATATATATATATATATATATATATAGAGGTACTTTCGTGAGCGTATTGGCAAATTCAAGACACTGAACTTAATGCTCAGGGGTGCGATTTCAATTAATAACTCGTTCTCAGTTGAATTTACACCTCTTCTAAAGCCATGTCTGGCCCGTCAGATCGATATAACCCATTTTAGTAGTTTCATTCTCATTCCTAAACAAGGAATGTCTGCCCCCCTCCTATTCTATTAGAATAAAGCTTTTTAACGGGTGTAACCCGCGTTGGCTCAAGCATATGCGCAGGGTCTTGTGAATATGAAATCGACTACAGTGGCTATATATATATATATATATATATAATCGTATAAATGTGAAAACTACACTTCTGCATTCGCTCAAAGAATCTGACAGAACCGTTGACAGATGTCTATACCCACACACACACACACACGTGCGCAGGATTCATAGTTACTAGCCGCATCACACAAAAGTGCCAACTTAAATATGCTGCGCATGCCGTTGCCTATGTTAGCTCCTGCGAGCTTCTGTGTGTTAATTCGAGTTCGCGATTTCCGCACTGGGATATTCGATCTAGACGGGGGTTCGGAGTCGCGAGCTTTTCGGATCGTCGAAATATGGCTACGGAAAAGGGCAGTGGAAGCATATATAGGATAGATCGAATATAGATAGATAGTTAGATGGACAGAATCCCTAAGGATGGAAGGATACGACCACATCAGCACCAGCACCAATCTCGGTGACGACGACGACGATGACAATAGGCAACGGTTCTTGCTTCTGCTACTCTACTGGTACAGCCGCCAGCTGCCTAACATTGGAGGGACGGAAATTCAATCAACTCAAGCCCTTCGACTCGTCTGGACCCGACTAGCCACAAAGGCTTGCTCCTTCGGTGTCGGAGACGACGACGACGAGGACAGCAACAGCTTTGCTGGCGTTACCCCAACCACTGCTCGGAGTCTTCATGGAGAGACACAGCCCCAACGACGAGAACGAGAACTGACAGATATAGACGACTGTGGCGTTGACGAACTCAACGTCCTCCTCTGACGTCGAGGACGAGGAAGACGACGACGACGACGACGCAGCAACTACCCCCTCCCCCCCTCCCCGACATCACCTTTCGTCCTCGGACGAGCCTTCAGCGGCGCTCTCTGTCATCGTGCTCATATTTCGAATATGAACTGTCGTCGATTGGATAGATAGATGAGCGGGGGGACAGGCCAGTTAGTAGAGGGCGATGGTGAGCGGCGAAAATATTCCAATGTCCATAATACGTATGCAAATAACGAGCGAACTTCACCACAATCAGAATCGTCAGATTCGACCAAAAGCGACCGATGATTGAACAGGAGAAGAAAGAACAAGTGTAGAGCCGGCTCGCATCGTAGCAGAGCAGTAGTATTCGGCGTAAGCGTAGTAGTAGTAGTCGCTGCTGAGGTAGTGGTAGTCGCTCTTTATGATTGCGTTGATGATCGGACGTCATTGGGTGCGCTTCTGCACCCCTTTCAATCGCCGCGCTGCCTTACCCAACTTCTCCTGCTTAACACGTCCTCATGGCGTCCGCCTCTCGGTTCACTCCCTTTTATATGGTATAAATCAATCAACCACTGGTTGATTTAATAACGAGTCGGCTGGCGCACAGCAGGAAGGTATATATATATATATATATATATATATATATATATATATATATATATATATATATATATATATATATATGGTTGGTTATTACGACGTTTCGTGCCTTTTCACTTGCGCACCCCTTATATGTACGAGGGCGAATCGAAAAAAGAATGTGTGTAAAAAATCTGATACATTTTTATAAATATGTATCAGATTTTATAAATCTGATACATATTTATCAAAATAATATTTATTTAATCTTCCAAAATGTTTTTGTGTTTTGGAAAATGGGTCTTGCCCGCTGCAATGCACTTGTGCCACCTTTCCTCAAAACATATTTTTAAACGCGTCTTTGAAAATCGAGTTGAGTTACCACTGCGTTTTTTAATCCTCTCTATAATCTTAAAATGTTGTCCCTTCCATTTTTTATCCGCGAGAACAGAAAAAATTGCAAGAAGCCATGTCCGGTGCATAGGGAGGTTGCGAGATTATAAAAATATACAGAGTTTAAGTTACTGCGTCAGTCGTTTGCAGTAGTATTCCATGTTGGCCGTAGAACTAGGTGGCTAAATTCGTGAGGTGCATTCCCTTGTAGCCGAAAAACGGTCAAAATAATCTTGGTGTTCGATCTAATCTGTTTGAATTTAATCAACTGACTCTCTCCTGGGAAGCAGCACTGGGAGAATTAGACTTTGATCTTAATGTCGTAACCACTTACCCATGGCTCGACTCCTGTAATCTCTCTCTCTGAAGCAATCCAGGATCTTCTGTAATTGCCAGAATGTTCAGTTCGGACATTTCCAGACCGGCGCTCATTTGCTGCAAATTCAAAATTTTCGAACGAACTTCGCTTCCAGTTTTCTTATGCATAAAATATCGGTAAAGACTATTACAAATAATCCACGAAATATGTTCAATTCCTAGGCTACCCCCCTGATAGAAATGCAGCAATTGTTAAGTTTAATGTCACGAACCTTTAACGTCTTCTCCAATTATTTGCGTCAAAGGTCTTCCCGAAAGAGATTATCTTCAGTCTCCTCACCTCCACCGCAACGGTGTGCTTAGTTTCTATATAGGCGGACCTGTTGTCTCGCAGTCGCACATTGAGCTTCTATGTCGGGTAACATAACCAATGTCACAAATTTTAGTAATTTCACACTCACAACGAAACAAGTCTTCTGCGAGAGCGTGCTCCATTGGTAAACAAATATTTGCTTTAACGAGCCCTAATTTCTTTGTATTACACTCGAAAAATCGTCTGGTCACTTTATATATAAATATATATATACAAAAATATATAAATATATAAATATATAAATATATAAATATATAAATATATAAATATATAAATATATAAATTTATAAATATACAAATATATAAATATATAAATTTATAAATATACAAATATATAAATATATAAATATATATCATTTATGACTACCCTATTATATGTTTGTCAAAATCTCACACAAAGCGTTTTAGTTTCGCCAATTCAAATATTGATATACTGAATTGTATAAAAGCACTAAATTATCTTAACATCAGTAGCTGTCAGCACTGGCCTGATGTGCATCTCGGTGTTAGCGATTTGCTTATATACCATCTGAATATTGGTACCGGAAAGCTAATAAATCCGGCCAGCTTGAAACATTAACAAACTTTCTAGATATAAGGATTCCGGCCTTGATGCAACTGGAGTTATTCATAGATAGTTTTGGGAACTTGATTGTGATCACACGCTATCGGTGGTTTTAATTTTGTTGCAGAAAATCGAGATTCGATTAGGCCGGGAGCGGCCTTGGTATGCGTTATACTTGTAAAACTTTGCACGTTTGGCATGTAATGCCGATGAAGACCTTTGGATGGTACGCATACTTGTCAAAAACATCTTTGTACGTAAAGTTACACCATCTGATTTATTCTATTCTAGCTATATGACTTAAAATAAGACGCTGCTCAGTATTTAGTCTGACATCTTACCAAATAGCACTTCCATTCGTTGTGTAATCTCAGTCGACGCAAAGTGAATTCTTGCAGCTTCTTCGACTTTTTCTCTGGGATGGAGTTTAGGCACGTCATTAATCGTTTAACCAGAATGTTGTCTGGAACGTGTATTATCATATAGCAATATTTATTTTTTTCTGGTTTACTACTTTTCAACCTGTTTTTATCATTACCCGATAATTGTGTCCAGTATCTGCGTTTCGTTTTGTTTCTCTCACGACTCCGTTATTAACAAAAAAATATAAAATATACTGCCAGCCCTTTGGCAAACATTAAGAGTCCCTCTTTTACGTCCCGACAGGTTTTCTATCAGTCGGGGTTCTCCAATTGCACATTTTAATGTTTCTTCCATCGAGAAACAATCAAAACATTTTGGTGGCGTGGTCTAGGGGACTAATGCGCTACTCATGGTTATCATTTACGGAAGTATTGTCGATTTATCCCTGTTTTCGATCGAATATTCTTTAGCTAGGCTCATTGAGAATAGATGATAAAGCATACCGTTAAAGTCAGCGTTCATGTTGCCACAATAATTTTTGAACAAGGCCTAGATATCCTAACATGTCCGGCCATCGTAGCATTGAAGATATGCATCACGGTGAGTTTCAAGTCCGGTCTAGACTTGAAAAAATATACAATCAAGAAAAACGGAATCTAACGCCGACCCCATTTCGGTAATTAATTACATAAATAAAATGTTGTGAGTTTAAGGCTGGATTATCATCTCGAGTCTGTCAATGAGCTTCCCAGATCCTCGTTTCTCTATCGCGAGCCATTCATGTTTTTGATTTCTGAATTTTGTTTTTCTAAAAACTCAGATGGAAGAACGCCTATGGCGTTTGCCACCACATTGTATTCAGCGCTGACCAGTTGAGAGTTAATGCAGATCTACGCAAACCATTAGCGCTAGTGAAATCAATCGTTTTAAAAGTTTTGGTTTCGTGGTTTGGCCGGTTAAAACGCTATTTTTGTACCCCACCAGAGAGGGTACTGCGCTTACAGAACGACTTTTAGCTCCTGAGCCATGAAGTTGTTCTTTCTCACACTACGATGTGTCCAGGTCTTGTACATGCAAATATGCCATTACAGCCCCCTCGATAACTCGGCATTAGACTGCTATGCAGTGAGCCTTGTGCTGCGTCACATGAGGGTGATCGGGGTCCCTATTGAAAGCTCGCTCCTAGTTTACAAGACATTGTTTCTGTCAGTATTTTATTATTGAATTCTAATTTGTGGCGGCGGCGATTTGTTGCGACACTCAAGCTGAGATAACAAAGAACGATGCGCTGTAAGCTACGCTCTCCAGGCGGACGTAGATACTTTAATTGGTGATTTGCATGTTGGTCTCGGAGATCCGAGAGAGGAGAGAGAGGAGACTACCGAGCAAGATGACTAGTGGCAAAGCCTTTGCCTTGCATTCGGGAGGACTAAGTTCGAGATCCAGACCGGCCACTCTTTAATTGGTTTGCATGGTTTCAATTTAGACAAGGTAAATGCCGGAGTGGATTAAAATTAGCAATGACATGAAAAAATTCGTGTACATTAGTAGTAAGTTAGAAAAACAGCTTATTTTCTAACTGCCTACTAATGTATAATGTCGCCGTATGTAAAAGTTACAGGGATCCCTCACTTCTGACCAGAGCCACAACTTCAACACTGCGTGCGAAAGCAGGCGCTCAGCAGGTTGACCCGCTGGCTTTTGTCAGTTCGTCAGTTTTGTTTCATTCGTCAGTTTTGGTATATCAGAACTAGTATCACAATTACAGAGCCTTTTAACCGTACAGTATCTACGATTACGTAAATTTTGCTCGCCCTGCGAATATAATCGCGACAGATTTAAGAACAGTGCTGCATTTTGAAGAAGAGCTTGCTTCGAGAGAGAGAAAAAGCAATTCAGGAGGTCATAAAAATACTGCCTGGTATCACGCGGGTAGACATAATCAACTTAAAAGTTTTTGGGGGCGCCCGTAAGGCGAGACGGAATTTCACTCGTCATACAATTGTTGCTAATGTCGAAGTGGTGAATAACGCGTTTGCATGAAGAGTTTCGCGACGTGTCTTTGAGTGTAAAGACTACAATGTGATTTTAACACCCCTTTTTCAATAAAGGAGACTTTGTATTGTATACAAGCACTCTCTATGGAGAAAGAGGTCCGTACCAAAATTCATCCTTGACTGACAAGCATGCATCCTCAAGCTGCACTATGCATTTTGAGATTTAGCCAGGGTCATCAAGATTTAACTACATAATGCGTGCATGTCCTGCCTTGCTTTGTCCTAAAGAACTAATCGCCTACAATGACGCCAGCGGAATTTATACTTAGTGAACCAAATCTTCCAATATGTGAAGATGGTCTGGGGACCTTTGGATAGGACATGAAACCACAAATAGGACATAAAACCAGTAAACCGCGAGGCACTATGAGAACCATGCTGAATGCGGGCCCTTTAGAAAAACACCTCAGCCAGTACAGCCCACATGAGATTAGAAAAAGGAGCAGATATACACCAGATATATAAAAAGCTTGTTTTCCATAGATACCGGCTTTCTTAGCGGGACAAGATACCTTGACAACTTGCTGTATCCCATATTTTTCTGCATGATGTCAGCATTTAGGATCGACATCCTGCCTGCGAGCCATTACAGTGCAAAATGTGTGGAGAAATGGTACCGAAACCTTAAGAGTGCGGGTATATCGTCCAGACATGCTGAACTTACCAGAAAGTCTCTTAGAAGAGCCGGTACACCATCTATACTTAAACCGAGAGGTTTAGTGCCGGCTGGCGAAGCAAGACCTAATGGGATGACCATTACATTATGGTCATAAGGGAAATCCTTAGCTTGAGATGCAATGGTTTCGTGCACAACCGTGGCTTGCTTTTACATAACAGCTCAGTTGCCACGGTGGGTAGCAAAGCACGCGGAACCCAGAAAACGAAATAAATACGCTGGACTGAAAACATGATATACCTTTGTGTCTATTGCCATGGAGACACTAGGACTAAGCAAGGAAACATAAGTATTCCTCAAACAATTAAGTAATTCAGGAGATTACGGGCGATCGAAAAGAGGGTCAATTCTTTAGGCAAACGTTGTCTTTGGTCGTTTGCAGCGGAAAACGACATTTATCTTAGGCTCTAGTGAGTAAACTAGTTTTTGAAGAGATTTGCGATAATACGTTCAGACCCCACAATAGCAACAGTTTCGATACATCACCACTACTTCCTAACTTACTACTACAGAGCAGCGTGCTTGAACTTTCTACAAAGCTAGCTCTGTGACCGCCGTTGTTTAGCGGGGCGGTCGTTTTTCTATCTCTTCGGTCTGCTTCCTCTTCAGCGCGACTCCTGATGACCTACAGCCGGGTGGCCACTTAGATCTTAAAACTGTCACCGCCAGTCGCCTATGCATGTAAATTAGCTATTATTAAAACAACCACTACGAATGTGGTCTGGAAAAGAGTGCCTGAGTGTACGCTTCTACGCACAGGGCATTCGGGTCGGCTATTCTATCTACGAATACTTGCAGTAATATATATATAGTGCTCAACGCTCACGTTCAACCCAGAGAGTCTGTCCGACAGACTCTGTCCGTTTAAAAAAGGTCATATGCACTAAATTTTCGCTTGTTTTAAAAATCATCTACACCCATCAGCTACATTTAGGCCTTCTTGCCCGGACAGGAAAGGAACTGAAGTGTACATGGATATATATATATATATATATATATATATATAGAGAGAGAGAGAGATAGAGAGGGGGCGGTGTATGGAGAAGCAGAAATAGCAAATGCTGTTAAGATCAACCACGCGGAAGCAAAGAGATTCAGCCCTAAACTTGATGGCACCAAGCTACAGAGACGACCAAAAGAGGCAAAGAGGGAGAGAGAGAGAGACTGAACGAGAGAGAGATCGCGCGGAAGGGATGGTAGGGGAGAGAGAGAGAGAGAAATAGAGATAAAAAGAAAAGGAATCCCCAAGCACAGAAGTGCGGTGACAGGACACGTACACGCGCGTACTTGTCACGCTCTGCACAAAGAGTTGGTTCGGAGCGCTCCGGTGCGGCAGCGGCGGCGGTCGACATGGGAGGCTATTTCAACCAGGCACAAGAGCTTGCGGTGCTACACCCCGCAAGGAGAGACCACCCCAGACTAGAACCCAGAGCCGATGGGGCACAAGATACGACGCATCGGCGAAGCGTCCACACAACCGCACATACGCACGCTCACACAGACATCACTCAGTGGGGACGAGAGGGGGCTCGGGTGAATGGAGGGGGGGGGGGGGGGGTGGGAGAGAAGAACTGTCGAGAAGAAGGAAGATGAGGTAGCGAACGCGGTTGGTCATGATGATAGCGATAGAACAGCGCGGCCGCTGCTCTACTCTCTGTGTGTAAATGGATCACCACAAACGCCTGTTTTTCTATGGTCTGCTTGCTCGCCCGACGGCGTACGTTACCCAGGCGGCCGCAGCAGCAGCGGCGGCGAGGTTGGGGGTGGTAGTGGTAGGTGTAACGCGGGCAAACACGACACCCCCGTGATGGGTGCAGGCTGACGACAAGCATTGGGTTAGTTGTCGGGTTTGCGATGACGCTTTGCAATGGAGCTGCTTTGCTTGGGTCGGGTAGAAGAGGCAGGCAGGCAGGCCGGCCGGCCCGCAGTTCAGCCAGTCATTCGTCTGTCCGTCGGACCGCGGCCACAATTCATTCATCCGACAACAATTGCTTGGCAATTTTTAGGTGTCATCTTTGCTTCCTAAACGCCCTATTCCCTCCATCGCCCTGCGTCGTCCCGTACGAAGGATCCTGGCCTGTCTCACGACGTTTGGTAGATGCCCCTCGGTGGCAGATCTACAGATCCTCACCCAGTGTTCTCCTTCTCCTTCCTCTTCTTTTCTTCTTCGTGTCGTATCTTTCGTCCGGCAGGGGGGTGTAGGTTCTAGTTGCTGCTCTTGCTGTTGTTGCTGCTGATGTTAGCGGCGGCGGTCGCGCGTTGTCGCCCTGCCGCCCAGCCTCGCCTTCTTGCCTTGCCCGGGTCCGACAGCTCAGTTCGTTTCCTTCGTGCCCCCCCCCCCCCGTGCTTGTTTCCCGCTTGTCTGTCTGTCTCAGTCTCAATTTAGGGGTAGCTAGTGGGGCAATGGGGTTGCGGCGGGGCGCCGATGGGGCACCACCACTGTCGGTAGCGGTCCACGCATTCCATAGTGGTGTAGGTTCGTCCATTTATCGCGCTATCTGCTCCAGTGACATCGCTGGTATTCGCTGGCTTGCTGCTCTGCTAGCTACGTACTACACGGCCGTGGCGCTGCTTTTAGCTGATCCGTTCGGTCGCTGGTGGTCGACGCCCGGCCGACGATGTCAGCACACAACGAAACGCTCACCCACCCGCTACGGAGGGGGGGTTTCATCACGCCGCTCAGTCATGTTCAGTCCGGGCGGTTCTCCTCCCCGGCGGTGACTAACCCTTAGTCGTCTCCTTTTTGAGAGACATTTTTGCTAATAGGCACCCCAAGCGCGATCATCTTCCTCTGCTCCGCCGGCATGATGTGCAAAAGACGTCTCTGCGTTGTAGCGATGCGACCGACCCACATTGTCACTAATCACCAGTGGTGGCACTATTGTGGTGGTGGTTGTTGTCGTCGTTGTTGTTGTTGTTGTTGTTGTCGTCGTCGTTGTTGTTGTTGTTGTTGTTGTTGTTGTTGTTGTTGTTGTTGTTGTTGTCGTTGTCGTTGTTGCAGAGCCGGCCAACCGTTTCGAGTTTTCGTCGCTCGTTGCTTGGTCGCGTGTGTTTTTGCCACGTCCGACTACTACATCAGTATATAGAAAGAAAATAACCTTAAATCAATATTAGACTCAGATCAGAGAGATTATCTGAACAGCTAATGAGGTGACAAGACAACATAAGTTAAAGTACACCTGATTGGGGAAAAGGCGTGTGCACAATCGCTGCATCCCCCGTATAGTAATATAATGATGCCGTATAATAACGTATTACAGGTGATTCGACAGATGGATGTAGATTAAATTGCATAACCACCTGTTGCACGTTTATTGGAAGGTTTTGAAAGTAAATATATGTATTCGCTATACACTGGCGCTTTTCCAAATTAGTCGCTTCGAAGTTACCTGCGAAGTTGAAAGTCGCTATCGCGAGAATGCAGTGATCAGCATTCGCTCTAGCAATGGACTATTAGTTTACGGACATTTCGAGAAACTGGTGTACATCCCTATTTTTCGATATGTTTTTTTACAAAAGGAATGCTACTGACGCTGGAACGCTCGCAGCTATTTAGGGTCCGGTAGTGATATTAAGAGCGATATTATTCATATACACTCATTGCTATAAACAGATTTGCCTCCATTCTACGATGGAATGTCGCTCTATCTGGCGAGGACGTAATAACGAATATAGGACTCCTGTAAGGAGCCTATGTTATGGTAATTTACCATAAAAATGGCAGAATAACAATCTTAAAAATATTATAATTGTTCCTATTGCTAATATCCTAATGGGCAGCCCTACGCTCGGAGTAAGTGATCTATGCTTGCGAATGAAGAGATGGTAGCTTGGGCGGCTAACGGCTAATTGTGCACCTTACCTTATTCTAAAATGCGGTTGTCGGAGAGTTAAAAATGAGCGGGTTAAAATTTATTCACGGGAAGGTCGCATTTCGAGCGTAAAATGTACTAAATAGGGTACAGGGCATATATTTGTAAAGATACAAGTCTACCAGCCAATAGGGGCTAATAAAAATAACTTGCCGTAATTAGCGGCATATTGACGTCTAAAAATAAATACAATAGTAAGTAAGTCACGAGTTATCTAGTAATTCCCTACTGGTTTCTAGCGAGTGGGTACTTGCAAGTCATAAGCTCTATGAAGGCCCTATAGAATAAAATCTGAGTAACATTGGGTGATAAATTCTGCAATTACTTAATCGAGCAGCCGCAGAAAGATGACCTTTCAAATTAGAGTATCGCAAGCCTATTAAAACCCATATTTTGGAACCCGCGCGAGTTTGCAATCTAATTAAGTTAATATATATATATATATATATATATATATATATATATATATATATATACAAGTGTAAAGATGTTGTTTTCAATTGTAGACAATCATTCGTACCCTACGGGCTTGGAATCGTCGTGAGACTTTTTCAACCTTTAGTGCACCAAGGTCCGTACACGCTGAGATGTTTAAGGTTTCCCCAACAGTCCTTATGGCAACATGGCCGCTGACTTTCAGCGGTATGATGTATAATCTATTTTCAATGAACATTGCTCAAAGATAATTCGATTAAAAACAGGAATCGAGCCGACGACACTGCAAGAGCATGCCTAAAGGCAGTGCCAAGTGTGGTGCAGGAACCCGACTGTACGCTCTCCCAAGCTTTGCTCTGGGTGCATTGCTCGACGATATTACTGTTAGGATAGGTATCGACCTTCGACTGGGCGTTGCGCCATTGGTAGCGCTTCGTCAGTGCAGATGCGGAGAACTGGCAACTGTTGTTATGGCACTCATGCTTTATCATGCATCAGTGGTCGCGCGGCGAGCCATGCGAGCATCAATGGCGCCATTGGCAAAGCTTTTCAGTCGGCTGGATTCCCAGCGAGGCTTGAGCCACAAAGTTCGTCCTTGAAAGACGAAAAACGTCCTAACGGTATGACGATAATCCCCTTCGAGTCATGGACGCTTCGGGTATGGGATGTAGCCGCGCCGGAACTCACTTACATCTTGTATGATCTGACGCAGCGCACCTCAAAACGGGGGCGTAGCAGAAGAGACTGGAAAGAGGAAATGTCGTAAAGACTTAAATGATGGGCACGCGTATAGCTTCACACTGGTTGCCTTTCAGACACCGGAACCTAGAGGCCGCAATACGGAAATATCACTTAATTGCACCTGAGTAACACCACGGGAACTAAAAGATAAAGTGCATGATGCGGAGAGACCACATTTTAAACTCGGTTAAACGGCGAACCCCGGCGCTGTACGCCGCTATCTACCAGATGTATCGCTTCCCGTCCAACCTCTATTGGCAAGGAAAGACTATGCTGTCGAAGTGTGGGGTGCAGCAGGGCGACCCGTGTGGGCCTGCCCTCTTCTGCATAGGATTACGTGAGCTTCAGGCACGACTGCAGTCAGAATTGCGACCGTGGTACTTAGACGATGGACTACTTGCTGGCGATTTGCCTGATGTCCTTTCCGACATTAAGAAGGTCCAGGACTTCGAGGCGGTCTCGGGCCTGAAGCTCAACGACAAAAAATGTGAGCTCCTTGTGTTATCGCGCAACGACAGAGAGGAAACTGCTGCCGCAGTGCGAGCAAAACTACCCAATATCAAGTGGCTAACAGAGGAAAACGTTGAATTGTTGGGTGCACCGTTAACTGACGCAGCAAATGTGGGTGCCCTCCAAAAGAGGCTCACAGATGCAAAACGGTGGTGCAGTAGATTGAAACATCTAGACGCACACCCAGCCCTGTATCTTCTACGGCAAAGCCTTTTCACGCCTCGTTTAATTTATCTTTTACGATGTTCTCCCTCGTACAAGAGAGATGACCTGCTCCACGTTCTCGACGAACTCTTCCGGACGACACTCGAATGCTTACTTAATGTGCGCCTAGGAGACAACGCATGGGCCCAAGCTACGCTGCCAATCAGCGCGGGTGGCCCCGGTGTCCGTACAACTAAAGATCTGGCCTTATCGTGCTACGTGGGCTCGATCACAGATTTTAAACATCTAATTGTTTCCATAGGCCCGGAGGGTACATCGGGGGTAATTGAACAGGCTTCGCGTACGAGCCTGGACGAATTTGAATCGCGGTGGGAGGCTCTACCGGTTTCCCCAACGCAAGAGTCTCTCGACCGCATTGTCGTAGAGCGAAAACAGGCCTATCTCCTGTCTCAGGCGCAAACCACGGCTGACAAGGCTAGACTACGAGCTTGCTTCGATCCGATGAGTGGCAAGTGGCTTCAGGCCCTCCCCTCGCCGCAACTAGGTACGATGCTGGACAATAACACACTCCGCATCGTGTCTGGTCTGCGGCTGGGGGAGTCGGTCTGTGCCGCTCATCTTTGCAACCGGTGTCGGTTCCCCGTAACAACCACAGGGGTACACGCTCTATCGTGTCGATACAGCGCCGGCCGCCACTCACGACACTATGCAATAAACGACGTCCTCTGTCGTGCACTGCATAGTGCACAGGTGCCGGCTGTGAAAGAGCCACTAGGCCTCAGCGCCAATAGTGGGTTACGACCGGACGGCAAAACTCTAACCCCTTGGGAAAGAGGTCGTCTACTTGTATGGGACGTTACCGTGTCGTGTACATTGGCCAGGAGCTACGTCGCCCGAACAAGCCAGAAAGCTGGTGCTTCTGCTTGTCTTGCGGAGGACCGCAAGTTAGCGAAATACAGAGAATTCAATCCGCAGTTTATTGTCCAGCCAATTGCCATAGAAACTTACGGACCCATGGGTGAAGAAACGTCAAAATTTTTCAAGGAGCTTGGAAAAAGACTGATCGCAGTCACAAGGGATCCTCGTTCTGGAGAGTTCCTACTGCAGCGAGTATCGATCGAGCTTCAGCGGGGAAACGCGGCGTCAGTCGAAGGGTCTCTTCCCTCCGCCGAAGGGTTCCCTGAGATCTCGTAGGAATAGAGATGTTCCTAATACTTTGCTGATTAAATAAATCCCATATATATAAAAAAAAAAAAAAAGATCAGATGACTTTGTTTAACACAGAATACAAACTTCACGACAGCGCAGCGGCAGTGGTAATACATTTGCTCATGGGTTATGTCGGTCCGTACTACATATGTGTATATGTGTGAGTATAAGGGATAAGCAATTTGATTTAGGTTGTGCTGTGATATAGCCATGAAACTAAATTTCTCAAGCTCTCGACGCTTCTTGATATAGGCTTTTTGTTCATCGATGCACCTGTGCTCAAACGTAGTGTCAATTCGCATTAAAGCTAATGCCTCTATTCTAATAACTATATATTGGCGATTGCACAGTTCCTTCTCTAAGTGCGTAGGAGGTGTTCTGCTTACGTCAATGCAGACACCTGTATAGTGCTCAGCCAGTTTAAAAAGTGCATATCTAAACTGTAGAAGTAATCCATGTTATGTCATTATTTAACACCTTGCCGCCTCTCCCGATGACACTTCAGTGCATGTTTTGCAACGTCACATGGCTTGCCGCGTGTTGGCTCGCGTCTTCTTATGTCATCGGGGCAAGGAGCGGCGCCGGTATTCGTTTCCTTATCTTCTTTCGTTGTCTTCATTCCCGTTTGCAAGACGTTTTATGCCGCACAACCCTCTACCCAGATCACTAATCGTGTGAATTTTATTCATACATTTGCACTATATCTGTAGTGCTCATTACTGCAGCATTGTGCTGCTGCTGTTGTGTGCCTTGTTTCCGTTTTGATGTCATTGCAGTTGCAACTTTTGTTTTTCTACTGCTGCTCAAGCTGCATCCGTTTATGCATGTAAAGCATTGATGCTTCTTTCACCCCTTTCACAGTCATGCAGCTTTCACCTTCTAAGGGTAGCCTCAAGCCAAATGAAAGAACGTTCTAAAGAAAAAGGCAAACTCTGAGCAGTAACAACAATAGCAGGAACGCTATAAATTGGCAGTAAGATTGTATGAAATGGTTATTTAATATGTGGATGCATGCGGCAGCTGCAGTAGTGAGAAACTGAAATATACACCAGTAAACATTTAGCCAATAGGCAGTGCACATATAGGCAAATAAAGTGAGAGGAAACAAATAGTCTTTGTTGTATATATATATATATATATATCAAAGACGATCTCTACAGAGAATAGAAATCAGATGTGGTGTAGGAGTCACCGAGGGTAATAATCTCAGTAAGAGACCGGATGAGATCGGCTGCCATAAAAAAATTCAATTGAATAATTTAATTAAACCAGTTTGAGCAGAGGGTTGGTATTAAAACGATCATCCAAAGCAAACGTAAAGGCTATCATCTATAGTGCAGATAGCGTATGGCTGGAGCCATCAACGCACTAAATGTGACAAATGGATGTGACATTACGGCCAGTACATTAGCCACTCTAGGCTCTTTGACAAAACGACCACTATTGACAACAGCAACGCTGGAGACCACGGTAGGAAGCAGAAGGGCCACCCAGTTCCTTCGTCGGATGCTCTCTATCAATTTACAGCGGGTAACGCAATTTTCGTGTTGTCCCTGCTGGTGCTCGTGGCAAACTAGACTCTGCCAGGCTTAGTTTCGGTTATATGTTAGGCTTATGTTCACCGTATACATTCGTTATGTACAACAATAAATAAGCAAAGTCAAATATTTCTAACGTTGGACAGAAACTGAAATTTTTGACGCTCTTTAAACGACGAAACACAGTATTGTGAATCGAGAGGGCGTAGTTTCCCACCAAGGCAACGCGAGGCCGAGTCTAAGTTTACCCAATATCCGCAAGATAGCAAGCTTCGATTGGAAAATTATGCCGCATTCTCCGTCGACGACCACCTTCAGATGTCTACAAAACTATTTCAGGAAAATAAACCAGAATTATTTGCCATGGCAATTGATAGTCTTGTCCAGAGACAAGGAAGGTCGTGATTAAGAATTAAAAGTACAATTGGTATATGATATCATTCGAATGATATTACGTTCAGATATAAGATATATCTTATATAAAATATAGCTTAGATCAACCATATATATATATATATATATATATATATATAGCGATAGGCACGACGTGGTATCTGGGCTCTAAGTCCCTGTACTTTCGTCTTTTTTGTCGATCTGCATGTTCGGCGACCCAGCCGGCCTCAAGGGCACTGTGTCGCAGGTAGGACATGGCAACAGTGCAGGATACTGCTGTATCCCATGCCAGACACTTACCGCAAGACCACAATGGAATAGTGACTCCGTCGGGCCTCCTGTCACTGCTTGTATCGAGTCTGGGCTCCAGCGTACTCGGTATGCCTGCACGACGCTCTCCTTATGATCGAGTTAAGTTCCGCGTGCCTAGCGGCTCTTCCTTGGCTTTTGATGCAGCTCAGGGGGTGAAGGCCGTTACTCTCTACAGGCGTCTCACAGGCTGAGCAGGTGTATGGCTCGCATATGGGAGCTCCAATTTGGAGCGCTGTCACCATGCGGAAGGAGGTATTGTCCAGCATGGTGCCCAGCTGCGGCGAGGGTAGAGTCCTTGGGTAACCGCTACTAAAGGTGTCTCGGGCGGCTATAAAAACCGCTCTCTCCGTGGGGGATTGCATGCTATCGAGAAGATTTCGACCCACAATGTTGCACCTATAACCGTCAAGCGTATGCTGTGTAGGGCGCTCCTCCCAGGGACCAGGGCCTATGACGTTTCTTGCAGCTAGCTTGGCCTTGTCTTTCGTCACTTGTATTACATGACGAATATTAGGCTCGACGAGGGTCCCAGCGAGTTGTGCAAATTCTAGTAGCGAAGCCGCATAACATACGGGCGCAAGCTCCGTCACGGACCTGATGCCAAGCCCCCCTTCCCTAAGGGGAAGAGTTGCCCTTTGCTATATATATATATATATATATACTGACAATATATTATATAGCATAGAGTATAAAATACTTTGTAAATCTCCTAGGCTACAAGTGACTAGAATTAGCCTAAGTGGTTCTCGAAGATACATGCGTATATCGCGACATAGGCTAGTGTCAAAGACTACAACGGTACGATTACGGCTTTGGTCTCACCTGAAATAAAATAAAAAATATACAGCACCGAGCGCTATCAGGGCTTATTTAACTATTTATTTTTAAACGGAGACGCTAAACCTAGTAAAACTAGTGACAGGCCAGCTGCCGGAACAAAATGGCTAGAACAAGTAATATATATATATCTCAAGGGTCTATGAGAACGTTAGGTACATAATTTGTGGTTTGGTAGAACTCAGAAAATATTTTTCTCAACGGAAGGAGGGACGGAAACGTCTTAGCCAAGTTTTACGGTTGTGAGCGTGGAAATTTCAATGTAAAAGAAAATAACTATGGCTGTCGAAAATGCTTAGTTACTCGGCAACTACGCAACGCAGCACCATCACTTATGTACGAAGATAATGGGCGTTAAATGTGCTATGACCTGATAGTAGTTTACGCCCCCTCCTTCCATTGGGAGAAATTATTTTTTTGCCCGAGTTCTACCAAACTTTAAATTAAGTACAAGTGGTTATGATAGACCCTGCATATGGAAGGCATACGGACAACGATGCACTCCACTTAAAACGCTTTACAGATAATGTGCAGGATTTAAAGGTAGGGCGTAAGCTATAGAAATCGATACCTAACAACCGGTTTCGCCATCCATGGCTTCGATATAATGGATATACCATGCGCCGTATACCAACATCAACGACGCTTGAACGCTCCGTCGCTATGTAGGATACGATAATGCTACCGATAATATTAACGTTAATAGTTAATATATATATATATATATATATATATATATATATATATATATATATATAATTTTTTTTTCTTTCAAAAGGCTAATGTTTGTGTACGGTTTCTTTCATGCCATTGCTGATTTCTAATCCACTTCGGCATTTACCTTGTCTAAATTGGAAACCATGCCAACTAATTTAAGAGTGGCCAGTCGGGGTCTCGAACCTACCCTCCTGAATGCAAGACAAGGGCCTTGCCACTAGGTCATCTTGCTATATATATATATATATATAGAGAGAGAGAGAGAGATATAGAGAGAAAGAGAGAGAGGGCAGAGAGAGATTAAGAAAAGGTGGCGTTGCTTGACGAAACATCTGGTCTACTTTGTAGATGGATAACTACCGCGGAAGGCGTTGGGCGCGCGACATTAATCGGCAATGCCGCCGTCGTCATTGCCGTCACGCTATCTCCGGTCGTCAGAGTTTCGCCAGAGTATGGACGAGCATAGAGAGCGTGAATAGCAACCCACAGTAGAGTACAGCGACCTGTGTGTGCGAGTATATATGTATGTAGGGCAAGCAGTACAGCGAATACGACAACATAGCAAGCATCGGCTGGCTGTCCCCTATCGTGTCTCTCCACATTCGCGCTTGCTTGCCGCCTTGCCCTCGCTGTCTGCCCGAGAGGACGTTAGCCGTGCGTGGAATATATTTAAAGTGCTTACTTACTTCACTTGATGAGGAAAATGGCGACGCCGACTTCATGACTTTGGCGCTGAGAACAACGCTCTCTTTGTACCTCCTCTATTTCTTTCTTCCTTTTTCCCTCCCTCCCCGCCGTTCGTGCCTGTGTGCCTTCTGAAACGATGACGATGCGTTCCGCGCTACCCTGCGCAATCCTTAGCCCACAAGTCCATATCGTCTTAGCCGTCCGCTTACCAGCGTCGCCGCCGCCTCCGCGTCCTCTTACTGTGGCGGCTTCTGCTCCCTCTAGGACCCCCCTCGCGGTTTTATCCTTTAGCTTAGTCATCGCAATGAATAGTAGCAGCAGCAGCAGTTATTGCAGTAACGGCTTTAGGAGCAATCGCCGGCAACTTTACCGGCAAACAGCGAAGATCACGAGGACACGTTTGGGGGGGGGGGGCTAAGAAACTTTGCTAAGCCACTGACTTGGCATCCGGAACGACAACAGAGCGCCGACGACGACGACGACGACAGCAATACCAGCACCAGCGGTAGAAGCTGACACAGCAGCAGAACGCAATAGCAAAGAATAGCTGGAAAAGGGGAAAAGTCGCTAAAGACGCACTCGCCACATCGGTACCACCACCACCACGGCCACCACTGGAGATTGTCATGAATAGGGGAACGGGCGACGAGAAAGAGGTAAAACGCCGAAGAGAGAATCAACTGTGTGCTCCTAAGGGGCAGACGGGCGCCGGGCGGGCTATAGAACCAGGAGAAACAGAACGGAAAGAATAGCTAGCTACAGCTTCAGCAGCAGCCGTGGCCGCGAAGAAACGCCCTTCGTGGTCTTTAGCTACCTCTAACTGTCCCTGAAATGGTTACGCTCCTTCTAGGGCCAGAGTGAGAGAGAGAGAGAGCTTTCTCCCTAACAGATAAGTTGGATCTGCTACTACGGATGCTGCAAGGCCTGGTCAGAACAAGTTAGGCCAGGAGCAAGGAGAAGTTCTGAATGCAAGCCGTTCTCCACCCTTTCTCCAACCCAGTCCCAGGGGACCCTGTCTACGCCTTGGCGTGCATATACTGGCTGTCTAAGCCCTGCTGAAGGACACGAGCTCTCTGAGAGATGTGTGAGATGTGACAAACCGGCGTAAGTTCCGCGGCCGCAGAGGAGTTTGTTTTCAAATTGCAAATCTGTTCGGACGATAATGACCGAGTGATCACATCCACCGGCGCCGTCCGCGCTCGTTGAATGCTCAGTTGACTGGCTTTCGGGTAAGTGCAGACAGCCTAATTGTAATGCGCGGGCCTTCGTAGATGTCTAGCCCATCTCATTCCTATCCGACAGCGAGGAGGAACGTAGGCTGCTTGCTTGCAATGCTTATCTGTCCACTTGCGACTGTCGACGGTGGGAATTGCCACTTACTGCGTACGAGAGATAAATGAAGACCAGCTGATAGAGATAAAGAGAGAGAGAAAAGAGGTAAGAGGAAGGAGGAAAGTGAGAGGTTCATCGCCAATCTGTCGACCATTCGTTGCGAGGGCTAATATTAGCTAGAATATGAATGGAACGCTTCGATGCAAACACAGCCGGCGCAAGCCCTCCTGCTGAAGACGGCTTGTTGTAGCCAACAATTTTCCTACGCAGCACCCTTTTTCCAGGAGCGAACAATTTCCAGGACGACTTGATTTATGGAATTTTTAGATTTGTTGTTAATGTCCCAGTACCTCCTCCACTATTATGACCGATTGTAGTATTTAAGTCGTTGATTTAAGATGTAACAAATCAAATAGAAAGATGGAAAAAAGTAGCTTTACACGTAGTAGAAAGAGCGCAGACGGATGAATGATATTCTCCTAATTCTAACAAATAACTCGACAATCAATTTCCGATACCGTTGAAGCTAGCCTTGGGTCTTTAGTTACTTATTCCTGCGCATCGAGATTTTTCAAGAGTAGGCGATGCATTGAGCTCCAGCAGGGCTAAACAAATTGACAAGGCCTCTCTTTGGATAGAATTCTAGGGATCAGCTTTTTAGTAAAAGGTTTTGGGAATGCTTGATGCACATGCGGCGCCCTAGAGATCAGCTATGACATCTGGAGTTGTTCATTTTGATGCAGACACGGCCTTCGTTAAACCTACGCTACATATTTAAATCTTGCATGAGCCGACGAGATGCTCTACTTGGACAGCATTCTCATAGCTTCGTGGCGTATTGTTTATTTTGCTTCAGCCCTACTTATAATGCGCACCTTGTAGATATGCATCAACGTTTCCTAACGCATACTCCCTCAGTAGGCTCTTTACGGCCGTTAGTTTCTGTTAGCTTTCGAATGATGAGGCAGAAGTAGATAGCACTTGTATTCGTTTATAACGGGAGATAACCCATAGACAGTCCTAGAAAGTAGACATAGCCAAGCTACTATGTTAGGCTATAATGAAACACTCACTATTTAGGGCATACGTACAAATAAGGGGAACCCATTTGCATTAATCCAACTTGTCATATGCCATACATTGTTGATTTGCTCCTTGCGCGCAACATATTTAAAAGCCACCGAAAGGCGATCTCGTGAGTTGATTTATTTCGATATTGTTAGTGGGCGATGTTGGCCTATTGTAGCTATTATAAGGCGTCGACGTTATGACGCACTCGAAGACCAGTAATGGAAGCATTATGTTTGTGCGGTGTACGCACGTCATAAAGGACCCTCACCAGTATTCTTTGGAAAAAACGGCGAGACAGTATAGTGGGGTTGTCGTGCGACTCTGATTTCATGAGTCATAGGTTTAATACAATTCGATGCATAATGGATAGATGGCAATGACCAATTTCTTGTGTAACCTGGAAATTCCATAATTCGATGTTTCTAAGTAAAAAAATGTTGACATCTTCAACTGAGTTCAGGCATTTTATTTGGTAGCTACTCCACAAGATAAAGTAGTATATTACCGTACTGACGATAATGGATTTATACAGTCTATTGTATACGTCAGTCATTTATAACTTCTTCTTTATCAATTCCCCGCCGTTATCACGCCATCAACGTCATTTCTTCGCCGTAATCTTGCCGCATACAATGATCACGTGCGTTCCTTGCCAGACATACATAGATTTCCAGCATTGCCTGAAGAAAATGCTAAGTGAATTAGGATTTTGGTGAGGTTGCAAAAGGGATTCCATCCCATACTCCACCTTAGACTACATCGAGCATAGTCAATAATTCCGCATAGACAGTTTATCAATGCTGTGCTAAAATAGCCCGGCGTAAGGTCTTACCACAAGACAACACAATTCGGTGCCCTCATGAGAAAACTGAGACCATTCATGATCAATGCAGATTCTTCCTTTTGTCCACACTTGTACTATGCAAGACGGCATTGTCCCGAGACCATTCCGAGACTGACTTTTTTCGAGTTAAAATCCGCGGCACCCGGATTACTGCGTTTACTGAGCTTTTGCTAAGAGCCAGTTACTTTAATGACAACTTAGTTAAGTCGTCAGCTGTTCAGCCAGTCAAAATTCGCAAATCAAAATACCCAAAAAGTCTATAACATATCTGTCTGCGCGAAACGCTACACAAATAGTGCCTGAAAAATGGCAAGTGCAAAGTTCGGTAAAGGTAGAAGAGAAAAAATGCCTTTACGAATACCCAGGATACGTAGCATGCAGATGTTGTTGCAGACATAATATCCGCCTCTCTAAGTCTCTCCCGTAAAAACCTCGTAACGGGGCGAAGAGCTTAAACGGTTTCTTATTATAACCTCAACCCCTACGTTTATTTTACGCACATTACGGCCGGTAATCTTCTCATGTAGTTTGATGATACTTGCAGAGAGGTATTTAATCATGTTACACGTTTAAGTGCCAGTTAAGATTGCCTGTGTCATTTGTTTGCTTATTTTAGGCAGTAGTTCGCAATAAAAGAGCCGCATTAGCTACATCTTAAACGCGGCAATCGGCGTACATATTTCGAATGCATGTTCGGCGTCATCTTCTGTATCACGGCGGCGGAGCCCAACCGATACGAAAATAGAAATCTTTTCTTAGAGTACCGCACGCCGTAAGAAATTGGGTCAGCGGGTGGGACAGTAATCCCGCCCGCTTGTTGAACGGCGTCTCATGCCTGGACTAGAGAAGCGGGTCTAGAAACCTGGCTGGCCGGCATGGGCCTCCGTTTATATTTTATTCTATGCGGCGATTGTCTCTACAATTTGCGGGCCGTATGAGAGAGTGAGGGGCCGCAGGCAGGACGGACTGCCTGCGATCTCCAGAACCCGCAGGTCCCACGGGATCTGCCTGGCTAATGCTTGGATTGCAGCGATGGCAGCAGTTTTGTTGACTCGTGCTACCTTTAAGATAGCAGTGGCCTCTGTGTTTTATCTAGGAGCCGCCGGCGAAGTTGCACAAGATAGGGCAGTAAAAGCACTTTTGATGGCCAAGTAGGTTTCCCAGGGAGTGTGATCTTGCTTGTGAGCAAGTACCTCTCTGGGTTTCGATTGAGGTTAAAATGATTTTAATTGCGTCATGTGTTTTGTGAGGTTTGAGAGAGATGTTGGTTCTCCGAGATAGCTATTTGTCGTCCAGTCTCTTCGTCAGTTGCAGTTAGATAAAATTGTTGACTGCCTTGAAGAGACTAGGTAGGCTACTAGTAATAATGGGTGGGAAAACGGAAAGCGGGATTTTAGGGGGATCCAGCTTTAAGAGTAACTACTACTACGTCTACGACCGGTCATAGCAATTTCCAAGGAATTTCCAATACTGGAGTGGGCAGTGTGTTCAACGCACGTTTAACAAGGCAAGTCTCATTTTCAAAAACATCGACGAGATTGGTGTATGTGCATGTGTGTCTGTCTGCATGTATGTATGTAGGAGTCAAGTAGATACCGAGATCGAACCTATCTGACCGACGTGTTCGCCAAGGGTGGACTTGCATTACCCAAGTCTTTTTATCTGCAGGATTCCTCTTCCGTCCGCCTGCTGTGCCGTCATATTATCAAACGTCGACGACAACAACGACAACGGGGACCTAAAGGGTGAGAGAGGGTGAAAGAGCGCGCGCTAGGGAACAAGCGCTTGAGATGGAAGAGAAACTACTGCACTTCTTCGACGACGGCTTCGTCCTCTTCAACCCACATTCAGCACCAGCGAGCGAGGGAGGGATCTCTGTGTGAGAAGAAGAAGATTCGCTCGCTGACTGGCAGACTCGAACGTACGCACCACGTGACGTACCAGCAACGACCAGAAGGCCCAGCACTCTCCAATCTAAATTTAATTTCAATTCGTGCCTTCTACACACATACTATATCCCTGTTTCTCGTACCCTCGGGTACCCTACGTATATCTATCTATCTACCTATCTGTATGTGTGTCTGCCTACCTACCGACCGACCGCTATCTCCAACCCGTCGTCTTATTCTCATCCCTCTCGCTTTTCCTCGGACTTGTCGTCGTCGTCGTCGGCGATGAGGCAAGCTCTATCGAGGGCGCCCGTCCGCCCGTACGTGGAACGTGGCAATGGTAGAGCAATCTTTCCCCTCACGCAGAGAGAGACTGTGCCGCCAGAAAGACACATACGCATACATACAGACACACACTTAAACACACAGCCACACCAGCACAGGCGCTGTCGTGCGGGCCCTTCGCCAGGGACCGTTGCTGGACTAGTCCTTTGTAGGACCCTCATACATGACAGAAAGCGAGAGAGAGAGAGAGAGAGAGAGAGAGCGAGACAGAGAGAGAGATCGGGGGAGGCAGGACGAAGGCAAACGAAGATAGAGTCCTTCAGCCGACTCGGTCGGGGGTTCATTAGGCACTGAAGACGTTGGCCTAGCCAACCGCCCCCGGCTGGCCGGCTGTACTGACTTCGCCGCCACAGCTTGGCGTTCATCTTCTCCAAGGATGTCGCTGCCGCCGCCGACGACGTCGACTCGACGGCCAGGATGACGGCCGGCCACGACGATCAGGAAGACGATCAGGCTGTGAGGGCCGAACACGTAACCGGCACTCTCAGGACGCTTGAGTGAGGAAGAAAGCCGCGGCCTCCCTTCGCCTCGTCTCGGTTTGGCCTCGCTTCGGCGACTGATTCCTTTAGATTGCCTTTGCTGCTCCATTCACAAAGTGATTTTAAGGGTCCTTACTACTCCTGTCTCCATCTTGGCGGCCGAAGGATAGGCGGCTGCGGCAGCGGCAGCAGCAGCGACGGCGGTCGAGATCATAGGCACGCCGAGCCTCTTACGCCGTGCCAGTGGCCTCCCGTATTTGCCCTGCGGAGAGCTAATAATATTCGGAGGCAGCGGCGGCGTAGCGTTCACTTGCGCACGCTGTAATAGTTCTCAAATATCATCAGCCAGCCGCGATACGGACCGCGGGACACGAGTTGGTCGGAAAGTTTCGGCCAACGAAACGAAGGGTCGTCTTTGGGTCTTCGAGCACGATGTTGCCTCAGCGAGAGGAAGAAGGGCAATTGCCAGGCAATAAACGCGGATAGTGACACCTACCTCGTAGCAGCGATCCACATATAGCAGCACACTTGAACATAGTCTGCCGACTAACGACAAGCTTATCAAAGGGCTCGACTAGTGCGTATGCACAAATGATAAAAAGGAAGCGTATGTATTTTGGTGTAATGAAGCTTGCTCTATTATGATCCGACGAACTCTGTTAGCTTAAAGGAGTGCGATGACTGCAAGTACATGTCGAGGTCGGCAAAGTATATAACAAACTTGTGCGATTATTTTATTCATTATGATATACGGCATATGTATCAAGACTCTCTGATATATCTGGGAATCTTGGGATCTCAAGCTAATGCTTCATAGCTAATAATATTGTCAAGGAGTTTCCTAGCAAAACATGTTTTCTTCTTCCTGAACAGTAACCGTATCATATGACAAGCGGCTTTTAAGCTAACTTAGCTTGCTACCCATTCAAGCGGCGATCTGGTGAACAACAAAGGCATGACTGTTGTCTAGGAAACGCTGTCACAGGTTCTTAAGTTGGTTTTAATACACTCTTTGTTGTCTTCTTATTTAAATTCCGGCAGCAGGCCGCTCTAATTTGGCCTGTTCTCTTTGACTTGGACGATCTGCAACCTCTGACAGAACAAAGCATGGAGTGTGCTATTCAGAACAGTGCCCTCGGGGAGAGACTTGCCTGCCAATTCAATGCGTACTCCTTTGGAAGCTACAACAGCGAATATTTTTCCACACCAATCTTTGCAAGGGCCTAGGGAGCGACCGTGGAACTACACCCCATACGCTCGTAGTGAGAGCAGATATGGTAACCGCTAGGAGCAAAGTCACGCGCTCGGTTCGTTTCTGCGTGTTTCCCCTGCGGCAAGTCGCGTACACGAACGCCGGTCTGAAGAGCCAGCTATCGAAAAAGAAAGCGACAAAAGGGCGCAAATTACCAGCGTACCTGATTCCATCTGCTGGGGAAAAGCACGTCGGGGCGCCAGAGGTGCAAGCACGAGGTGATGATACATGTAGTAGTACTCTTGTACCGTCATGAATATGAATTTTAAGCGAACGTTTTCGAGATCTACAACTGGCTAGGGCACGCGCATGCACTCAGACTCCATAAGACCGTAGGTTAATTTTTTCGCTCAACCGTTTAGGTGCTTCTAGATACACTTGGATTGTGTGCTTTTTATGAATTAGGATTTTACATGGTCAAATAGTTCCTTTACGACTAAGTCTGCAAAGTCAATTTGACCGCTTACTTACCGAGCAGCCTCTTAACAAATAACAAACATCTTCCCCGCCGTTTGACACAAAACATATCACATTTAAATATAGATATATTTAATGTGATGTGTACACATATTATATCTATGTTAATTTAAGTTTAAGGCATTGCTGGGTTTGGAGCTAACAGTAGCCTGACTTTGACCTAGTCCATCATATACGCCAAGCGCGCATATTAAATCATCTGAAAAACACAAATTGCATTGACATTGCAATGGAATTAGCATATATAGTCGCAGGCACCGTCGCTTTAATTTATCTGCATACATACGTACTTCGTCCAATTTTTTACGTTCTAAACTTACTTTTTTGACTATTGGGGATTTCACAAAAAAAAAACAGACCAATATTGTATCGTAAAAGGGAACGACATTGTGTATCAACCTGCTTTCCAAGACAAAATAGATAATCTTGTATTGGGCGTCCTAGGAAATAATGAAAATGCAATTTCCACAGGTACGATATATTGCGTAATTTAATCACCTGTGATGGATGGATGCTATGGATACCATGGCATAGCACTGGTAGGAACATGGCCTTGTACACCAGAAGTAAGCCTTGTGTGGGAATTAATTTCACTCTATGCAGTGCCGATATCACAGCATTGTAATCTTAGGCGCAATATAATCTCCGTGGAGATGCCACCTCGTGTTTTCCTGGAGCACGAGCTGTCTGCGAGGGTTCAATGTTCCGTAGCCCGAGTAGCTTTGTTGTTAGGTAAGGCCTGTAGCTTCGGCGATAAACGAGAAACTATAAAATTGGTTTAATCGGCATCAACAACTAAACCGAACGTATTAAAAATGCTAATTGTATTGTCAACGTTTAGGAGAAACCGGTGCAAATCTATGGCACGTCAATTTCAATAATTAACTCCGAAGAATAGCGTCATGTCATCAGCAAAAGCTATAGTAGAACCAATATATAGCCCCTGAATTCATAATAGAATAAAATTTAGAAGAGTAAGAAACATAAAAGGTTTGAGAACTGAGCTCTGAGGGGTACCGGTATCAACCTACTGCCACGAGGATTCGATTTGACCAGCTCGACCACTTGTCTCCGTTCTGAGAGATATGACCTAGTAAAGTTTTCGGGCTGATTCTCAGCCAAGATTTAATGTCCACGGAACTGTTTTTCACATTGCTTCATAGACGGGCCCCCATAAATACAAATGTGCAACGGTGGGGCTCGAACCCGCGCACCTATATGTCTTCTCCGGTTGCGAGGCGGAGACTTAATCCACCACGCCACCGGGCTCGACGAGAGATATAACCTAAACCGGGCAACAGCTACCGCGGAGCAGCCCAGCTGAGGGAATTTCATCTGGAATAGAAATGAATGGTCAAGACAATTAAAAGCAGCGCACGCGTCACGAAAGACTTATTTGCCTTCACCGAATCGGACACCCGCTGCCATAAGTGGGCCAGCGCTGCGAAAGCCGAATTGGTTAGGCGATAGGAAACTGATCGACTCTGAGTGTCGATTTAGCCCGATCAGCACCAGTCTCTCAATGACCTTTGAGGTAGAGTCAACGACCGATATAGGCCTGTAATTTGCTACGCGATATCGTCTACCCTTTTTCTTGAATAAAAGAAATACCGCCGTATACCTCAACTGTGCTGAGAAATTTCCAGACTCAAACGAACGATTTATTATAAAAGTCAGGAGTCCTGCAATCGAACGAGCTGCTATCTTCAACAATTTTATAGGCACATCCATGACACATCGGCTCCAGTTTGCCTTGAGACTAGAGAGGATACCAAGAACCTCGGAAGCAGAGACAGCAAAGTGTGAAAATATATTATTATTTTTTTCCAGACTTTATCAAGTATGATTCCCATATCTCTGTTTTTCTCGAGGTAAGCGACCGTAACGTGGCATAGTGACGGTTTAGCTCTTCTGCAATTTCCACTGGGTTTTCCAAAATTCGATCATCGCTAACTAATAACGCGGATGGTAAGTCCACTGCGTCGTGTCGTCTGCTACAGAGTCCGTTGATGAATTTCCAGAGCTTAACGAAGTCGTCACGCGTCAAGAATTCGAAACTGTTTCGATAGAATTCTGTCCTCGCAGCGCGGCTTGCATTGAGGTAGCGGCGATGGCTGTTTAAATTGGCAGTCTTTGTTTCCACCAAATTTATCTTACGATGTCTGCGGTACCACTTTTTAACCCTGCTACGCAGCCGCCGTAAATCTGGTGAAAAGGAAAACTGACGCGCTTTACACGAACTGTCAGAGGCAGAAAGGTTTACGAGGTCAAATGACTTTCGCTTGTAAGACGCGGGATAATACTAAAAGCGTCGAATGCGGAATTTACATTGACTGCATTATAAACCGTTAACCACGAGACTTCTTGTAAGCGGCATAAGAACGTATCAATGTTAGCTTTTGTATAACATCTAGGTGAGTTGAGAGCCAATTTAATCAGCGGTTTAGTAGCTGCAGAGTTGTCGGAAAAAAATAGGAAAACTGGGTAATGATCAGAGTAGAGCAAACTTTCAAGAACCACAGGCTGAATGTTAGTAAACTTCAAGCTATTTGAAACAGCTATGTGGTCTATGTATGTACCTGACGTGGGTCTGGTTATGCGATCCACTACAAGGGTGAAGTCTCTAACGGAAAATAATGGTAAATAATCGCTAAGTTTCGGAACCGAAAGTAGATTAATATTTGCATCGCATATAACAATGACGAAGGTGAAGGTACATTATAGCAACATCTCGTCTAGTGTATTCAGTAGGGTGCCCTGGCAAAACACATGATTGAAATAAAACTCTACAATAAAACATTCGAGACTGGTCCGTTTTTCAAAATGCAAACGTACCATCTGGACATTACCATCAGGGCTAGAAACTAAGCGAGAAAATAAGATACTGCAGGTGGAACCCACATAGGTGCCGGCACCGCCGTCTAATCTTCTCAGTCCTCTACCTGACGCAACTAGTTCGAAACCACCTACGGAGTGAAATACCTAATTACAATGCTTTAGCCGCATTTCACTATTTACTGCCGCATAAAACAGGGCTCCTTCCTGCTCTAAAAATGGTTTTAGTAACTCCAGCTGATTTAAATTTTTTTATCCCTCCAGTGCTCGGATTTAGGTGGATAAAAGCCAAGACAGTGAGACTAAGTCTACTGTAATTCTAATGTTGGCATGCCTTAATTTGGCGTGCTGTTTTGGTGCTGTTTTAACAGGAATATATGATATACGAACACCAAGATAATGAGAATCCAGTAAAAAGAGATGCTAGGTTAGCATCAAGAGAGTTGACAACAACGGGGTGAGAACTTCAAGCAGTTTTTTTGACGGATCACCGCTTTCGAGGATACAATTTTTTAAACCTTAGTGATGCGCTTCAAAGATGTTTAGATGTTTTAGGTGACGACCGAATAGCGCCGATTTAGTCTTCCAGCTTTTTTAAAGACGCTTGATAGTGTATTTAGGACACCACCACCTTCCAATCATCGTTCACCAAATCTGCATCTTCGGCTGCATGAGCACAGTCGGTTTCATCATAGCAGTTTGTAACAACATCACTTTCTGGGGACGGCACATCCACGGAAACTTCATCCACGACTATCGGTTTCATATATATATATATATATATATATATATATATATATATATATATATATATATATATATATATATATATATAGATATATATAAGAGTAAATTATATCAATTATAAAATTTCAAAATATCGGACATGTTTTAATTATAGAGACAGTGGCATTCATCAGCCAATTAGCTAACGTCACGATAGAACGCATGACTCAGCATGCGATGAATACATTTGTCGTTACCATCATACGCTTTTTAACAGTTGCGGCAAATGCGGCCGACCAGCATTGGGTTTGTTTTTTATTCAGCACACATATTTTACTCATATTCAGTATGTACATAATACTGACACTTATACCGTTGTCAACTATTCTCGGCATATTATTCGCGAGAGGCAGTGCAGCGATCTATTCGCTGCAGGGCCAGACAGGCAGACGCATGATGTTTTGTACACACCTGAGATACTCACTCCGTGCACTCCTCGTAAAAGTTTGGATTCGAGCAGACCAGGTGATGATAGCCATAAACTATGTATCTAGTATAGACATGGCGAGTGTCATATGCAAGACAAGATCAGAAGTAAAAGGCACTGAAAATATCAAGGTTTCCAACCTCTCGTCTTGTCGGACTTGTTCAACTTCATTTTTACATTCTGAGATAAAGATTTCGAATGGTACTATACGTAGCGTCCTCAACCTCAATCGATTTATCTCAACAACCGGTGCACAGCTAGCTGACAATAGGTGCACAAAGCAGCTTCTTGCCCGAATTAACACGCAAAGTATTGGATATATGGAGCGCGTTACGGAGGAGGCAATACTAACGCGAATGGCAGCAATACTGGGCACGAACAGAACAAAGGAAAGAAGATGCGACTGAAACACAGAATGAATGCTGTGCAAAAGAGGTCTGTGGTCTGAACGCCGCGCGAGTAACTACTGAGCAAGACGGTCACAGCTTGTACGGCGACCTACTACGACCACTACTTACTAATAAGAGACTGGGAACAGAGGAAAGCTTACGACCGAGAGCAAGAGAAAGGGAATCGTAAGCGAACGTCCTTGACTGAAGAAGGATCCAGCCATGCGGCCCCGAGGGCCATCAACTCTAGCAGACACAGGAAGTGCGACGTCGCAACTCTGCCTGTCTGTGGGTGACAGTCGATAACAGGCCGAATGGCGGCCTTCGTCCTTCAACACGAGATCATCGGTTGACTACCCCTATGGATAACATAACATCATACACGTGCATGCCTGCTTGTTGATTTAACGCGCGCAACTGGGCACGTACCCACCTCTTCAGGCGTCCCTCTTCTCCTTACCGATTCTTCCGTGCCGAACGATTCCGTGCAAACGGCCTGCAATTGGATTGTCCAAATATCGTCGCTAGCCTAGAATATCAGGCTCGTTTGTCCGAGTGGCGCTATTTTTATTTGGAAGAAAGCAGAATGCCAGAAGAATAGAAAAACCTAAAAAGGGCAATCATCGCCTATAGCGGCGAAGCGAGTCAGTATACGTTTGATCCATTATATAGACCTAATAAAACACGTCCGCATTATTCGATTCCGAAATCGGAACAGCCTCGTAAGTGCTAAATAACAGTCATATATCATAAGATAGAGAGTGACGATAAGATCTAAACGCACTAGGTGAACTGCCGTATTTGCCAAAATCGTCCTCCAGACAACTCCATTCCCAGCACTTAAATAGATTCTGAAAATTAAGGCACTGTCTTTTTGAGAGCATATTTTAAACACATACTGCCTCTTTTCGCATGCTTGGTACGCTCTAATACTTTAATAAATAATTTTTATTCATAATAATTAGTTTATATTTTATTCAGTATTGTGAAATCGAAATAGACATTTGTCCCTAGAGAATACCTCATATTGCCATTGCCTTGCATTCGGAAAATCGTGGGCTTAAAACCTAGACTGGCTACTCTTAAATAGCTTGTTATAACTTCCATTATAGATAAGGCAAATCCGAAGCGGAATACAATCGGCTATAATCGGATAAAATGCGTAATACAGGTATCTCAACGAAAGATATAGTTCAGCATCACCCATCACATTCGTAACAGAAAAAGAACAACATTTATAACGTCCCCCTAGCTTCAATGTCAATCAATGCAGGGAAAAAAAGTTATATATGGATACAGGCTAACATCCTGGCAAAAGATAGCCCCGTTATAAGAGCCAACTACATTAAAGCAAGCTGGACATTTTTTCTGGAGCCTTAACACAACTTTAAAGGAAACGATGAAGCAAACCAATAAGTTTGAAAAGGGACGACAGAAAAAAACTCGCCAGAAACGCCCATACAAATTGTTACAAGCAGATCGACGTACCCTGTCGTTGCGAAGGAGGTGCTGACAGCGCACTTTAAGCACATGCTCGCTGGAAGTTATACGATTCTTAGCCGTGCTCCCTCTCTGGTGCTCGTATAGAAGAAGGGACTCACCGAGGCTCGCCAGGACTAGCCCGGGGATCGGGCCCGGTTCTGGGGTTTAGAACGAAATAAGATGGACTCCGTTGGAAAAGGCAGCGGGCTCTAACCTACGAAACAGCCTACCTTGTGCAATGGTGCTCTTTTAATGACTTTCCGATTGCAGATGTTTTTAGAAATTACTAAAACCCCTTACTTAGGCTAAAGACCTAAAGAACTAGCTACCGATCTGTCACGTCAGCGGGTGTCGTACTTTTAAATTACGTACATCGGACACTCGAGTGAAAATTTTACAGTGTTTGTGGACATAAAGCAGCATTGACACAGCTTCTCGCAAAAATGCATTCAGTCCACTGGCTTGTAAGGGGTGCCCAGGAAAACCCTAAGGTTTCTGCAATACTCAGGAAGGACACGTCTTTCTTAATAACGGGCTGCAAGCATTCTTTATAGTGCCGACTACAGATGTCCGCTAAGGCTTCTATTCTCGGTATTAGTAAGCGATCTAACGCGCTCGATTCAGACACGGCACTCACAGGTGCACCTGCTCATGCACGCCGATAACTTAGCACTCTACTCCTGCAGTCGTTTTCATCTGCAGAAATCGCTGGCTACAATTTAAAACAGCTTTGCTTCTTTATTTGAAAATAGTGTTCGCAACTAAGGAAGCTACGTTTACCGAGCACATAGAAAAAAAAGAGTCCGTAAAAGACTGCTGCCTTTTCATGGGACGGCAGATAGTCGTTGGTCTCTTGGACCTAAATATAGCGTCAAGAGCCTCGTACGGAATACAGGTCGTCTGGCCTAATCTAACTAAGAAGAATATATAAGCCTTTGACGACATTAAAGCCAACTTCTTTTTAGAAACATGTGGGTGTTGCGTCAAACCAGTCGTACTGTGAAGGACGATAATGCCGATGACATTAATGCGTAAACAAATATAAATATATATATAAACATTTTACAACAAATATATATATATATATATATATATATATATATATACATCTTAGAACTGTTTATGCTGCCGATATATTTTTCGTGCTCAGTGCCACAGCAAGCAAACGTGGTGTTCTTCTCGATATCGCACTTCCTTAGTTGTCCTGTTGACAGGCCGAAGGGCCACAAGTAGGTCTGGTAGGCTGAAATGTCACCATGCAATGTTCAAAATGCTAAGGCAAAAATGTTAGGGCGGCGGCAGCACTTGCGGTGGTTAATAAAAGTGTGGCGAAAGAAATGGCGGAGTCGAGACGATGGCGGCGTCGACGTGCTTCGTTGCCTCGGGATAACATGGCAAGAAGCTGGAGACGCGATATCGTTTACCGAATTGACTTTGAGGCGTGGTAGGCGCCGAGTCTGTCACGTCAGACGTCGAGGACTGAGGACCAGGAGGAATAGGATAATAGAGATAGAAGCCAACGGCAAACGAGTGAATTTTAAAGCTCCAACGGCAGTTAAACGCAGCCACGCTTCTCCGCTGCCTGCAATGCCGTACGAGCGGTCGCTGTGGCCATAGCATCAAGAAGCTTCGCAGCGGTGCCAGTGGTAGAAGTAGTAGTGGTAGAATAGTAGTAGTAGAAGTCTTTGATTTGGTCCTTCGCTAGCCCGACCATCATACTTCTTTCGCTTGATAGTATACGTTACGGGGCGCACTGATGGATGTTCACCCAATCATTGAGCCCAAACCGAGATCCGCCTCTATCGTGTGCCCGGTCCGGTTTGTGTGGATGTGGGTGTAGGATGTCTGTATTGCCTATGTGTAGATATGGGTCGGTTTTGCGCGTTTGTGGGTTGAACGTAAATGGCAGCGGTCCACCAGCGCTGAGGCTGAGGCTAACGACAATCTAAGTACTGGTCGAGCTGGTTGGGCCGTTAGGGCACAAACACAGTCGTGGCCGCGCATTGCGCTGCTCTAGTTGTTGGTGTTTTTGTTGTTGTTGTTGTAGCTCTTGTGGTTCCGGAATGGCTGGCTGGCTGATGGCGCGGTCTCTTCTCTTAACTCTGGTATGACGACTGTCTACAACAAACATTGTCCGTGACGATTGTGTGCCCCCAGCACGACAATGTGTGCGCCATCAGTTGCTGGCCGCCCGACTACGACACGCTGAGCGACGTAGCATTGCTGTCTGGGCTTTGGTAAACAAGGCAAGCTTGACCTGTTCTCTTCAATGGTATCGTCTGTCTAGGGCTCTAGGGCCAGCCGACCCGTTGTCCTTCCCCCTCCATGAGCGGCCCAGGGCAAAGGATCTTCTTATTCCTCCCACTTGAAGACAGGACAGGAGGCGCCGCACAGGACGTTGATCCAAGCGCGGTGCGATGCGAAACACCTCCGAGTCTGCAGCTATATACACACAGACATATATATATATATATATATATATATTTGTGTGGGACGGTGCAAACGATGACTTCGTAAAAAAGGCGTCGACTTGCGGGTAGGAGTGGCCGAGAAGCCGCGATACGAAGAGGACGGCCGGAAGATGAGGGGCAAGGGCCGCCGACGACGACGTCGACTCAAGGAGCAAGCACCGAGTACGAGATGAAACGGGAGCAGGCCCCGGAGAGGAGGTGGCCGAGAGGCCAGCAGGAGGACGCAAAAGGACGTTGCCGATTTGCTGGTTTATTTACAAGGTGTCGATGTCATCGACTCGAGCCCGTACCGTCGTGTCGTCCGAGAAGAGGTCGTTTCCAGCTACGTCTCACGTTTTCTCGTTGTCGCCCGGGTCTGGCTGTCGCCATCGTCGTCGTCCATCGTTCTTGTTGTCAGCGACACTGTCGTCGTCGTCAGCGACACGACGACGACGATCGGGGAAGACTCAGGTACGGGCTGAGCGTACTGTACGTGGACAGTTCGGGGGTGACCGGACCGCTGGCGGTGGCGGGGGTGCGGCAAGCCGGGCAGTGCGAATTATTGAACAGCGACCGAGTTGTATCGCGTTTCGTCAATGCAGCTGCCTTGGGCTTTACGGGCGGCAGCGGCGGCAGTGGCGCCGGCGACAGTGGGCGACAGAAACGAACGCCGCCACGAGATTGAGCGAGCACGAGGGCGAACGAAGTAAGTGAGAAGAGGGCAAGGTAAATAGGTAGGTAGGTAGGTGTCTACGGAAGGGAGGGTCGCGGAAGCCTACTCTCCTCTTAACACACAGAGAAGTCTGTCTTAGAAGAAGTATTTTTTCTCATACGTCTTCAGGACTGCTTCAGTTCTTTCAGGAAGTGCGTCACTTCTTTCAAAGATTCTTCTTCACCTCAGGTCAACGCTGCGCCGAGTGCTGGCTGCAGCGAGCACACAACTTGTGTGCGTGTGTGCAAATTTGACTTTTTGGGCGAAATTGAAGCGAAATGAAGTTGCAATACAGCTAGTCCAATCGGCGGAACTGACGCCGAAGTCAAAGAGAGAAGTTTATGGTAGGGTTCATGCTTACCGGCAATACAAATCGATAGTAGCGGTACAAATCCTCCACACACAACTCGAACGTGTATAGGCGTCTCATCATTGGTTTCTGGCAAGCAAACAGTCCGTATGGTTTAGTACAGCTCGATCAAATAAACTACGATATATTGAAATATGCATGTTCTATGTTGTTAGTACGTAAAACTACGTACACAATGGGTCAAGCTGTCCACAATAGCACACAATGCTGCGTCACAATACGCGGTCCGACCGACGTATTCAGGTCATACCGGGAAACGGCAACGACGCAACGACTATGGTTTGCGCACCTGTGTTGTCGATAGAGGCACGTGTAGGAAATGCCTTTGCAAGTTTGATCAATTTATTCTGACGTCTGGCTACGTTTCCAAGATGTCCTTTCAAGAAGGTACAAAAAGGTACATGATGGGTTATCCGTACAAGCTAGTAAGTTGCATAATGTGAATATTTTTTGCATAACCTGATTATTTTTATCTTAAAATAGAGTGCTTTACCGGGCATGCTGTTAGATTTTAGTTGTAGACATAAAACAGGCATCTTAATTTGGCTTAAGTTGTTATATAAAACATCATCGCAGTATATGTCTGGACAGAACGGTGACGTGCAACAAATGTTTATCCGTTTGATCTGTACGTCGTGGCAGAACGTAGAGCACGAATTAATTGTTTTGACCAGGCCCTTATATCCGGAACTATTTTGATTTACCGTACTACTAGACTTAATCTTGTGGTAATGTCTTCAATAAACTCTAAACACCCGTAACGTACTAGTCAGTCTGTGTAAGCGCGACTCTATTGATTTACGAATGATCACAACTGAGTTCCACTACTTGATGAAGAAAATCGAGTAGTGTTACGATCCTGAGTTGCTATGGTGTGCCTTAGCCAACCCGGTTTCTACGTTGCGTCAGGTGTCGAAATTGGACATATAATCCTTTGAATGGTGCAATTCGCTCTCTTGTATTAGCGTCGGTCATATTCACCCGAACCATTAGGCTAACCAGTATATATATATTCTACCCACCCACAATAAAGACAGCTTGGTTGTGTAATTTGACAGTAGAGTCTTCAGAAATATATGCCTCTCTGTGTAGCACAGCGGCAGAGTATAGTCTGCCGTAAGGCCACGATAGCGCAGTGAGGTCTGCAAGACTATGCGCAAAACAGGGTCTGCCTAATTGACTGTAATAGCAGATATATGTAGTTCATATATAAGAGCTGATAAACCCATTTCCGGACTGGTTTTCAACGAGTGTTTATCTAACTTTTAACCTAATTTGCTTTCAAAGTGGTCTCCTCCTAATCAAACGTGCTCGATTCATCAGTTTCCTATTCCTCGAAACTATTCTCAAATTTGATATCCAAAGTACCGTGTATGTGTCATATTTAATGCCTAAAAGATGATTTGTCTTCAGTCAATCAACAATCTACAAGTATGTAGAGGAACGTTATCGGCATATCGTTGCACATGCAATAAATAAGCGCACAAAGAAAGAGTGCAGCTAGTCCTGCTACTGTCAACAAGAAGCAAAAGAAAAAACGAAGCCGCTTTCTAAAACGGCCAAGCTTGCTAAGTAACCTGGGTCGCTGGGCGTTTCTAGTCGAGTGGGCGTCCTGCCATTCTCTGATTCCGGTAACGATGTCCTCTGCTCATTTTCTAGAAGAAACCGTCGTCAGTGTTATTCCGTCAGCACCTTGGCGTGACGCACGCTTTCGCCGCGTGCGTAAACGGCTGTTCACGGTCCGTCCGCACGGACGGAGACTTGTTTTTGCTGCGTATCAATATCCTTCTTCTGCTTGATGGACGACGAGAACATTAGTGGCAGCGACAACAACGGCGAAATGGCCACTACTGGAAGCAAGTCTTGCCCAATTGACCCGGAAAATCAAGCCTAAGAAACAGCCATTTCAGCCGAAACACCGGGCGGCCGCCGGCAAATAGAGCACCACCCCCAGGGGCGTCGATTCAATCGAACGAATCCGAGGCAAGAACAGGTCGATAAAAATCGATAATTGATTAGAACACCATGCCAGCCAAGAACAGCAAAAGCAGTCACAGCAGCAGTAGTTTCGCAGAGGAACCGCCGGCCTCCATCACGCAACGGAAGGCCTTATTTGCCCTCCGACACGTAGCTGATGGTAACTACCGGTCGCTAGCCATGTCGGTGTCTAGCTACTGTAGAGAACGTGGGGTGGCTTGTGGGGTTCGCGCGGGGGGAGGAGGGGGGAAGTATAGGACAGCAGAATCCGAGGCGGCCGCAGACGACACCATGATTAATGCAAACACAGCAAATAGCGGTCACGGTCTTGGTTCCACTGGTAACGGTGATGTGTTGCTGCCGCTGTCGCTTCCTGCAGACATTGGCGTTGAACCACCTACCACTACCTCTCTCTCTACACACTTACGAGAGCACATATATATATATATATATATATATATATATTTATATATATATGTATATATATATATATTATATATATATATATATATATATATATATATATATATATATATATATATGTATATATATAATATATATTTATATATATATTTATATATATATGTATATATATATATATATATATATATATATATATATATATATATACGTATCAATTTCACTCTATCTCGCTAAATGAGCTAAAAACACATTTTGGCGTTCGCAAGTCGAGTCATGACGCCAACCATCAACAGGAACGACTTTGCCTTCACTCCACTCACATCATGGATGTGGAACAGCAGTGTTACTGAGAATAATGATAATACCTAGCAAAAAAACCTCGATTCAGACGCTGACACCGTTACCAAGCGACGAAAGAGGGCCTCATACCGAGTGTGAGAAAATCCACAACAAGTCGTTCAATTTGCGAGCCCCATCTTTGGGGGGTCACTTCGATATAGCGAATACTTCAAGATAAGGAAAACGAACTAGCCGGTACAAATGATTAGTTATGGCTGTTATAGCTAAGCAAATACTTGAGTTATACTACACACATAATTTATTTGTTATGCTGCTTTGTGACAGCAGGTTAAGTTCGGAGATAGAACACGGTTGACTTGACCTTTATGCTTTTGAAAGGAGGGAGAGAGAAGTAACGCACATCGCTTTGGCACTTTCGTTTTCAACCATAGGTTCGTTTTTTGACCGGTACACATTATTTAAAATATATAAATTAAGTTATAAGAGTGTTGAGCTAAAACCGATGCCACACAACTTCCTCCGTTCTATAACATCGGTGCATCAACTGGTTTTCGGTCACGGTCTTTCCTGAACATGGTAATCGTGGCCGATAATCGTTTACCTACAGATCGCAGTTACGGGATAATACCACAATCAACAAAAACACTTGTTATTTAAGTTGAATTATCTTATTGCAATTATTGAACATGCAGTTAACTTCTACGTTCGTTCGCAACATAACTAAGATCAACATTCCGTATTTTGTATTTACCGTATTCAGGCGCATTGTACACATTCTCTTTTTCCAGGTAAAATCTTCAGACTTATAGTTTTCAGCCCAGAGAGGACTGCATCATCTACACATTTAATATCAAAGCACTCTGCGATGTATACATTCATACACATTTTTGCAGGATATCGATCGGCTCTAGACAGCGCAGAGAAAACGTCAACAGACGAGCTGCAACTATGCCTCTCCCCCCCCCAGCATTTCGCAGCGCGTTGAAGTTCACCCGAGCTAAAGTTCCTCACCATCGCGTTCCATCATCTATTTTGCCGGTGGCAGGGGTCGAGTCCTTCGTCCTTCGCTGGCTGCTCGCTACCACACATCCAAATCGACGAGCCTTTTCGATGCCCCATCGTTGGCCACCAGCTGGTACTGCCGGCCGGCCCGACGCATGGGCAGCGGACGGAGAGACGAGAACGGGCAGGACATCTGCACCCCTCGGCGCTGGGGGCGCGAAAAAACTCCCCCGTCATTCAAGCGCGCTTGCCGTGGGTGCGGACTCAACCCGTCAGTAGAAGAAGCTGTAGTAGTAGTAGTAGTAGTAGTAGTAGTAGTAGTAGTAGTAGAAGTAGTAGTAGTAGTAGTAGAAGTAGTTGTAGTAGTAGCAGTGGCAGCAGCAGCAGCCGCGTCATTTTGAGCGGTCGAGCCATATTATGGGCCGGGGTGGCTATTCAAATTTATTGGTCTCCCGGCGTCTCCCGGTCTCCGTCATCCCTCAAAGCCCACACATTACGTTTCCTGCTCTTTCGGAGCAGCACCTTTTCCCGCCCTCGCATAGACGGCCCTCGGGCTGCCGCGGCCATTCAGTCTAACCGACAGAGATACAGCTCTCCAACCGCCGCAACAGCAGCTAGCCGATCTCCAGTCAAAAAGCGCCGGAGTGTTACGCCCGCCATAAGCCGTTCTCGACCGCCGCGCGCCCACTTCCGGAGTTTTGTGGGAGCAGCACGACCGGTGCCCGAGTTCGCTTACGCACTGTTTCTGTTCGTCCGGTTGGTGGCAGCCGAAAAACGTACGTTTGCCTCGCAAGAGCAGGAAAAGGCTTGAGCCGCGAACGGCTATCGAGAAGGATACGGCATCCACACGTCTATGCGTACCACCCGCATGCGCGCGAAGGGTCTGTTTGATGAAAGACTATAGACATAGGTTAAAAAGATATATATATATATATATATATAGAGGGCCGGCAAGCTGTACTACTTTGAAATAAATAAAATTCCTTTCTTTACTAATATAATATTAGAACTTTTTCGCTCCGCCATTGTATATGTACATATTGACTCATTAGCCCTATCAATGGTTAATGCTGGTGAGAATTGATCAGAACACACAGATATCCTTATCCGTACAGGTTTTACCTATTTGCTTTGGAGACCCTTAGCGGGCCGGGCCCATCCGTTCGCCGTTTGCTGCAGAATGCTGGAAAACGGCGGATTCTAGCCAGCGGAGATAAAAGAACGGGCAATTTCCTCAGACTGCGTCTGTCGCTGGATGTGCAACGGAGCAATACGGCCTCGGGAAATCCTCGAGAGACGGCTGTCCCTTCACTGGACTCCCGTAATGGTGCACACGTTCACATGGACCAAACTGCATATCCCCTCCCCTTTAATAGATATATATATATATATATATATATAATTGGTGAATCAAAAGTTCGTAGCATGTAATGCAAGCAATACATGACGAAAGACTACGTAGTGCCGCAATATATTTTAAACCACACGCAAAATATAGGAAGAATACTTCAGGAAGTTTCCAAACAGATAATAGTCGCACGGGGCCAGATTAAGAGAATAAGGGGGATGCTTGACGATTTCGCCACTCCATAGTGGCACCTTCCCTTCTAAAGTGATGTGATGAATTTAGGTTTCGTCTACGGTTACGAATCGGCCCAACAAAATCCTGCAGATTTGGTCTCAAAAGCTCCAAATTGCCTTACTAAATTGACACGCGTGTCAGCTTTTGTTAAGGTGTTAGCTCGTGCGGCAGCCATTTTGCTTAAATGTTTTCGATGCATAAATACTGATGCAATATTTCAGGTACTGCACCATAGCTATGCCCATCTCTTCCGCTATTTTGCGAAGCTTAAATCGGCGATCTGTTATTACGAATTTGTAGATTTTTATTACAGTGTTCTCATCGCTAGAAGCGAACTTGAAATCAATTCACAATTTACTTATTTTTGTTACTACCGAAGAACGTGTATTTCCGGCGCTGTGGCTAACATGAGCTTTTTTTAGATTGTATGCTACAAAGTTTTGGATCCACCTAGTGTACATATATATATATATATATATATATGTTGATTTAGATAAAATATTCGCAAAGACGCTGTGGATATGTTTGAAGCCTTTATTCAATAAATAGTCACCAGAGTCCTGAAAACAACTATTCCACTGTTTCACGAGCCGAGGTCCGCTCTGTTGCCGAAATTCCTAGAGTTGTGACAAACGCCAATCCTGCGCTGCCTCTTTCAATTCGTCGTCCGAGTTGAAACGACTCCCTATGAGATGTTCTACGCTAGACTAAACTGACGGAAGTCTCTGGCCAACATGTCATGTGGCGGATGCTCAAGATGCTTTCACCTGAACTTGGCCAGTACACTTTGTGTGGCCCCCCTTCTTGAGCAGCCCAGGCCGTTTGCCCTTGATGGAGTTGCGTATGCTACGGAGTGTCTCACAAGCGATGAATATCGGCCGCTAGAACACCTTCCGCAACCATAAATCTGGTTGCAACACCTTGCTGCTCTTCGATTGTCGCATTTTGCAATGGGAACACTGGTAATGTCTTCACAGGTACTATTGCGTCAACTGGACGGGACACACAACTGTCTGATTCCCTCCTTTTTCATGCGCAGGAGCCTGTCTCAGTTTTCATCCTGCCTCCATTACATTCAGTTGTGGTCATTACGTTCATAAAATAAACCTGCCCTATTTCTTTGACAGGCGTAGCCTAGCCGAACTGCCCACCTGAGTACGTGTTCGATATAAATACATCATACAAGTAACTATGCTTTAGTCTAAAACATGGGAAAGCCATCTTTACTTCACTGAGTACGTCAAAAAACAATCTAGAGTAGTAGTATTTGATTGATGACAAGTCTCCCGTTTATGCTACACCTGCTATGTCTCTTCACTCAGACTAGAACCAAACTCAGCAGTGTCTTCTTTCTCGTTGCCGTTAAATCCAAGTCCGTCATTTTGGCTGTGGCTTCGCTAGGCTGTAGGTAGGGACAATAGGACCGCTATCGCTAATAGATTCATGCGGTCACTAATTGGCTGAAGAGGCATTTGACTAAGTAAATATCATTTGAAATTCATTTCTGTGCAATGCATCTGCTCACTAGGCAAGAGCTAGCCGTTGAAAAATAAGATGTTGGATGTTGTCTGGCGGCCTACCATGTGGGCTTTCCTGCTTCCGGTAGCGATCTTGCCATGGATTGTGATACTGGTGCGATCTAAGAATAAGGAGGGCCTTTTGATTGAGTTGAAACCCTAAGATCAGTAAGGTGATTTTTGATACACCAAAGTGTTAACGGTTCTTTGGAGATCCGGCTTTCCATACCTCATTCATAAATATAGTAACGGAGCCAAATCTGCGAGGTGTCTGCGGATCGGGGAGTGTAGCCTTGACAGAATCAGTGTTATACGTCATTATCTTGTTGTTTCGTGCTTAAATTAGGTTCCTCGATGGGCCCAAATCTTAGTGTGCCCCGTCGAACGTATTATGCAGTTGATAAAATCAAATAAATCGTCTCGTCTGCAAAAATCTTAATAAATGTACCCATCGAGGTGAGAGTAGGTATTTCCGCAACGTTTTTCTTACTGTAGCTCTGAATGGTTACGATCCATTGGACGCCTGATTTCCTGATTCATGGCTTCTTGCTCAAACTAATTAGAATGGTTAGAGAGGGTTTGGGACCAACGACCAGCTAATATAGGACTCTAGAAAGTAAAAAGTCGTTCAAAATTATAAGTCCTTATGTGGTTTTATTGAAGTTAGTTCTAGTGGAGCTGTTAGTCTGCCAAGAAAGATCATCTTTTCTAGAATCGATTTTTCCATTACTGTTAAACTCAGTACATAGGTGAGACATAGTGAACCTTTTGTTAGTAAAATAATTCAGGCCTCGGGACTCCATTGACATTACATTGTATATACATTACTTAGCTTTATTAACCGATGGTTGATTTGCTGTATTGCGCGTACAGAAAAAACACACACTAACATATACGTATGTTCATCACGCTTCCAAAAGTCGAGTCAACGGAACTGCTCTATCGCATTACTGGAGGTAATATAAGTCACACTGTCGCTCGCAGAGTTTGCACAAGCATAACGAGGAAAGTTCATGAAACTTCACTCGAATACAGATCTTTATGTAGAAGCCATGCACAGAAAATTGTGCGATTAGGTATCTTAGGACAATTAATTCCTAATTCAAACTTTCAGACCTCGCTATTTAAATAAGGGGTCAGTTAAATATCACCCCCCCCAGGGCACCCTGACAAACGCTTCTAGTTTTTTTTCAATTCAATTCAATGCACCTTTATTTTGTCAAAGGGGGGACAATATTTACATTTTACAAACCGTTATTTAGATACATACAATAGTCAGTTTACTTGTGTGGCGACATTTGCACTGTTAGCGTTTCAAGTTCTCAGTGCCCTCGCCATCCGCCACGAAAACATGTTATTTACACGATCTGTCTTGGCAATTTGTTTCGACGAGATGGTGTTACCGCTTCTAAGATTGTTCAACCGAATGCTAAAATAGTTTGACTTATTTGATGAGTTTATGATACGATTGAACATGCGATAATCTGCTCTGGACTGAAGTTCCCGAATAGGGCTTATCATAATAGAATTTCGGGCAATGTTACACCTTAACGAGACACGACGAAGGAATCTTAGTTGGGCTTACAGAACGTACATTCACTACCGAATTCTAAGAGTGTTTGAAATTGTAAATACAACCGCTTAATATATTTGATGAGGACCTCGGGACACCTACGATTCTAGAGCCACCAGAGGACAACATCAAGGCTGACCATGTCAAATGCCTTGCGAGGGTCAATTGGTGCGAATCCGAGTCCTTTTCCTCAGGCCCTGGCATCATGTGGGCTACTATCAAGAACTATGAAATTCTCAAGGGTTTCATTGTAATGAAGAAAGGCTCGCTAAACAGATAGTATTTTAAGAGATTGCTGAAGGCGTCGAGCGAGTTTTTTTTATATATGAGCTATGAACTCCAATTCTTATATATGAGCTAATTCCGTAGCTCACTAGGGGAGGGGCATTATTAACTTTAGGAGTAAACGCTAGGCGAGCTGTTTCATGGATTTAAAAATATCACTAATCAGTAGTATATTATTAATTAGTAGTATTTATAGGACGCTATTAATAAGTAGTAGAGTATTTAGGAGGGTATTAATGATTAGTAGTATATTTAGGAGGCTATTAATAAGTTGTAGAGTATTTATGAGGGTATTAATAATTAGTAGTTTTTTTTTTATTTAGGAGGCAGCGCTCAATATGAACACAAAGTTTACGGAGGCACGACTAACAAATTCCGTTCAAGCCTAGTGTTTTAAGGTGTCCACAGATGGCTAAACTGATTTCTGTTAGAGAGGCAGGGCGGAAACCAGTGAGGGATCAGGATTTCCAAAGCTCAATAGCATTAATAGACTGCACGTTTTTAAGGTGTGTTTACTGTCGAGCAATTGATAAGTACATTTATAGGGTTTTTGTTGAAAAAAATCTGTGGTAGCCTAGTCTTAGCGATGTTTTTGACTTTTTGATACTTGTCCTTCAGTAAAATAAATGTATCTGAACGTCTTTTTTTTAGGATTCCTCAACCAGCAAGACTGAGATTTACGCCTATCACGTAATCAATTCAAATGTGTTAAATTATTAAATTTAAGATCAGGTCGGTTAAACATATTAGAAGTACTCCTTGCTGGGGAGTGAGCTACGACGATGAGTGGACAAGTTAGCCTGAGTTTAAAAGGTGCAGATGCAAGAGCCTAATGTACAGGTAACATTTATAAAACGTGACGTCCCTGGTTGGTTAAGAACAGTACTATTCACACAATTAGTATAGCTGTTATAAAAACTATCAGTCAATTAATAGCTTCATTTGGTGACAGAACAAAAATGATAGTTAACAGTTCTTGTTGAGAGTTGCCCTAGAAGTGGTTCGCGAGACCGTCACCGGACTTGCAGGTTCGACCACAGATTGTGCAGTATAACGGGGAGTTAACGTTGTTGTTGCCCTCACCATTTACCTGCGCTTCAAATAATCTCTTCACTTTGGACATTTCGAGCACTGGGCGGAAATTACATTATGTCCTAGCCAAATAGTGGACTTCACAATGCTTTGTTTTAATTAGACAGTAGGATTCCCCGCAGTTCGTACCTGAAGTTCTGAAATCGTCGATAATTCCAGTCATATGGATTACATTTATAAGCGAGCATTTCGTTATGCGATTGGATGCTGTTATGCGTTTAAAGCTCCATCTAGCGTTAAGTTTAGAAGAAGGTTACGGGTTATATACGATTGAGAAACATGCCAATTCAAGACATTTACATGACGATTAACACATAATAATAATAATAATAATACATCGTCGCTCACGAGCTTTATGCTGCCGATACGAAGAGGATTTGTTGTACGTGCTGAATTCGGCTGCATATATATATATATATATATATTGCTACTTTGCGACTTGCTACTTTGTGACTGAGTTATGCGAACGGATATACTTTAACACTGGGTTATGTGAACACGTATAACCACAGCGTAGCCACTGCCAGCCAATTACGTTAATCTGTCTTTCACGAGATCTGACGATGCGATACTTGGCTGAGCGAAGGTCACCGGTCAACCGGTGTCATCCTGATCGCTTCAGCTAACTTCTACGTGAGGCGGTCGGTAGCACTGCTGAATGGCTTCCGCCGCCGCCACCGACGCCGTCATAGGCGTTGGTGGGGCAGGCATTTAATTTTCTACACAAATCTACGCAGATCTTCCAGCTACGACTGTCGCTGCTGGAAGAGTTCGCAGCAAAGTTCACCCCCATCCCTCACCCCACACCCCACACCCGACCCCCGTTTCGTTTTCAAAATGGGGCGGTTGTGACCGCGTGGCGGCTGGCGTTCGAATGCGAGGCTTGACAGCAGTTGATTTCGGTTGCAACAGCAGTGTTAGCTGCTACAGCTTTTGTTGGGTTACGGCTTTGTTGCTATGCGTTGTTGCTGGTTGCTGGCTTCGTATGTACGAACGCATACGTGTGTTTTGGATGTATGTATCTGTGTGTGTATATATATGTATGTGTATGCATGTGGGTTTAGGGCTGAGATTGTACCACAGCAACAACAACAACAACAACGACGACAACAACAGCAACAACAAAGATAACAAGAGCAAAGACAACAAGAGCAACAACAACCATCAGTCAATCAATAACATACGATGGACCCGCAAGCCAGCGGCAAGAATCGTTTGTCTTCGCCGTCTTTGTCATGCCAGTAGATAGGACAGAGTAGACAGTAGACATTGATCTAGAACCACTTGCGGCTATTGCAAGCGATGATATTAGACGATGCACGCGTGCATACTGCTGATTGATGGCACCGTCTCAGTATGTGTAAATCACTGGTACTCGTACTGATGTTGTTCATGCTGTTCATGTCATTGTGGTTGTTGGCATTATGTCGTTGTGGTTGTTGTGCATGTCGTTGTGGTTGTTGTGCATGTCGTTGTGGTTGTTGTGCATGTCGTTGTGGTTGTTGTTCATGTCGTTGTGGTCGTTGTTCATGTTGTCGTTGTGGTTGTTGTTCATGTTGTTGCTGCCGCTGCTGCTATCGATTGCGTCTGTTCGGCGATGATCGGATCGGCCTCTGACCCCACCCCGACATCGCAGTACGCCACGGTGTTAATTTTGATTCGGACACTGAAGCGGGATCGTTGGTGGAACGTTGCGCGCCCGCCTTGCGTCCGTTGACTAAATACGGAGGAGGGTGATAAGATGAAAGTGCGCATCGATCGACTGAATTGAATGTGCACTTTCATCAAGTGGCCCCCTGAATGAAGTCAGCTGTGTACCCCTTATGACCTAACATGGCGATCCTTGTTGATGTTCTTAATTATGACTTTTACTGTTATGGCTATTATACTTTTTTTTATAATATGAGTTCTATTGCTAGTTGTGGTACTCCTATTATGGTTGATACACGGCCAAATTATGGCGAACACAACGACGATGTTTCACCACGGGGGTGTATCGAGCCAGAACGTCACGAGTAATACGTAATTTATGTATATGTATATATATATATATATATATACACGCAAGATAATCAAATTAATGCAATCTGTAATCAACGTTATTGTGCTATATATATATATATATATATATATATATATATATATATATATATAACTGTACGTTCTAATCATCTTGTGAACGGTACAATAAGACAATCATGATGGCGCAAACAAAGATCCAAACCCAAAATATCTTTAGTGGTGAAGAGCCAGTGTTCGTCACACGTAGAGGCACTTATCATTGTTTTTCACTAAAGCGTTCCTGATAGCCGTTGAGGTTTTATTTTTTCCCAAATTAAGTTAAGAGGCGGTGACACAGTAGGTAAACTGCACTGATGCTCGTTTACGACAAAATATCGTGTACGAGTAAATTGTACGCGATCTATAGTATTGTCGTTCCACCATGATCTATTTGCTTGCTCGTACGTGAAGTGCCGAGTAAGGTGGCTTAGTGACAATGCTATTACCTTGCATTCAGGAGGTCGTGGGTCATGACCTACACGAGACACTCCTATTATAAATCGGTTTTCCCAGCTTTCAATTTGTACAAGGGGAATGCCGGAGTGGACTATAATTGGCCATGATCGGCCAAAAAAACGGGGAGCACAGATGTTTTAATAACAAAAATGGCGCATAACCATCCAACCCCACTGGTATTATGGCCAAGATGATGTTGGGTGGATTATAATGTTCCAATATTACAATTATTATGTAAAACGTTTGAACGTCATACATATTTTTCCCTATCAATTTATGACGATTATTATTATTGTTAGTATTATTATTTTTTTTCTGGGGAATATATATATATATATATATATACTTTATTATTATTATTATTATTATTATTATTATTATTATTATTATTCTTTATTACATGTTAAATAATGTTACAATTGTGAGGTCTGAACGTATTATTGCAAATTCTTTAAATAATTATTTCACTCCATGGCGCCTAAAATAAATGCCGCGTTTCCTCTGCAAACGGCCAAAAACAACGCTTGCCTCAAGAATTGACCCTCTCTTTGGTCGCTTGTGACCTCCTGAATTCGCTTACTCAAATCTTTGAGAAATGCTTCGGTTCCCTTGCTGATTGGTCCTAGCGTCTCCATGGCAATAGGCACGAAAGTATATCTTGTTTCCAGTCCAGTGTATTTAACGCGTTTTCTGGCTTCCGCATGCTTTGCCACCCACCCCGGCTCAACTGAGCTGTGGTGTAATTAGGAAGCCGCGGTGGTGCACAAAACCGTTTCATCCCAAGCAAGGGACTTCCCATGAGTGTAGATGGTATACCAGCTTTCCTAAAAGACCTTATAATCACCTTGTTTAGTTCAGCATGTCTGGAGGATCTACCGGCGCTCTTCGGGCAACTCAATGGGTGTAGGCCACTGGAATCTACTGTCTCTCCACACAGTTTGCACTGAAACGGCTCGCAGACGGGGGCGCCGATTCTAAGTGCAAACATCATGCGGAAATGGTTGGGATCCAGCATGATGCCGAGCTGAAGTGAGGGTAAGGCTTTAAGCCAACCCCCACTGAAGTTATCTTGTGCCGCTAGGAATACGGCGCGGTCTCTCTGGGTAACAAGCCCCTCCTTATTATTATTATTAGTATTATTAATATGTACGGAGCAGTGGTGACTTGGGCGGCTAACGCTCGGCTCCAAAAACTAGAGCGTTACCATACGTGGGATCGAATACTGCTCGAATAAAATTCTATCTTCTTGTATATCGTAAAATGCATTGCTTAACTGCTACATGTATTTGCTGAAGAAAGCCCTACTAAGTCCGGAACTGTCATGGAATTGCATGGCTAACAGAGTAGAGGCAAACTGATGACATATAGTCTTCTACCAGCCAACGCTAGGAAGGAAAGGAGCGAGTTCCTCTTACCCTGCCAAACCTCGCTAAAATGGCTACAGTGCCACCGAGAGGAGTTACATACGGGGAAGTGCTGAGAGGTTTTATACCCATCTAGGTGTAAAACCCTTTCGTAGAGAGGTGGGGAACGCCCAGTCGACTGTCTATGGCTACGGCGACCCGGTCTTCTTTTCACCGTTAACGCTGTTCCAAAGTCGATTTCGGGCCACGACAGAGTGTGGAATCACCTAACTCTGGCGAGTATAATTTGCTGGAACATTGGGAAGCCATTCAACATATCATCTAGATTTACTAGGCTTCAAGTGCTCTAAGAAACTTCAACCACAGGTCTCTTTAGCACTTCTCGCTGTGACCAAAGCCAGAGGCAGTTTCGAACGGCAGTTTTCACCGTACGGGTCCTGGTGTTACAGAACTACAACTCGACATTTACCTCAGCAGACTGCAGCAGTCTGCTCCGGCCGATGTGGTTTGCGTCAGAGCGGCTGCGCCTCACCTAGCGCTGCTGTGTCTTATTTATGTTTTGGACATAAAGAACTACCTATGTTTTGAACATAAACAACTACTGTCTGAGCGAAAGCACCTCCAATACTCAGGCTCCCTCAAAATCTATTGGCCCATCGGGCCCGCCATGTACGCCAATACGCTGCAGCAGACCGCTGCAGCTGTTGGCGTACATGGCACTACGGTATGTGCCTCTGTGTGCGCTGGTAATCATATGCACCTATCCGCTAGAATTTTTTTATTGTGAAATATGGACACCGAGGCTATGACTATAAAATCAAAGCTGACGCGCTTCCGTCGGTCATCACCGGTTCTACGCAGGCCGGGTATACAGGTGACAGCCGACTTCAAAGTCAGTGCTCATACTGTGTAAGTTGCCAGAACTTGCTTGATTCTTGCTTGATTGTACAAAGCATGCATTGATGGTTCAGTGCACACTGCTCTTCCGTTTAAGCCTTTTGAAAAATACCTTAGCCTGCTTGAAAGTGTGCAAACGACTTTACTGGCAGTGGTCCACTAATGCGACCAATACACATACTGCTTGTATTTTGTTAAGCTGTCGAAGGGCCAAATGGCATTCATATCCTGGCTCAGGTGTGGATCTCAGCCATGCATGAAGTCGTGTCTAGGCAAACCCTTCCATCGCCGCGCACACGGATCAGGCAAACAGCATTTTGGGTGGCGCCCAGCCAAATGGATTCAGCAAAATCTTGATGCAGTGTTATAATGATAATAATTCCTTGATAAAATTGGCGGGAGCATCTCATCCAACATGTCCGCCAACTTTAAACTGAAGGCAATCTGCTGAAGAAGACCAAGCCTGTTCATATATAGACGTGGCCACCGTTTGGCAAATTACGTCTAGATTTTTCGTAGAGGAAAATTTGGGCCCTGCGGCAAAGTATGCGAAAAACCCTAGATTATTATAGTTTGAAATTATTAGGCCACTTTATGACCCTCAACAGACTCGTGGCATATACATAATTCAGCTGTAGTAGCAGATAACTTTTATAAGAGTAAGATAAACCTCACCTCTAAAGCAAGCTGCTTCGTGGGTGTAGGTAAAATGTGTGTTGTTGAAATAACTATACCCTTGTGGCCGCACTGAAAGCGTTAAGCCTGAACGTGAAGCTAAATTTAACATGTGTGCTGCCCGCTCAGTTGATAAGAATCAGTGGCAAAATATCCTGAAACAGAGAAACGACTTGAGTACTCCAAGCTCACAAACGAGACTGGGTTTGACCTGACGCTATGGAAATACGGGTCCACCAGCAAGGAGTCACTACTAAACAAGATATAACAAGATACTGATAAACTATGGTAATTAAGTAACACATAAGTTGTGAAGTAGGCCTTTCTGTATGCAAGTGTTTTCACTGAAAGCCCCATGAGGAGTCCATAAGTCTAATGAAACTCTGCGTCCATTAAAACAAATCTTATACGTAGATATTTCATCGACTTATAAGATTTTTTAGTAAACATCTGAATCTAGAGGTCCTTTTGCCGGTATTAGCGCAAGATCCTAAGATAGACTAAAGGAGATCGACGAAAGTCGGTGTCTGAGGCAGATAGTTTCTGTAGCTCTGTGAATAAGAAAGCGGCATTCTAAGTGAGCGCCACGGACTAACACTTTGCCGTGAAATCTGTTGTCTACGTGTTTACACCCCAGAAGTAGGAATTAGGTAGAATATAATTCAATAAAATAAAAATGCCTTTATTTACTGAATAAAGTGTGAAAGGAGGCCGGAAGGCAGTAAAGCCCGGGAGGCCGCCTTGTAGTGCGATTACATGCCAGGCGAACGTATGATTAATTATTTCAAGTTTTGCATTTGTCACATAAAAGAAGCGGTCAATATGATCAGCACTTTAAATAATGTTGACTGCGACCAAAAATTTACAACATTCGACTCGATATCGCACCTTCTACAGAATCTTTTAAGGAATTTTCTCTGGACGCTTCTAATCATACCTACGTGTTTGCACGTAGGTATGATTGAAGCGTGTATGATTGATGGAAAAAATATAGCCTCCAAACGATTTTAGAGCAGTATAAACGTCTGGATAATATAAATGCTTTATACAGACGAATATGCACATTTAAATCATTGGTGATGAAGTAAAAATAAACAACATGAAATGTAATAATAAAGATATTAATATTTATGGCGTATCTCTCTGACGGCAACAATTCGTTGCTCATTACACAACACGCTGGGCACTGTTAGTCGAGTACGCCTTCTAGGCCGACTATTTATTCTTATTATGATCACCCAAATGTTTTGATCTCATTACAAGATATTAAAGCGAATATCGGCCTATAATGTCTATGCGTCAATTAACGCTTCGCTTGTGAAGCTTCAGAGGAAAAGTATTCTACTTGATTAAGAGAAAGCTTTGCAAAGGAGAAGGCTAAAATGGAACAATACTTAGTTCTTTCTCGCAGAGTATTAAGTCAGCGAATTATGTTTTAGTTGTCTATGGGAATGCTTTACGACGTTTCCACAGCTTCGTTTAAAATGTGCGACTCGATCCTGATATTGTTCAAGTAATATCGCTTAAACCTTTCCTTCTGTTTGTGTGCGTGCACTCCAGCTCCAAGGCAGCTATGACATTATTATAATTTTCTGTGGTTTTACTCATCTTTCCTAGTTTTGTGAGCCGAATCACTGTGCCTTGGGTGCTGCCGCAAAGCTGCTTATATATATATATATATATATATATATATATAGTCAGTTATCTCGACTCTCAAAGATAGATTTAGGTGCTTTTGTGTCTTGCTTCATAAAGTTTCTCTTATCTCCTCAAAACCTGGATAGTATTGCAGGGCGTATGTATCATCCGTCTCACCTAGCGCATTAAGTACAGTTGGTGCTCGAAGCTTTTCTTAACTGTGTCACGTATGCTAGCACGTATTCGTAGTTTATTGGATTTTGCTTAGATAGAAGCTAGCGTCTTGTTGTGCTCTCTCTCTCTCTCTTCCGCTCCCTCCTCATTCTCTTGCAGCTGCATAACAACGAATGTACGTGTCCAAAACCGGCGCTGCATCAATAGCCAACACCACTCTTTTGTGTATGTAGGAGGTTTTGAGAATGCGTGAAGTCCATGCGTTCATTCACCGGACTTGATTCTTAGCCTTATCGAAAACAATGGTATATACGGCACTGGCCGCGAGGGAATGTCCTGGTCGTGTGCCTTCACCAGGTGCCTGCCGTCCAAATGGCTTTCCATGACACGAACAAGGCAGAGGAATAGGCTTTTTCTAACTATCGCATTTAGTATAAAAGGCCAGCGGAGGCATTTCGGGCGTCTAATAGTACTGTTAACACGCGCACACTAATAGCTTGCTGGCAGCTTCATTGCATTAGTATAAAGAAGGCCGGATTTATAGCCGGCTGCAACCTTTTAGCTTCGGCCCCTCTATGACTCCCCTTGGCACGACCGTGGGCCTTTTATTAAAGTTCTAGGGATTTTTAAGGGAAAGGGTCCGAGGTATCATTGAAACGACTTCTTGCTGGTTTCGGACGGAAGAAGACAACTACCCGATCCATTGCCGACCTGCCTGCCACTTGCATCTGTGTACGAATTTTCTTGAAATTAAAAAGTCAATCCAAAAGTCAGTGTACTTTTATTAAGTGGTAGTAACGCAGCACCTATCCTAGTCATTATAATAACAATATAATGCAAACGACGCTTGTTAACTTAAATCAAAACGATCGTTTGCTGGCGCTTGAAACAAGGTAATGTTCACTCGCAGTGCCCGACATTAGCTTGTTTCTTGTTTATTATTATATTGTAACTTTACACGAATAGTACAGGTATGACCGGACGTTCTGTCTGTTTTTTTGTTTTTACACAAACCGATTTAATAATAAGCGTCCTTTGCTTTGTTCATAGAAAGAGTTACACTACTGGTTTGTCGTGTTAGCCCTGTGGACGCAGAAACCTTACCGTTTCTGTGGCAGCCAATCAAAATTTAACAGCACAGTAGACAACACCTGGTAATACTTCTCTAGACAAATGCGTCAATTTTCCCGTGTACTGCAATTATACTTGATTATTCATTTGTGCCCGCACTTGTGGGTTTGTCGTCAGTTCTTGGTCTTATGGTTAGCTAATTTTATTTATTGAAGATTTTATTTTAATTATTGAAGAGTGAAAATATTTTTTGGGACAAGCATTTTTTTGCACCCGGGATGGACTTCGATATGCTTGTAGCAGGGCTGGCGCCGATACGCTGGCGTCTTTATTGCGTTTTAGTTCTAAGCTTATATCTTAGTTTGGGCAGAAGGAGTTCTAGCACAGAAATGTAGCCGCAGCAGCCGCCGCATATTGCTTAACTAGAATTCAACAGCAATCAAAAGCAAAATCGAGAGATAAAATTGTTATACGTAATGCGTAACTATGCGTAATAATGCCGATGCGTATCTGGTCCCGGTTTAGAACGGTGCGTGTTCCGCCTTAACTACTGCTGCAACCGTGTTTCGAATGTGTGCCTTGTATTTTCATCCAGCCCTGCTATTGCTGTTACTGTGCTGAACATTATTTGCTAACATGGCTTGCTTGCCAATCTCAAACAATCAGCCAAGTAATGACTGCATCAATGTGTAACACAACTGTTCGGCTGCTGCGCACATAGTTCGCACATGGATAGCACAGTGGTGCAAATAGTTTGATGTTCTTACTGGAGTCCAAATGTGTCCCGCCTAACTTTCTCGTTTAGAAATTTGGGATGCAATAACGAACTTCAGCTGTTCAGCTTCTTGAGCGGTCGTATAAGTGGCGGCGCTTTGTGTACACTGCTTTTTGCTTAGCCTAAACTAGAGAGAACCGCCCGCGCAGTTAGCATTGCTGCGTTGCTCGAACTTTAATCACATGCTCTCGCGCACATAAACATATAAACACATAAACATAGACACACACACAAACACATCGTATACACTCGGGTGCACACTATTGTGCCATCGCAGACTAGGCAGATCCTTTGTTAAAGGCAGGCGTGCTGATGGCGAAACGGCACTGCTGCTCTGGAATAGCACCATTTTTTTGCGCCGAACGCCAGATCGAGCAGCTGCGTCTGAAGCGATGACGGCCGGAGGGACATCGTAAATCACAGGCAGCTCTCTGACAATAATTGCGAGCCAGCCAGTCAGCCAGCCCTCAGTCAAGTCTACTATCTCAAGCTGGGGCTGGCTGCTGCTGCAGCTGATGCTGCTGTTAATGACGACTGTAAATCACCCGTTTGCCCCACAGAACGGTCCGATGGAAACTAGTTCGTTTGTTCCCAGTCAGCCATATGGGCATTCTGCATATAAAATATATGATATCTATTTAACCGAATATGAGCTAACGATATATAGTAAAATGAATTTTTTTTTTTATTGAATGTATGTTACAACCATTTCTAACGGAACTACTTTCGTTTTACTTCATTGAATAGTACAATGAATAAACATTCTACTACTACTACTACTACTACTACTACTACTATGCACATATCGCAGGTCTTGGTGTGCGTAGATTCAGTGTGAGCCACTGGCTCAGTATCGGCCATACGGGTATATGTACACGCTTTATAGGATACTCACCGCTCGTCATGTAATTGGCAAATGGGGCTGCCAGAAGAATACAATACAAAGATTGGTTTATTGACAAAACTGCGTTTTTACAGTGCGTAAATTCTCGTACAAAAAGTGCAAACAGAGCATCTCAGTGTACATATTTACACACATATTTTACAGATTTGCACCCATATATATATATATATATATATATATATATATATATATATATATATATATATATATATATAGAGAAAAAGGCTAAAGCCTCTCTATATTTCTACGCATGGGCCTCAACGTACGGTTTACGGAAAAGACGCGTTTTTAATAAGCGATCGAGGCTTGCTTGTATCAAGTAGCATGTTATGAATGTGTGGCATGCATCAATAAATGATGTACTTTGAGAGGGATACCTAATAAAAAGTCGACGCCTGTTTATAGCACAGGTTTAATAGTGGTCTCTGAAGATAATCTCTGAGTAAATCACTTAGGTATACTCGTAGTGATAAAAAATAGTATGAAGCGTTCAGTACACTGAGCGTCTTACAAATACAATAAAGAAAACAAGAAACAGCGCCTCTTATTTTAGTAGCTAATATTCCGGCAGGATTGAGTAAACCACTTCGCCTCCTATATACTTCTTTTGGGAAAACCAGGATACTTGTTATTAAGAAACCGTGGTTCAATGGGCCGATTAAAAAGAGGTGCTTACAAACCGTTTAAGAGCTGTTTCCCTAATAGAAACCAGTGCACTCCTGCGGTTTGAAATAGGGGTCTTACTCCCTAATTGTTCATCTAAACCTAAAACAAACTCCCTGCTGTCTACCGTACTACTATGCAACCTAACTTATATTTATCTATATTTACTTATAATATTTTGTTCGAGTAAAATAGGGGGGGATTTTGTTCAGAGGTGGAAGTAAAATTTTTATTATTAATTACACTGATGTGTATAGTCAGACATCACTTCACAAGAAGCGTTATTGTGAGTGAACACGTTTTTCGGCGTTAAAATGCGTATTCTTAATTACGGAACACCATATATATATATATATATATATATATATATATATATATATATATATATATATAACTATATTTCTTTTTTGTATATATATTTATATAAGCGTACAGCATTTGGCAGTGATCGTGATATAGGTATATTTGTTTAGCTATCAACTGTAATACTTTGTGTGCCTCAGTTGTGAAACAACACGTATTTTACAACTGTGTACACATGCACACGCACTTACATATATATATATATATATATATATACATTATATAGATATATATATATCTACACTGAAAACGTATATCCTGATGTATCTTCTTGTTCATGTTTTTTAATCTCTTCTTCGAATAGAAGTAAGCCGGCAGAGAAGAAGATGAAGAAGTCGGATGGCCCCTGTGAGCCGACAACGAACGCGCCCGTCAGTTTCTATCCTGCCGTCACCACCACCACCACCACTACCACCACCACCACGCCGCTGTCGCCTACGGCGGCTATGAATGCATACGGCACATGCTGATAAGCACAATGGGTTCGATTAATCGTAAAGACGTGATTGCCGGTCTGCTTGCTGCGCTATAATCTACCTGTCCAGAGGCCCAGAGGCAGGCGGACAGACAGACCGATCGACCGGGCTTCTATTAGGGTTGTCACTCAAATGATGACCGCTAATCGGTCTGCGACCAACACAGAGAGACGCCTTGACACCACTTGACAGCTGAGCATCAGTTCCCCAGCACTCAGACAATCGTTAGGAATATCCCGCAGCCGCCACCGACGCCGCCGAAGATAGCAAGAACAACAACAACGACGACAACTAAAATAATAATTAAAAATTATCAAAACACCAACAACAACAACAACAACAACAACAACAAGCACGACAGCAACGACGACGACGACGACAACGACGTAAAACAGAAGCAAAACCACCGAATACAACACGGCCGATGCACGCGCTGTTAGATCTCTAATGAATGCGCGTATGGTGTGCGAGACATGCCGCGTCGCTGAAGATCGTGATCGCGTCACCGTGATCGCCAGGCTTGTAGCTCATCATACCGTTGCAAATGGGTTATCACCTCTCAGCAGCAGCTGCTGCAACTACTGCAAGAGCATCAGCAACCGGAGTAAAAGTTGCAAAGACGTTGCAACCCGCACGAAACGGTCGATTTTTTCGATCGCCCCACAGGCAAAGGTAGCCACGCCGACAGACGGACACCCCCATCACCCCCCATTAGAACCCCTATTCCCCATCACCTCCCCATTATACCCCCGTCCCCCATTACCTCCCTATAATAACCCATCCCCCATTATACCCCCATTCCCCATCACTTCCCCATTATACCCCCATTCCCCATCCCCTCCCCATTATACCCCCATTCCCCATCACTTCCCCATTATACCCCCATTCCCCATCACCTCCCCATTATACCCCTTCCATCACTCCGCCCCCCGCCTCGACCCCCCACGTAGACAGTCTCGCGTAAAAGTAGAAGAACGCGACAACGACGGTATAGCCGGGATGGTGACGTTGCACGTATTCCGGTGTGTCACTGTGTCATCGCCACCAAACGAAAGCGCTGAAAACAACAGCGGATTGATCGGTCGTCACGATGGTGGAATGGGTTACTTACCCACTCCTGCGTGTGCTGCTTTCTACCCCATGTCCCGGGGGTCCCGAACAACGGGTGTCGTCTGCTGCTACAAGCAGTGACACACAAATCCCGCTGCTGCTGCTGCCGCCGCTGCAGCCGACGTTGCCGTCCACGCAGCGACAACGCTTTGCCTAGCCCAATTCGCTAGTCATCCAGATATAAAGGTCGAACAATGTGGGGTAATGACAACACATTCCACAGCATTGGTTATTAGATCTAGCGGATCGCCTCACAGCATAACCCCACCGCCGCCTCACCATCACCACCACTACCAGCCAACATCAACTCGTGTAAACTCGTTGTAACTCGCTGAGGATCTCGCGGCAAAGTTCGAATCTTTGTGCTTTGCTTGTACAGTCTGTCCTGCAACCAACAAACAACATGAAGGCGTTTGCGGCTATCGCGTTGTGCTCGTATGCTTACATGGTGGCACCCGCCTTTGCCGGAGACCTGCACGGAGGATTGCACGGAGGATTCCACGGAGGATTGCACGGAGGTGTTGGTGCACCGCTTGCTTTCAAGGTTGTTGCTAGTTTAAAATTGATATATGTATATATATATATATATACAATACTTCCAACTTGAGAGATCTTGCTCTCCTACCTGCATGCTCACGAAGGTTTTCCTATCAGAGGAGAGCAGTACGTTCAAAGCAGTAGGTACCAGAAGAATATGCGCGCGCTTACACGCGAAGTTGTACGTGCAGATACAGATGCATAAATAGACATATGCGTTTCGTTCTAGGGCGGAGTAGTGCATGGTGGCTTCCATCTTGGCCCGGTGGCCGTGAAGGGTGCCCAGGAGCACTTCGTTCTGGGCACTGAGTTCTTCCCGGCACCCCTACCGGTCCATCACGCGCCAGCAATCAGTCATAAGGTCATCGCAGCTCCTATCGCTCCGGTCGGGGGACCGCTTGGCGGAGGCGTTGGACTGACCCATGCCAGCCTCAACTTGGGAGGCGCCCACGCTGTAGCTGGACCCAGCTACCTCGTGTCGACGGTTCACCACGTGCAGAAGGTTTCCCACGGAGGTTCGTGTTCATCGAGCGATTATACAGTAGTAGATTACATAGATTCTATCCGCAATATTACAATAGACCACCCATTATTTTCTAGCCTATCTTCTAACCACAAGTAAAGAGAATGTCTGCTTGCACAATCGTGTAAGCGAGATGTCGCTGATTAGTTCTTAGGCCCGCTCAGCTTTGAGGAGAATGAGGACGGATAACGTGTCAACGTGCGAAATGTGTGTGCATTTTTTCTCGCAAAGGAATTCCTTACAAGTTGCCTAGAACTTGTTTTGGTGCTTGGTTTAACTTGTGCACGTCCACGTGAAATGTCACTACCGCCTCCCCTAAGTATACTTTTAAATATCGTCAACGTTAGGGTAGTACCTATGAGGCAGCCCAGAAAATACGATATATTCAAGCGAAGTGTGTGTGTGTCCTTGCGCAATACATACGCACACTTATAATATGTGTGTTTTTTTTTTTTAGGAAAATACCTCGGTCACGTGGGTCCGGTGCATCACGGACCGGCTGTTGCGCCTCTGATTAAATCCGGCCCACACGGTCTGGGTGGTGTTGCGTTCCCGGCCAAGGTAGTGCATGCTAAATCGGCTGGACCCGTTCACGTTGCTCACCACCCGTGGTAGGCTCACCCACTGACGCTATCATCGGAGTGATAATGCGCACCATTGTATGCGCTACAGCTAGATGCGCGAGATGGATATATGTTCACAGCACTCTGGAAGATAGTGGAAATGTTCACGGTGGAAGCCGTAGTAACCTATAGCAGTGTAATTGGCAATGACGAATGATCGCGACGGAGTTGATTTATACTATATTGCATATGGTGGTGGTCAAGGATTAAGGTAACGTGGCATTATGCTCATAGCTAACGATGAAGTCGCTGAAGCCGCGCTTGTGACGCCATGCTGGGCCTTGTGACCTGAAGCTTAGAGCATGCATCCATGTGGCGAAGGCCGTAGGAATGCACAGGCATACCAGAGTGGTAGTAATCATCGCAAGAGAGCTAACTCTGCATTAGACCGACACCAAGATGATTGCGGTCATACAAGCATTATGAAGTATTTCCTATTACTGCCGTTCCGATCACTTCGTCAGGCGTCACCGCAGGCGTATCACTGTTCTGACATGCAAAATCGTGTCTAGTCTAGAATTGTTTTAATTGTCAACGAGTATTAAGTGCTGCGTTTTCCGCTGTTATTGTTCTCGCCGAGCGCGAACAGCAATAGCTTCCCGCACAGAAAAGGATAAAAATAATCTTTTTTTTTATTATGATAACGTATAAGAGACTTATGATTTTTAGTTACTTTCCCTACATTTCTCCCTCCGTCCCCGCCCCACTGACCTCTCAGATAGGTCGACCGTTGGAAGATCGCTTCCTTTTCACTGGCACGCCGCACGTTGGCAGGATCAACGCATAAACGGAAGTCTCCTACCGTTTCAGCAATTGGTTTACATTAAAGGCCCATAACCTTGGTTTGGTTAATTAATTAAATTTAGTTTAGTTTAAAGGCTCATTTAGCAGCATCATCATTCTCATCATCATTCTTCTATTGCTGGACGCCCGCTTTTTACTAGCCGGTGCATGCTATCTCTCGGGTCGACGCCAATATTGACGAACGCCAAGAGACCAGTCGCCGCCATCACTGATTGAGATTTGACCAAACTACTCGAGACTCATTCATCACATATCATTATAGCTAGTTAACGAACATTACCTACGTCCATCAAATAATACCGCCAAACGTAGGAATTCATGATGGCACGGCCATTAACGAATGAGTGCCACAACGTTGACGCTTCAGCGCCGGGACGCCTTGGGGCCATTACGCAGCAAACACATAGATCATAGTTGTTCGCCTAGACTGTACTTAGAACGAATAAACTGTGAGCATTGTACCTTAAACCACTCAAAATTGATATGTTTTTTTCATGTAGGAGGTACTTATGTATATATATATATATATATATATATATATATATATATATATATATATAGAAAATATTGTGATGATTTATTAATCATTTACAATACGTTTGCACACTCGGCAGTGCTCGCCTTAATAAAAATGATGGTAAAAAGGTGTCACGTGAAGTTAAGAGTCGGTTGTCCGTGTCCTTGCTTGATGGTAGCCCCCGCTCTTATGGACCCGGTGCGAGCGGTATATCCTCAAGGTTCCTTGCAAAGTATATATATATATATATATTCCGGCTGCAATTTTTTACGAACACAATGATAGCTGTAGTAGGTTTAAATTACTATAGACTTCTTGCAATTATTTGTAAATGTATGAAACAATATAGCTGGAAAAATGTGTATATATTAAATAAATACCTTGTTAAAAAAAACATATATATTTATATATTTATATATATATATATATATATATATATATAGGTGGACAGCCTGACATGAGATACACAAATCGGCTTCTTGTTCGGATAGGCAAGCACTCGTTTCATATTTAATGACAAACACCTCTCAAGCTGGTTAAAATTCGCCAGCGTGAGGTGGTTCCACACCCTGTTAAGACCTGTTACATAAGCCCCGGAACAATCTTAAGCACGAAGAGCCTCACTGTCGAGAAAACGACTTGTCTTTGAACAAGAGAACGACTTAACTAACCCCAATGGTTGGCAGCAGCAACGTATAACGTCTCTTGCAAGCAATCAACCTCCACGCCTGAATTTCATGGCTTTGGTCTTCCTGGTATTTATGCCCCGATGATATCGTATACATCAGCACCACGGCTTTTTGGCACTCCTGTTGGACGTAACCGACAAGTTCAGCAAGGAGAAGTGTAACGGGTGCGCAGCTTAGCGGGTCTCTGTCGCCTGCTCGCCGCCTGTCAACAAGGTGTTCTCATCAAACAAGCTTGCTATTACACTCAGGAGAGAGTCAACCACTCGTCAACTCGACGACTTATCTGCTTCGAATGACTTACGCTAGCCGACTTTTAATCAGAGCTGTACCAATGGCTCCGTGTCACAAATCACCAACGATGCTCATCTATCAAAAGTTTCCTGAAACGACCATCATCTGGTCCAGATTTCATCCGCCCGAGGGTCCTTCAAGGTCTCATGTTACCCACAATAAGGGCCAAGGTCGACAATCTCGCAAATGGCATTGCAAAACTTCTCCAAATTATCCGCTGGAGAGGTCTTTCGCCTAGACTGTTGTTTCGGCCATTTGTCTAGATTAAGTGCAATGCTCTTCCGCACCCGTCTGTTCGCGCTTAAGAAGAAAACACTTCATTTAGGCAGATCGCTTGGTTTTTTGCCTTCCACAGAATAGCTGCCAAAGTTGGTTGCCTAAACACCTCGGCAGGGTCAGGGTCGCATCGGCAAGAATAAAGATCGCATCGGATCAGAAGCGATCGGCGACCGTCACCTTGTTTTTCAACCAAAAATAAAGGAAAACGTACACGTGTATTCATCCCGTCTAAATGCACGGGCGGTGATGTTTAAGCTCGACTTCAGCGATACTTTTAACGCCATGCGCAATGATCACTTGCTATAGCCGGTCATCTCTATGCCGATAATCCCGCACGGATCAATATTAAAATTCTTCCTCCAGGCTGGAATTTAAAAAAGTTGCTGGATTATTCGCCCTACGAACCCTACGACCCTCTTCTGCGCGGCACGTTTAATCCACCTGGAATTAAACAATTATTTAAGGAGGTTCTTTTCGAGGCTATCACTTCGTCTCCTACGGGCTAAAAATTGTCGTGAAACATATTCAACTCACCGAGAAGACCGGACAAATTGAGATATCTAGGGGTTTCTCTAAACCTAGATATCGTTAAGACCGCATAGTTCGCTGAGTTCCAGCGGTATGGTTTATAATCTATTTTTAATCAGAGTTGCTTAAACAGATATCGAACCGGCGACGCCCCGGCGGGCCATCACCATGACTAGCTGCCATCATGTTCGGTCATGTATATGAAGCGCAGGGCACCGTGCTAGGCATTTTATTCTTAACAACGTGCTTGGCCGGGCCCTGCATCCATAAAAGAAAAGATTCCAAACGCCTGATGGAATGACTTCAATTTTCTTCAGCAATGGAACGTTGCTCGTTTAGTACGTCACCCTTGACTGATCCCTTATCTTCCTCAATAGTCAGTCACGGTGCGTCTCGGGCTGAAAGTGTGTCTTGCCCTGGTCAAGACCAACAATCGCCGAAACTACGCCGCAATAGAATTACGCAACTTAAGGCCATTTGCATTCGAGACGCCAAGCGGAGCACGCACCACCATCCACTTCCCGCCGTATAGACAGAGTTGGCAAAAGTCTTGAACTCGCTGCCGCGGGCGACAAACGTGCCGCCGGCTGCATATTGCGCGAGAAAGATGCCGTGTCTATGGCGCCGTTTGCCTGCACACGTTTAAAGTCATTGCTCGTGCCGCGTAGAAGTCGGAGTCAGTTTCTGCTATTTTGGTTTCTGAGGGCATAAGTCGATACTCTGAGGCGCGGCTGCACTTCCCACGCCGCTCCCTTCTCATTCGTCTCGGCCACCCAACTGAAGAGCGTGCGCCTTTCTTCTCCGTCCGGTCGCTCGATGGACTTCAAAATATCGTTAAGCTGTTTAGCTTTATCTTCCCATTTCGAGATAAAGCACTGGACTGGTACTGTACGAGCCCAGAATTGCCCGCGCTTTTGTCTTTAAAGTGCATGTATATATATATATATATATATATATATATATATATATAAATAAGAGGTTCAACCCACAGCGCCAGTTCTGCTTACCAAAAATGGCCCACTAAGCATACTTATTTAACAGCGTTCTTCAATTGAGAAAGAACACTCACACCCATTAAAAGTTTGAGAATAGGTTGAGGCTATATACGCTCCAATACCTCTAATCATTCGTTTTACAGGATGAAACTAAAAATGTACGCTTGCTATCCTGAGGAAAACTTCGGAAGGAACCAGCTACTAGATGGTTCGATTAGTCTTTCGCCCCTATACCCAGATCAGATTATCGATTTGCACGTCAGAACAACTTCAAACATCCACCAGAGTTTCCTCTGGCTTCATCTTGACTAGGCATAGGTCACCATCTTTCGGGTCTCAAACATCACGCTTGTAGTCTACAAATGCCAGAAAGCATAAGTAGCTTATCGCTTAATCATGGAACAACCACAAATAACAATACGTTTGCATTTCACTTCGCCTTCGGGTGATTAAACCCAATGACTCGCGTGCCATTTGAACTCCTTATTCCGTGTATATATATAAAACGATAAACAAAGTAAATAGAACACCGCTATATATATATATATATATATATGAAACGATAAACAAAATAAATAAAACACCGCTTTCTGGTCGTGTTTGAACATTGTCGTTAGTACTCGGACTGCAGTGTGATTAAGTTAAAAAAACTCGCAATGAACGCCTCTTCAGTTATTATTTTAGACTTGCGTGGAGTATATGGTCGGTCATGACTTTAAGGTCTGACATTGTACTGGTGCCTTTAGTCCTAGCGCGGCACACCTTGTAATCACAGTACTTTTTCGCAAATAAAATAAACACATTGTTGTAACTGTGTTTAGTTTAATGACGAGTTCAATTATGACGTATATTGTACAGCTCTACAAACCCGTACGTCATGATAACACCGGTCGCCAAGGCGCTCCTCTCACCACAATGTTGGCAATAATGTCATGCTAAGAAACAAAAGGCCTCTGGTTACATACGGCTAAACTAAGCTTATTGCTACTATCATTACCTTCTGTGCTCCATTTCAGAGTCAGTATTGTCAGGTAGAAAGATTGTATTGCAGACTGCGCAACGAAAGTTTCCTTGGACATGAGTTTCAGAAAATAAAACAGCGCTACCTGATAGTGTTTGAGAACTATTGTCGTGATTAGTAGGTCTGCAGTGTGATTAAGAATCAATTCTGGCACCGAACGCTTTTAAGCAGCAGTTTGTCTAATAAACATACTTCTTGAAGAATTTTCTGATAAAACATCGACTGAGATTGCGTGACGGTCCTTGGAATTTGGGACCACTAACGACTCCACTAGTGGCGTTAGCGAGAAGATAAGTAACTTTTAAGGGTAGTATGTAATTGTCAAGTGTACACTCGTAGAGATTCCTATTTATTTCGAAGCACAGTTCTAGATTTGTAAGATTCGCTTACTACTTACTACGAGCGTTGCCTACTTCGCAACGTCTTAAAAGTTTAACGCGTAGAAATGCCATAAGGGAGATTCAAGGTACATTCGTGAGCACCAACCTGAGAAAAAACATGCAAAGCCTAAGCTAGATTCTTCTCCACTCCAAAAATTCTTAAGTTAGTATTATATTCATTCAGTATTATATTCATATTGATTAGACAAATACAAAAGCAGGGAATGCGCACGAAAAGTGTCGTATACTCGTCGTCATGAAGGAATTTGCTGTGTTCTGGGCCGCGTAAGTCCTTTGAGTGGGTTGGCATAAGACGTGTTTATTGCTCCAGCTTGACGCTCTACTACACGCTAGCCTTTTTCCGCTCAGAGTGCTGAGAGTATGATATTTTGCGTGTAAACCTACTTCTGGCCAACACTTCAAAACGTCAGCACGCCCTAGTCATTTGGTTCCCTGATACCTTTAAAGCCCGATGTACTCACACGGCAACATTCACGCCCTATCTTGGAGACCTCGTTTCTATCGATGGGGGCGGATTCGATAAGGTAGCTATGCACTTGTGGACTCGTAGAAAATATTTCACATTAGATGTGACAACTTTGTGCACGACGGCGTTCTCTTGTCGATATGGTAGCGTCATTGGACTATGATGAATGCCGCGAATAGGCATATACTAAGGCGAGAAAAAAACGGAAATGTTCAAATATGCATAACAATGGTATTACATTGCCAAATTAAACACTTTAGAAGAGGCTGAGTTTAAACAGTATTAGAAGAAGCTAAGTGACTTAACCTGTTAAGCATACGAGTTGTTGTTGTTTCAGTTGTTTGTGCAAACAGCTACTCGTTGTCATGTATGCATTAACCAATTTCGGAGCTTGCTGTAACATAGTTAGCGCCTTGCTAACATAATCGATATTATTGTGAGTACCTCAGCAAACTGTTGTTTAGACCCTTGCTTTTCTCCCTGAGCGGTTCTCATCGTCCTTTTCTCTGTTAATTCCCCTCGTCGTATTGTAATTTGAATGCCTTCAAATTGGCCCGCCACTTCTAACTTTGGAGAGGTTAGAGGAAACGGGAACAACCTTAACAAATTGTTTTAACTCTTCAGTTGTCATTCTGATTAATCAAGCTTCTTAATTGAAACTCTCCCAAGGTGCCACTCAGGAAGGTGCTTGATGAGGTTGCGATGTCTTCCCTGCCCAGAAACGGCCCCTCACCAGCACACCACACAGCAAGTCATTTGTTGAAGGGAGTTGAATTGTTACCGCTGACATCAGCACTTCTGCACACGATAACACCTGTCACCACAACCGTCAGTCTTCTGCTCGTCGCCGTTCAGGTAATTCTAATAGTGTGGTTCGCTTTGAAATGTCTAGACTCCGCTGCAACACTCGCCACAGTTGCAGCGGCAGTGCCACTAATATATATATATATATATATATATATATATATATATATATATATATATATATATATATATATATAAACACTTTCCCATACTGGAAGAACGAATGAAGCAACCAAGGCATAGTTCGCAGATAACACTGTACCTAGATATGGAGTTACAGCGAACTGAAAAACTGTTAGGTATGATGTCTTAGTTTGCGAAGAAAACCGTGGTATCGAGTGGTGAGCCTACCGATTCTAGAAGGCTAGGGAAGAAAAGGCTTTCCAATTTCTGCTTTGTCGTTCGCATATCACATTGTGCTTTGGACTCGAAAACCCCGTGACCCGTCAGAATGAAGCTACAGCGAACTGAAGGAACTGTTAAACATAATTTCTTACTTTGAGAAGAAAATTGGTCTATGACTTAACCCAAGTAATATTGGTTCTCTCGCACAAATAATAGGGGATTTACACTCGAGATAGGGAGACAGACTTATTTGCTTGCTAACTGGAAGCTAAGAGCGAACACAAAGGCGAAGAGGGTCAACTGCATGCGCAAATTCCTTGGCGCTTTATTAGATTTAAAATGTTAAACTTCTTCTGGAAGGCTGTGGCAACACTAGTGCGTACGTATGCAAACTCAGTTACCGTAATGGATGCTGCAGTCTTTGGTAAACATCTCAAAATTCCGTTGATATACGTAGATGGGCGTTAGGTATACCCGCTTATATGGTTTCCTGCAAATTCATACTCAGATAGTGATGTCTCACTCCCGAAAAGGTGAGATGGGCTAGTTTAGCTTTAGAACCAAAGTGAACCAAATGCGTTACTTTGCCCGAGTCAGGTTCATGGAGTCTGAGGTCGCGACAATACCAGGGATTAAACTCTGTTCTCACTGTAGAAGTATGCTACGTACCAGAAGCCACTGACTCCGATCTGCACCAGACCCCACCTGCCTGAGGCATTGCGTTTGTCCAGAAAAAATAGCACACGTTCCTATTGAATGTAACTTTACAAAAAAACAGGCGATGGCCGCCCTGGATAGGGTGAGAAAATCCATCGTGCTCACCTACACAGATCCAAGAGATTCTTAAAGCGTTAAGAAATGAAAACTGGATATATATGCTAAGCCATGCTTGTAGCCAATATATATATATATATATATATATATATATATATATATATATATATATATATATTAGTAATAGTGTATATATCACTACCTTTGTCAACCATATATACATTAATTTCCCTATCCCGAGTAGACATTGCGAATAAGCCATCTGGTGTACTGCTTAATCTAGAACCAGACTACACTTAAGTATATTTTACGTTGCCATTTGCCAAACCCATGTAAGCAATTTTGTTTTATCTAAACATTTTCCTCGGAACCACCAACAGCGTTAGAATATTGTGGCATCACCTCAGCCACAGGGGACGTATGTCCTTGGAATCAAACTTGTCTTACACAAGCGAGCCTTCAGAATAAACCTGACCACTCTCAACGGGCTTGTTTATCAGGCTGCTTAAGCCGGATTTTGCTGCTCGTGGATCACATTTCTCATATATTTAACCTCGATCAAGCCACAACCTATCAGACATCCATTGTCATGAAAAAGCTATCGTAAATCATGTCATTCAAAGAGGCTCAGGCCAGCTCAGCCTGAATGCGAACAAGCGTTCAATTTAGCGCTTCAGTCTTGCTTTATGCGACGACTTTGAAGTATTGGGAACGGGTCGGTTCTGTTCAACAGACGTTTGCTTAACTGTAGTGCTATGATGTGATTATGTTGCGATCATGTTCGGCGGGACCAGTCTTAGACGAGTCTTAAGAGATTAGAACGAGTTTCTAACGCGCGTACATATGCAAGCAAACGCGAGTGGATGTAAGTTATTAGAGTGCATATGCTATTTTCATATCATTTCATTAGGGCGCACGTCATGCGGAGGAAATCAGGACCCACCATAGTATCGAGCGCAGGTGAAGACAGTGCTAGGAGAAACCTCTGCTTCTTCTTATGCCGCTTAAGCACGGCGCAATCTCCTGAATGTTAGAGGGTCCTTTATACTTCCGACATTCTTCCTTACCTCCAAAACTGCCCTCTCCGACTTTCTGCTGATGTATTTATCCAGAGCACACAACGTAGTCAGTGCCGCCTGCCAGCAAACTCAAATCAAGCACGCCTGTGATGACCCAATGTCTGTTTTGCTGTTACTTTACGTGGCAGCCAAACTAGTTCAAAAAAGCGACATAGGCGACGACTAGTATAATCATCCTAGGTTTATCGCATTTAATTATTATAAATTATATTTTTATTATTTGTTTAGTTCGTTTAATTTTTTGATTTATTGTTTCATCATTATACATTATATATTTATTAATTTATTTATATTAAGCTAATAGCACTTGTGGTGTGAGCTAATAGCACCTGGCACCTCTCCGATGTTTTGATATGTGTATATTATAGCATGTCAGATAATACGCTTGTGATTATTTGGACTGCTTCCTCTTGGTCGTCATTGCGAGAAACGGCGACTTCACATTTCTTTGCATTTTGTGGGAAACTCTCTCTTCCCCGAAATTATACTAACTTCCTAAATACTTAATAAATCCAACTCTATAACAATAGAGTCGTTTATAATATAAATTCAATTCTAATCAACACTAGCGGCTCCAATGTTAACTAATCGACAAGGTGGTATATATGAATATAAATACGTTAGGTATTAGATTCACACCTGGTTTAGATTTGTACTTGGGTGGTGGTGAGGGGGCTAGTATACTAGCCATGGTTGTCACTTACCGGAGTATCGCCGGTTTGATCTCTGTTAATGATCCAATTTTCTTTGAGTGATGCTCATTAAGATTAGTTTGTATCATAAATAAGATAAATCATACCGCTAGAATCAGCAGCCATAAAGACATTTGGGGGAAACCTTGGTATCTCAACCTGTCTGGCCCTCAATGTATTAAAGATAGGCCTTATGGCGATTCCAAACCCATTATGGCTGGCAGATCGTCTAGAATTAAATTCAAAGTTGCGCGGAACAGCAGACAAATTAAAACCCTTAAGTGGTTTAAGCTAAATTCGTATGCATCCTTATGGATCATCCTACTATCGAACTGGCTAGTAATCTACTACTTTTTTCGTGCTGATTCTCAGCCAACATATAACGTCCACGGAATCGCTTTCGCATTGCTTCGTAAAGCGGACCCCATAAATACAAATGTGCGGGAGTCGAACCCGTGCACCTATGTGTTTTTCTTCGGTCGCTAAGCTCACGCGAATGCACTGCGCCATTGGGCACTACACTGCTGGTAATCTGCTTGCATTACGTCAATACAATAGGTATATTCCGGGAGGTTATTAAAGCAGTTACTATATGAAGCTACTACAATGAAGAGAGTCTTCTACAGATTAAACAGAATTATTAACACTATTATTGTCATTGTCGTTATAATATGGTTATTATTATTAGTATTTGTGTTACCTGAACATATTAAAAAACAAACCTTGTCAATTATTTATTATTATTATTATTATTATTATTATTATTATTATTATTATTATTATTATTATTATTATTGTTATTATTATTTTATGTCCCAATCACGATAGGAGTTTCTTATAGGCAAACACGTTAGATCATCTGTTTTAAACATTTTGCCGAATATCCTATTCTCAGCTTTCCGTGAACTCTTTAAGGCCACCAGCTACCACTACTTACAAACGAGTGACAATGACTCGCAGCACCCGGCAGCAAGGTAGATACATTAACAATGCTTTTTAAAGAGATTGTTTTTACGTCTAGACTATCATTCGTCCTTTACGGGCTTGGAATCGTCGTGAGGCATACCTTTAAGGCACCGAAGGTCGAACATGTTGATCTATCTAGGGTTTTCCCAACAGTCCTTGTGGCGACATGGCTGTCGATTCTCCGCGGCTTCATCTAGTCTCAATAAAAATCGTTCAAAGAGAAATTCGATCATTAACAGGGACCAAACCGACGACACCCCGGTAGATGACAATCTACCTATGGGCGCCATGTCTGACAAGGCGAGACGTTTGGGGTCGTATCTGCTTCGACTTCGCATTGCATTGCTTTGCGGACTGGCCGTGTGGGGAGGGCGAATCAATTTGTTCATCGTTTCCATCAATAGTTTGGCGCGTGTAATAACCACCGTAGCACATTTATAGCGACACCGCCTTACGTAATAACAATAACAACAGAGACGACAGTGATGATGATGTAATAAAGACCCCGATCGCGATAAGGAGAAATCAAAAAATCATTATAAGCAAACGAAGAGAACGAAACCGGAGCCGGAACAGCATCAACAACAAGATGAGAAAAAAAACAGCAACAACAACAACAGCAGCAGCAGCAGCACTCACAACAGCGGATAACGACAACAGTCCCGCATAGTCCCGCCACTAAAACCACAGACAAAACGTCCTGGTACACACTGATAGAGAAAGATTGTGCGGCGCAATCGTCCACTGTAGCAGGAGTTGACTGACGATAAGCATTCATTCGTCTCAGGTCAGGCTTCGGCTTCGTTTGCCTGATAACGCTTGTGTCCGTAGATGTCAGCAGCTTGTTTCTGTCAAGAATGGGAGCAGCGATGTCAACGCCGCTCCGTCACGATCATTGCAATGGCAGCGGCGCGACACGATGCCGGTCAATCATTCCAGGCGTCGGTTCTCATCGTCGTCAAGGTCGACTGGGGGTGGTGGTGGTGGATAGGGCATGGGGAACACTGGGGAGCTTTTAGGTTCCGCTAGTTGGAGGAGGTCGTCGTTTACGTGTACGAGCTTCGGCGCCGTCGGCAAGTTGTTACCACGTTCGCCACGACGCCAGTATCCACCACAGTCTGCCACCATAGCCATAGCGGCTTACGGTTCGCCGACTCATTAACGCTAACGCCGCTGCGGCTCACCTTGACCCAAACCCCTCGATCTGCGTCTTCCCTACAGCAGCATCCAGCCGCCACGTCATCATCTGCTTCAACCGCTGCCCATCTAACCAGTTTTGTGACCCCTGGCGGCGCATCGTTCCTACCCCCCCCCCCCCCCCCCCCCCCCCCCCCCCCCGGTCGCCTACGATGGTCCTGCAGCAAAGTGGTTAGAACAAAAGCTCAAATAGGGGTCGATTACATACGCACTGTGTTCTTACCTTCCAGCACAGAGAAAAACGACACGGCATCTTCAGCGAAGATTTGCGCGCGTGGGTGTGCTTGCTTATTTTGTTGCCTATACAAATAACAATTATATATATATATATATATATATATATTATAACACTCCGCTCATTACTAGCATATTCCAAGACGTCTAACAAAACCTTTGCGAGTGCTACCGATTCGGTGAGATGGTAGGCGGTTGTGTGTGCTTCAAGAGCAATGACGACGAGTGACGTATCTGATGGAGTAGGTCATTTATGCATACACTCAATCTCGACATGCCCTCTAACGAGTCTCAATTACTCCGTCAATCAATTACTCAACACTGGATCGGATCGTCATCGATTTGGTACCGGAAAGCGTCCAATGACGACACGTTTGATTGAATGTACGGTACACAAAATCGCAAATTTCTAGTATATATATATATATATATATTATATATATCGCTTGTGTAACAATGATCCCTCTTAGTGCAAACGACAGTATATGCGGCTCGAATTTATACTGTTGGCAAGCGTTGTCAATGAGAGTAGAAGTCTGCAGTCAGTTTTAGTGCTTCACATACAGCGGCTCCATAACATCCGCAAAAGTTGTAAACCGATCGTTTTTGCAGTTCAGTCAATAAAAGCAGTTGCATCCAAATTGAACATAATGACATTAGCATCAACAATAACAGCACGCGATCAGCCTGAATCTCAACACAGGCTTACGATTCTGGTTAATCATCAGAAACAGAAACTAGCGGAAACTAGAGCACAATTTCTATAATGTGTGGCAGATATCGAGCCTCTCAGGGCGACATCCGCCAATAAGTCACTTTGACAAGGCGCCGGTTAATACAGGGTTGCCCTGGCAAGTACCGCAAGATCCAATCAATGCGTCAACTCTACTTGGATGTATTATTTATAACACGACTAATTATAGTCATAGTATTTGCATTAGTATAGTAGTAAGAACTATTATTATCTCAATGCAAATATCGACTGGACACGGTTATCGCAAATCGTACTGCGCTAAAAGTAATTACACCTGGTGAATACGACGATATCGTGATGTAGGCATGACAGAGCCGAAGGAAACATCTCATTAAGGCGGCCCTTCGATACCTCGACGCGCCGTCAGCAAAACTATAATTAGTAAAGTAACAACACCCTACTAGATATGTGTTGATCGTTCTGCAATAATGACAGTTCTCTACTGAACTTCAGCTTCTATTGTTTTCCTTTTTCCCGCTCTTGTATGTTTAGTGCGAACGCACCTAGGTTGGTACAGACGTATCATGTAGGTGGCGGCTATACCGTCTGGTAGATATCTACCACTATAATGAGTAAATGCGACATATACAATACACTTACGACTATGTCCGTGTATATTCGCCTCAGAATGATGAGTGATTAGACCTGATAGCTGGTGCAGCCGAGTTGCAAAGTCTTTCCGTATGAAGGGGTCGTATATTCCACTTGGGGGTTGGTTGCAATTTGTAAGGCGGAAAACGGCCGAGCCAGTTAGGATAAACATGCTGGTGGTAGGATATGTGATAATGCTGCCACGTTCAGACAAGACTCGATCCGAGCGGCCCTAGTAGAACGAGTCCAATAACAAAAAAGTTTATTTTATAGTAAAGTTTTGTACACAAAGTCGAACAGCCTAGCCTACGTACGACAAAGAAGAGGAATGTCATATATACACGCTTGCATATTGTGGAAAAAAATCCTATGATTGCTTTGTAACGAGCTTAGAGATTATCACTGTAGATAGTTAAGAGAATGCCGGGCATCGAACTAAGGAAATTATTTGGCAAATCTTGCTCGGAGTTAGAGCGGTGATAGGTACGCTCCATAGATGATAGAGGGCTTCGTTTCGATATGTCTGCCGAAAATCTGGTTGACGAATAAGACTGATACTATGTAACTAGTGGGGCCATCGTAATACGAGTAGGTACACCCGTGCAAACAAAGAACAGCTGTCATCGCTCAAAAGATTGACCCTTGTAACTAAAAGGACAAAAATAAAAACGACTGTACGCAACAAAATGTTTATTTAGCAGCAATTGTAATAGTTAGAAATATAATAATAAGCGTATCCTATATTTAATTCCATGGTTACCAAACCAGGACTTGTGAGGAGTGCTACCAGCGGAGCTTACTCTTGAGGCAGCCCATCATTGTTATGTGAGCTTATCTTATCACTCTGCTATCATGCGTTATAAGCTATCTTATAACTTTGCTATCATGTCATGTTTGCACCGAACATTGCTGTGTTACCGATACAGTGAGATTGAGTGTATATTACATGCGCTTATTAAACTCCCGCAACTGAATTTGTGGCCACTTTTAAGTGCAGCGCAGTCTACTACTTCAATAAGTATCGACTTCATTTTATATTCGTCATTATTTTTAGTGTATATTCATTGACACAACTAAACTGAAAGAAAGGCTGTCACAGCTACGAATTCACTCTATGTACTCGTACACGTA